>OY757256.1:2354680-2813902 GCA_963584085.1 Pyrausta aurata
CGATCTAAAAAGTTGTGAGACGAAAACATTTAATATAAAACTATCAGAACTAATAAATTGCTATGGAATTACCGGCGACCACGCTCGCTTTTAATTTATTGGCGTTAATGCAACACGGAAAAGGTGTAACGTGGACAAAAGTGAAAATTTATGGCTTTCATCGTGCAGCGAATTTTCCAATTATCCAGACTCCGGCGGCGATGAGGGCAATATTGATTTTTGCCTTTTGTCCCGGCTCATGCACCGCAGATAGCTTTTAATCGCCGTGTCGTTTTAAAAATACTGCGGTTTATTAACTCAACGCTTACACTTCATCCTCATCACCTCATCCGCGCGCTCGCTTTAAACTGTCAGTAGGGCAAGCACGAATAATTTACGTTAAAGTATTCGTTTAGTTAACGTAAACAGTTTGTATAAGAACATGAGAGCGCCACTCATTTTAAGAGCAAAGCTCTTGTCGGTAGAGTTTTTCCATAAAAACTCCAAATTAGCGCCTCTATCGGACGACGTAAAACTAACTAAATTTGGCAGCAAGAATGCCTGACACATCGTAATGTGAGCGGTAAACGTATCCTATGATGTTTATACTAGCTTTGCGAGCACGAACCTTTCTTCGACGTATAGACGTGAAAGACGATAGCTGGCTATCGTAATCGAGTAGTAATCTCGCTCCGCTTTTGTTACGAATAATTTAATGCTTCGTGCTTGGGCTACTGATTGGTAAACGAGATTTCGAGTGGTTCACCTTGAGTTTACGTTATTTTAATACGCGCCGTCGGTCTTGATGCTATGATAAGGAAGCGTCAATTTATTTAATCAACGTTTATCTAGCAGCAGTTAAATTATTATTACTTGTAATAAAAAAAATCATTGTTACATCAATCCCAGCGTAGCGTCACGCATTGTTCAATTCAAATTCCGGTATCAATATACCAGATAACAAAAGCGAACGAAATAAGGCGTGCAGGCCACGTGTTTTTATTTACAAGTCTATCAAACATCAGGCCGGCATAACGCACGATCGCGTCGACTCTCAATGAATCGAGGTTAGTGTGAGAGTGACCTAAATTTTTATTCGCCATGCATGCTTACCATCGTGTGGCAACAACTTGCCACCAGACGATAACTGGTGTGTGTACCCCACAAACTCAGTTTAAAAATTCCAAATTTTGAATTTAAATGTTTTAAATCAAATATTTACCTTTTTTGGCTATGCAAGCCAGCCACTAGAAGACTGTTAAAACCATAAACAAAACATACTCGCTTCGTATGGTTAAAACTGTTAAAACGTTACAACTGTAGAAATGCATTGCAACCATAATTTAGGGCTGCCAATAAAAAAATGATTTGAAGATGTTTAGTTCGTTAAACGAGGACATTAGATAAGAGTTATCTGCGGCCGTACAATCTAAGTTTACTGTGTTGTGTAAACTAGCATCGCGATAAGTCGCGATAATAGTAAGCGAACTATGAATCAGGCCGGAATTTCAGTTTCTATGTCATAGTGGTCTACATCCATAAATAGATTTTAAGCTGTTGCTCATGGAAATACTATTTTATCTGTGAAAAACTTTAATCAACAAATCTACATAAATATGTATTCCTCATTTAGGTTCAGTTAGCGTGATCGAGAGTTAACTCAACTGGTTAAAAATGTATGATTGTGTGTGTTTTTAAGAGAAAGGATCTTAACCAAATATCATAATGGTTATTTCAATGACCATTCTTATACGCTTCTCTACCATTCTCTTTAGTCTAGCCTAGCTCTTCAATAGCCCCGAGAGCCTTGCTCTTGAATTTGGTGATGATGATCAATATTTTACCTGATATTTTGCGCATTTATGAATGCGCATGACAAGACAGAAAAGGACAGCTTACTTTCCTAAAAAAATACGGTAATAAATAAAATAACGCTCAAAAATGTTTTTGTCCAAGTTGTAACAACATGTAATTTACTCATAAAAAATATGTGAAAGGCAGAAAGGTTGCATACTTAATCTGGAATGCATTTCCTTCATCTTTCTTATCAATTTTATCTAAATCCTACGCAAATACTTTATGTTATTACAATTCAACAAGCCTTGATAACAAACACTAACTTCACGTCATTCATTATTATGTAATTTTAATCTACATAATTAAATAACAGCATTTTAAAATATCGTAGGTCAGAGAACTTGCCACGTAGACGTCGTATTAATTGGCAATTAATTTATTGAAGTAATAAGTGAAATAGCTTTCAGTTGAATATGTATTAAAACTATCAATTGACTTGAGAACGTCATGAAATAAATAATTATGCCAGTACATTTGCTGATATGGTTCAAAATTTTTGATATGCAGAATTTAGGGTTAAAATAGTCAATTTGTAAATATTGATTCTTCTATCCCTACAAGATAGTACCTAGAAAGTTCTATTGAAAGTAGGTAGTTCAGTGCTCTACCCTCATTCCTTAATAGGATTAGTTTTGATGGTATTAAGGGTAATCTATGTGGATAAGTTGAATGGACATAGCATGGCTAGAAAGTATTTCATATTAAACTAAAATTCCTTGTATCTTGAATGATTTCATAGATAATAGAGAGATAATAGCTCTATAAAAAATCTAACTATTCTTAAAACAAATATCTAAACACCTTGCTGTTATTATTATAGGTAATATTCATTATAATTTATTAAAAGATTAAAAGTTTATTTTAAAGATGAAAAGATTTAATTAAGAAATGAGTCAAGCTTGAGTATAAATATTTTAATTGGCAAAAAATTTTTGCCTATTTAATAGGCTCATTATTGCCTAGTTAGATAGTCTAATTATAGAAGTTAAAAAAACACTAAATGTTTTTCCTGCATAATTTTGATTTACTTTCTAGCATAACTTTAAAATGTGTATACATATTATTTAATTCAATCCATAAATAAAACGTAAATCAAATAAAAAAATTATAAACTCAACTTTCCTCAAAAGGTCAGTTACTACGAAAACAGATCAAGTACCTACTTTAAAAGAGTTCTAAGTTCCTATTTGTTAATGACACAAACTAGATAATGGACATTAAAATAATATTGTAAGTTTAAAAAGTCAAATAAAAAGTAATAGTGTTGTATCCCGTCTTGGAATCAATCATGTGATCGACTCCAGCACGCTCTTCATCGCTCGCGTGCCGCCGGGAGTATTGACCTTTACACTAAAACGATTTAGCGCAATACAACCGGTTTCATTTTCCTATCAAGATTTATAAACGTTTGAAAAACTAACCTGGTTAAGACCTCGTGCGCAAAAATCCAAGGCCACTAATAAATTAATTAAGAAAAATAAAATCACAGCACTCGCGGTCAAAGACGAAATTGACAGTTCGAAAGTTAAAAATTTAAAATCGCGCGGGAATCGCGATAGTGATGTGCATCGGCCGATCGGTCGATAGGTGCAGGGTGAATCGATGTGTTCGCGGGCGCGTTGAGTGGCGGCGTACTCGCACGTGACTGCCGCGAGTGTGCCGGGGCGAGCGTGGCCGCGCCGCCCGCGCCCCCCTCACCGGCCAGACGTTTGATAAACAAATTACAAATTTCACGTATATACGTGTATCATACGGGAACTCGAGCTTTTTAATAGGCTGTTTAACGAGCGTTTGGAAGGAGCCTCCTTTTGATGATAACGAAATTAAAATACTTTTTTGGATGTTTTATATGAAGTTTTCTTAAAGAAGGTGTTTGTTATATATAATAGAAGCAAAGGTGAAATTACTTTATTTATTAGTTTTCAGTCTTGAATTAAGAAAAATATTAAAGAAACATTTGAAATTTTTCAAGAAAAGATGTTGCCAAATGTTATAAGATCTTATTCATCCTCAGCCGCAACATCACTTACAATCCCGTAAGATTACAGCCAATACTTATTTAGTTACTACACGAATTATTAAAACAGTGACCATATTTCATTTTTGATAAATAAGTACAAACATTACATATTTATTAATCTCGAACTGGGCCCCTATTTTTGAATCTCTCGCTTGGATATGGCGTGTGATTTTCGTTCGAAAACACATTAAAAATCAACGGAAATCACTCAAAATCTAGACGTGGGGACTAACAAAATTGAGCAATGATTTTTCAAATCCTTTTTGTGCAGATTACAACTGGTTTTCATTTCAAAATTCGACTTTAATCATTGAATATTACTCGCCATCTTGACGCGAATGATTCAAAAATAGGGATCCTGGACACAGGACATAATTAACCGTAGCGCTGTCGACTGCAGCGTTACGTTGTGACTCATCTTATGTAACGTCAACGCATAGTTTTATTCAGCTCGTTTTCGTGTGACGACAGTTATCGTGTTCCATATTTCAGCAGCATCGAATACAAAGGCAGACAAATTGTTGTCACAATAGGCATTAAGAATATTTATTTTATATTAAATCAGGTAATTTCATTTTATTTTAGGTAGAGTCGTTAGATTTCTTTTTGTTCGACGATTAAACAAAGAAAAATATAATTTTACCATATTTTTTAAAATTCCATAAAAGTTTTAAAAACTGGCAATCGACGTGACAAGTTTGTTTTCATTAGTGCTTCCGTTAATGAGCAATTAGGTCGCTACGAGTTCCGTACTAGCGCCGTAGAGCGCTACGCCTCGGTACTTATGCAAAAGAGGCCAATATTTCATCGCTCCAACGTCTATTGCAGTCGGTATTATCATAACAATCGCTTGTTCCATGTACTAAGCGTTTTGCACATAACAGTAATGTACAAACTCATCCCCACCCCATTCCAGACACGACCGTTTCCACCGACCTGTTTTAGCATATATTTGTTGGCGTTTTTCAAAAAGCTACATTATAAGATAATAGTAAGTAAAACTTTTTTTAAAAGATCTTAGGTTTAATTAAATGGAACTATTTTTTATTTTGTTACATAACCTGTCCCATTTCCATCCGGTAATTTCCACGAAAAACCTTACAAAAGTTACTTATGTAACTTTTAAGTACTGGCCGAAAAATCCTCATTGTTCCAAGCCTCAAAAAGAAAAAAGGTTCATACTTTTTTGTATTTTTCCATCCATGCGTCAAGATGGCGACACGGGGTCGATGGTTTATTTTGGTTTCAAGGTTATGGGATTGTACATTCCTTGTCTTAAGTGTAGGCTCTTTTAAAATATTGACTTCGTAACCTTGTATTTGCATTTGATGATAATACTTTGATTGGAAAACTTTCCAATTAATATTAGAATCTGCTTCAAAACCATTACCTAAATCATCATAAGATTGCATTTGCTATCTTCTGTCTGAAAACGGTACTATTCAGCTGAATATGCAATTAAAGCAGGGCAGTTTCAGCACCAGACTGTAAGTGCGAGCGAGACGGAACACCACTCGATATTATATTGAACAAGTTTATAACTACGTGTATTAGACGAACGAGTTCCTACAACGTTTTCTCATTTCCCGGGACGAAACTTTTCTAATATTATAGTTTCATTCATATTGTCGGTAGTTTCGCGGAGTTTTCTTTCGTGGAAAATGAAAGACTATTTCCATAACTATTATTTCGCTTTTATAGCTTTGTTAGTTTCTTTTGCTTCAAATAGATTTGTTTAAGTTGGAACTTTTCTACTTTATCGCTCGGAAATAATGATATTTCTTGGGAAGTGTTAAGCCATACTGTGTAATATTGGTGATGGGAACAATATTGACGTGATTACATTTTCTTGAGTTCTAAATGGTATACTATAATTTTCTACCGAAATGGCGTTACGACATTTTGTTGCTATCCTTTAGAATTGAGATCTTGAAAATAATCTATGCCCTGAAATAGTACCATATAAATAAGGTGCGGTGGCAACAAAACTGAATACAAAATTCGACCAGGTGTCGAATCCAAGCCACTAGTCTTGCATAGGCCCAACAAACAATGGGTGCATAATGCATCCCGTTCTCTATTCGCGTTCAATATGTATTACGAAACGCTCAAGGGCTCGCTGGATGCACGTCAGAAGATGGAATAACTTTGCTATGCGGCCGTGAAAAAAGCAATTGTTTTCGGAACTTCGGTTTGAAGCTTCTTATTTCGAATGCACCGCCGATTCCTGTTTTGTATCGAAAGGCGCCATGTAAACGCATTACATTCGCATCTCTTATTTGTAAATAATAATATTTAATTTTTATGATCAAAGAGGTTTGATAGGTAGCATTTCAATTAAAAACTATCTCCAAAGAGATTGTAATCTAATCTTCTGCTGTAATTAACCTGTTATGTTAACTCGTTGTTAACCTATGCTTGTTAATCACAATAAGTAAAGTTAGTTGAATCGCGTATCGCATGAATCATAACAAGATTACAGCCATTAAATGCAGCAGTAATCGCCATTGTCTAGTTCACAATGTGCTTTGTCGGCAACGCAGTGTAGTTTACACTTACGGGCGAAATTGGTATAAAACGGAATTTATTGTTCAACTGCTTTTAGCGTGTTTTTAATGCCACGATTATCATAAACACTGGTGCATGGAGGTAGTAAAGAATAAAATAAAAGCACATGATAATTATACGGTGTTGTGGTACAATCTACTTTGTATGGAACAAAACGGATGTCCTAATATTTTGTGGAAATACCTACCTCGTAAGTGTATAAAGCTAAAGTATTTTATAAGTAGAGTTATTATTCAATGAAGGTAGTTGGGGTTAATGTGCGTATAATATACTACAGTTTCAGGTTAGAAGCGTAGCAAATAATTTTCGTATTTATTTCAGTCATACATCTGAGAAAGTAGGTACCATAGGCTAATATGAAAACTGAAGTTAAAAGTGAATTTCGTTTCAACCATAACTGCACATTAAAAAAGTAAGGACTCTATTTAAAATGGAGGTACGGAATTCTTATTTCTCGATAAATAGAACAATAATCAAAATAAAGCTTACTCTTAATTACAGAGTCGTCTATTACAGCCGTTAAGAAAGTTAATTAAAGCGCAATAACACGAACGATTTATTTCGTCTTGTTTATAACGAGAATATAAAGAGATAATGGCGGACGCGATCGAATTGAATGTAAATGTTGATTTTTAATTATGTGCCGCTCTGCAATTTATGCAAGGCGGTGTGTCTCAGTTTTCTGTGCAAACAGTGATCAAGCTCGATTGCTTCGGAAATGTGCAAGCGAAGGAAATTACTTAATGTTTACGTTACGGGAAAACGTGAGCTTAATTGGATTATGTATTTTATAATTCACGATTATAAAAACACAGTGATAAAAAATATATATTGTGATAAGATAATAAAAGTAAGTAAAATTAAAGGTAGAATTAAATTGTTAGTAAAAATGAAAACACATTAGACATTCAATAACAAATATTACATTCATAAATACGTACTTAACCAATAACTACAGATTTCTTTTCTGATTTTACGGGCATATAAATATTTTAAGTTAGGTCTAACTATTCGATGCCAATGAAATAAAATGACAAACATCTACGTATATAGGTAGTAGGTCCAAGTTAATTTTAAGTAAGTAGTACAAAGTCCAGGAAAGTCACATTGGTACCTAACCCTAAAATTACATCACACAAAATTAATATTGCATCACGTTAATCTTCCCAGAATAGACTCTGCCAACATAATAGAAAAACAAGTTGGTTGCTATAACCAGGCTCGCGCAAGTTTCATTAGAAAAAGTTCTTTGTCGTCGGGTTAAAGTTTCGCTCACAATGGTTGTAATTAAAAGTTGGCGGCGCCGCGGCATAATCCACCAGAGGGCGCAAAAAGGGCGCCAAAGTTTGACAGATAAACAACTTCCCGCCTTTTTGCTGCAGCTGTTTTTGGACGATGCAGTGGCCTTAGTGGAGTGAAGTGGGCAGAAATTCCGGAAAGCCAAGACAGTTGGATTTTGCATTTCGTCTTGGTTCTGTTTTTGCTTTGCTATATTGTATAGTTGTATTAATCACGACCTTTTTTTAAAATATTTGTACAATTAAAGAAGATGATGATGATGAAGATGAGATGATACAAACAAATTTGTCAAATTTCGTATTCCAGTATACATAACGCAACGTCTTATCTTTTGATTTTGTACTTAATACACGAATCCAACAATTATATCGAGTAAATATCATTTTACAAATTAATGACCATACGATACGGAAATTAAGCGGCGTACAGACAGGGTGGGGCCTGAAAGACCCCCGTTTCCCCCCAGTGGAGGCAAAAGGGGGGTTAGAATAGCAATCTAGGGAGTCTGAATAGTCTGGGCGGTTGAATGAAATATCTAGCGTTGCGGACTGGCCATCAAGCCTGCGAAAACGCATTAGGCCGTAGATGAGGCCTAGCAACCCCATGCATGGCGAGTAATGGCGGCGGAATTTGTGGTTATTCCGACATTGCTTCAATTATTCCTACGGGATACGGTGGAATGCGTAATATTCATGTTCCATTAGATCCATGATGAATTAAAAACTTTTGATTTTGATTTTGATTTTGATTTTGATTTTTTGATTAGAACGTTTCCTGTAAGAAAACTTTCTTTCTGGGCAAATAGCAACTGAGTAAGAGCTATTTAATTTTAAGAAATCGAACGTTGCTATTTTTTCAAACGGTTGCCTTGAAAAAAATAAAATGTCAAAGTGACATTTCTATTCCCGCGTCCTAAAATACGCGCGCAGAATGCAAGGCGAAACGCTTTCATTAGCAAGACCGATCCCGTAACGAATCTAATAAGAATGCAAATGGATTCTGGAAGTACAAACATAATTCTATTATTAGCGCGGACGTCTACGTGATATATTATCAAGTTAAAATTAAATTAATTTCGTACTCCGCCCGTTCCACCATCTTGATATATAGAGGATGTTTAATTAAAATATCTTTAAGTGATTTACGGCAGCACGATAATGTTAGGTTCCAGGCTCATTTATCGGCTCGTCAGTTTATTTATGTGGTGATAGGAGAATGATTCATTTGGTTGTGTACGTTAGTGATTTGGTAATTATCAGTTAAATATAGGGGTAACCGCTGTTTTCAATATTTTAATTACGAAAAATCAAAAATATGAATACCATTTTGTTATCACATCAACAGGTCTCACATCAAATATTTTTTATTCTTTAAAACTTATATTGGTACTGTGATATACTGTCTTTTAAACAAAAAAATATATTAAAAAACCTATACCCTCTTACACATCTGTCTAACATCGTATTTGCCGTTTTATGGATGAATTCTGAAGCAAAAGCCTAGAAAAGGTATTTATAGGAGTTTTATCGGCCAAATTCGATTCATTGCCGTACCGCCGTGCCCCGGGATACCAATTTCCCGGGAAAATTAAATTTTCCTCTGACCCGGAAAAAGTTAAAGCTCTCAAAACGAAGACGTACACATTTTACGTTTCAACTCGTGTCATATCACTCTGGCGTAATGTCATTTGCTGTATTTTTATTACGTCAAATGTGATATGAATAGGCCTTCAACTTTTTCAAAAGGCAAACTCGAGAAATTTTGTCGAAATTCCTATTTTATCATCTTTGGTGTCAGTCAGCTATAGTTACATATACAAATAGGAATACTTTATCAAGATTTTCACGACGCGTAAAACAATAAACGTAGATTTCTCTGTTAACTTGTGATTTAGATTTTTGCTTTTTACTGATTATAAAGTCACGGTAAAAAGGGTAGGTAGGTTTTTGCTCTGCAGTGGGACTCTTCGGGCTTGTTATATTCATATATTAAGTTCAGGTATTAAGACTTTCAAACCGTAATCTACGTTAGATCAACTAGTTGAATGCAACAATCCTCTCTTCTCACAAAGCTCCTTTCCCGTTCCAGGATTGTAACGGATTAGTTTCTGGAGACCATCGCGACGATCTGATAGCGCAAACATTGGCGCCATAAAATACAAAATGGCGTATTTCATACTAAATGCAACGTAAGCCGCCGTAAACCAGATTTGGACGCGCTCGTAATCCACGACATATTATAAGTCGTCAGTTAAGACATACACATAGAACACATATTACAATTATGATTGTTACAGATTGTTGTGTTAAAATTGATCCTGTCAGTCAATATATTTTTTAATAGAGTTAAGGGACAGATTTGCTAGGCGACAAATGTCGCTCGACATGTCTGAAAACATTACGCAACACGTGTATGTCGTGCGATTTTCCCGGTCCCTATAAACTCTGGTGTGTAGAAGAAAGTTAATTTTTTTTTTACTCGCTACATCAGTGCGTTATCGGGACGAGTCGCTTGATTCTACATAAATACTCGTACAATACCTACTACACTTCGTCTGAATAAATGGTCGCAAAAAGCAACTTTTTACTTTCGCGTAAGCCATATTTAAATTACACATAAGTTTTTTCGTAAACTAGATAATATGTAAATAGCGGAACTTTCGGGGAATTGACATCTCACATGAATAATTCATGTAATACATAATGTATACTTATTTACTGAAAACAATGAGACACAGGGCTTTGTTGAAGCAAACTTACATAACATTAACATTTTATCATTGTAAGTTAGCTGTCGGAGACTATACATTTGTTTTTGCGACATAACTTTAATATTTACTGCTTATTGATTAAAACGCTTTACGGATAAATTGCGCATCGTACTGTCTGCCTGTGACCACGGATGCTGTAAAGCATTCGAAACGATAAAAATTCTTAATCAATGTAAATTTTCTTTTGTCGGTTCATATTTGTTCTACACTACTGTTTATGTAAGTAGGTACATACTATTAATATCACTATGATAATTAGGACAATGACAGTGTGCGTTCTATGGAACTTTCTCACATTCTTTATAAAATCATTTTTTCTTTGTGGGTTAAATAATATTCTTTCTTTTAAAAACTCTCATACTGCATGTTCTACAAAGCGTAATACAGCTTTTAATAACAAGTTTAACCTTTTAAGCCGACCGCGTTTAAAGACATACCACCGACACTAATAAAATATTAGTTTTTTTTATCACCATCTTTAGCATAGTCCGCTGTAATGCTCCTTTACGAATTTGAGTGGCCGCAAAGTCGACATGGAATATTTGTTGGCTGGTCTTAAAAGATTGCCTCATAGAAAGGAGACTGGCTAAAGATCTATTTACCAACGTAAGATTAAACATCACGCCACCAAATAAATGTGGGTACGAGTAACACCGGTTCAGCAACAAGTGTGGTAACAAATCGTCAGTCAGGGTTATTAAGTAACTTGCAAATAATCGCGATACGATCGCAATCTATGTGTAGTATGACCGGAGTATGTGTCACTGCGCAGCAATTCTCGAGCAACACGGCTCCAGCGACAGCCAAATAACATATCGACGGCTGCCGCCACCTTGCCTTGCCATCAAGGTCTTTGAGCAGATTATATTTCAGCGCTGCAAAATGCTAGTAAGCTTAGGCCGGAGCATATAGCTTCCAGAAAGAGCATACAATTAAACGTGAAAAATATCGCAAGCTCCGTTCAAGTAGCTAGTCCGAACGCGATGGTCATGGACGCCCTTTGCCTCATACCAGGGACATAGAATCACAAGTAGGTAGCGATCGAATTATGCAATACCTACCCCTCTTGGCACGCGCGCGGTGCACGTACGATGTTTCACGGCTTATGCGCAGGAAGACGCGCGGAAAATCCTTCGGCGTCGGGGGACATGATGGGTTAAGACTAGAGCAACGAAATTTCAGTTTCAAGCTATATAATGTACGTATTCTGGAAAATAAATTGTCTGATTTCTGATGAATCTGTCATAGTTTGTGGAATAATAAACTTCATTTAGATTAGTATACACATTTTTATTCGTCTCTCCGTCTTCATCAGCGCCATTAACAGTCAGCGTTAGTCAAATATAACCTTTCTTTACTGGTTGGGATCATTATTAGCTATTGTAAACTTAGGTACAGAGGTTGTAGTTGCTTATGATTGGTTGAAACTTCAACCCTATATCTAGCAAATCAGCCCATGCTTAAGATGGTATCACCAAAGTGAAAAGAAATTGACCATGTTTTTGTCTACAATCCAAATCGCCTCATGGGATATTCAGTGGTGCCCTGATATTGAGTACTTTCGATTGATATTGATACTAGTAAAGAGTGCCAAGTTTTAAGAGACACTTGAACTAAAGATAAATGTAGCTTGTCGCGGGATTACGGTGAGCGAGCTGCGTGATCTCTGGCAGTTGTCATAGGGCTGCTTGTTGCGATACCGGAACATTTTTTACAGGTTTTATACTTTTGGAAAATATTGGAAGTTGTCACATTCTAGAGGTAGATATATTTTTACAGCTATGGTGTAAACAGCGTGTGGCCTGTAATAGGAGCAAGAATTATAATAAACTAGCGGCCCGCCAGCGACTTCGTACGCACGTTTTAGTTTTACTCCGTTCCCATAGATCGTAGCAAAAATATTTTTAAGCCTCTAAGCATTAAACTAATTAAAAAGCCTACCCCGATAAATTCACTATTTAACAATGTTATCTTATATATTTTATAACCTGACCAATAGTTCCCGTGATTATTGCCTTCAACCAAACAAACAATAACATCAGTTTTTAAATTATAGACAAATGTTTTATTTTGTGTAGACTCAACACGTAGCCCGGTCTTTAATCTGGTCAAACTTACACGGGGATATTATCTTTTTATTTTACAACGTAATGGAAATACTTTACGCCTTTCGTCAATCGTATATTTCTTTCGGGTGCTAAAAAGACCAGGCTACTCTGTGCGCTTACACAGCATCATGCCACATAACATATCAAGTCTTCTCCCGCTACCTTAAGAGTTTGAACTTGAGCTTTGTTTGAATTCAAAGGGAAAATTATATGTAGGGATCTACCCCATCATCATCATCAACACCCATGGCCGCCCACTGCTTAACATCGGCCTCCACGAAAAATTTGCAGAAAAGTTCCAGGTCGGATCGACCGCAGGAACGGCGTAGAATGTCCACAACCCACGAACAATATGAACAAACGATCTGCATACTACACTGGACACAGACCGCTTGATACCTACCCTGTTTCAACACAAAAATCATGCTTTACTATTTTAAGGAATAAAATCTCTTCTCGAGAGTAAAATTAATAACAAACATGTGTCAAAACATTGTGTCTCAGATATGTCAAATGATTGTCAAAAATTAAATAAAAATTATTTTAAGCATAAGCACTAAAGAGTATTTATATTAACTTCGTAGCCAATCATCCCCAAAATAACTTTCTACCCCTATTTAACCCCGTTACAAGATAAATTTCAATAAAATTTGATACACATTTTTCGTTAATATTTTTAAATAATGTTTATGCAAAATTTGAAGTAGATCAGACCAAGGAATCACATTTTCCCATACAAACTTTGCACCCCTTTTTCAACCCCTTAGGGGTGAAATTTTAAAAAATCCCTTCTTATCGGATCCCTTCGTCATACAAAGAACACACCCTCCAAGTTTCAGGTCTCTACGATAAGCGGTTTAGGCTGTGCGTTGATCCGTCAGTCATTCAGGACAAAGCCTTTTATATGTATAGATGATTTTAAAGAGTTACCTTGATCTGGTTATAGTACTCTAAAATGCTTTAACTCAGAGATATAAATAGTAATCCAAATTTATAATCCCTAGTCAATGTATATCAAAATCGCTAACTCGTTGAAGTAAAAAAAAATGTCTGGACACATTAGTATGCAATACATCGCTGGTTCGATTTATTTTGTTAGAATTTATTAATAAATTAATTTTCTTTATAATAAATAAAAACCATATAGAATTAATAACTGGTTACTTAAAAGGCCTACATTAAAACCTGTATAGTTTGATTTTATAAAAAAAATAGAATAGGCTTTTGTACAGTCATGAGTTGTTTTTTTTTTCTTCCTTGTATTTCCATCACGATAGCTTGTTAATTTAAATGCATGACATATTAGGTATGTATAGCTATTAGGTAAAAGCGCTCAAGTTATTGTTATTCTGTTAGATTCTACATAGACGCTATAATATATTAAAAAATAGACAATCTGACGTCACGTTTGATGTAGTGGTTAGCGCTCCTGGCTACTATGCCGGCGGTCGCGGGTTCGAATTCCGCAAGGAGCAAATGTTTATGTGATAGGCACGAACATTTGTACCTAAGTCATGGATGTTTACATATATAGTATTTATGAGCCCCCTTCATTAACGTTGTCTGGTGTTCGTAGCACAAAAAAGAAAATTCCTTAGTTCGAAACTAAGACAATTGGTGTGTTGTCTGGCGCATATTTATATTTATTAACAATGAATCAAATGTTATTAAACACTGCAAAGAGTTACTAAAATGGAGAAGTCAAAAAAGCCAGTCGCCACCCCTGCCTATCACCGCACACGATCTGCAGGGTTGTCACCTCAATAGAGCCACTTGTTGCGCCCCTAGTGAGTTGGGTAAACCTCGAATATCTTAGGGACCTCGCAGGGCCCTGATCGGATTGGGTGAAGTGAAATGTTACAACAATATGTTTTTACGAAATGTTTAAAGACGCGAGGGAGTTTGAAAAGGGGTTGTGTGAAAAGAGATTTTTAAAACAATCTGTAAGTGTTTTGGTTAGGTACTTGAATGTTTTTGATCTGGATCATATTTAAAGGGCTACTGTGTTTCCATTTTATATGTCTACACACCATATCACCTTGTAAAGATCGCGAGATCACATTGGATGCAGACCGATTACAACCGGTCGCTCTAAAAAACCGTGGGGGAGGCCTATGTTCAGCAGTAGACGTCCTATGGCTGATAATGATCATGATGACACCATATCAAGCTTGTAATGATAAGCATGCGAATAACTTCAGTCTATGGTAGCGTCATAATGCAACAAATAAAACACCTATTTCGTTTTTAGCAATAATTTTGGCAAAGAGAAAGAAATGATCTTGTTTGATGTGTTTTTCTACTGATTACACTGATTTTAATGTCTATTTTAATAATCGTGGATAATATTAAAAGTTAATGTATAACTTTTGCTAGCTACATAAACTCAAGGGTCGGTGTCACATCTGACATTTCTGCCCTCACTTGTTGCTGAGGGTTACAAGGAGGGATCACCGCAACCTCCTCAGGGCTAATGAATCAGCTCGTAATGCCACTGGGTAATGGGGCTATTAACTTGTTACATTTAGTATGGCAACATTATTGCTTCTTGTTTCAATGTCGAATAATTACGGGTAATAAAAGACGTTTGGTAGAAAGGGAGCGGTAAAGTCACGACAAAGCTGTACATAACGAATTTAACAGAGATTTATCCATGCGTATTAAGTGCTTAACTTAATAAATAAAATCAACAAAAATAAGTGGATGAAAGACATTTTTTTGCTTCAATTAGGTATAATGACTACCACATAAACTTCATTTATTTAATTATTTCGATTTACAGAATAAGTTGATTTACATTTACACCGATAAAGTTAATGTTTTGTCTTATCGATTTTTCCACAGATTCATACCTTCGCTTTAATTAGGGTAACTAATATTATGAAGAATAATTAACAATTATGGCCATTTCGTGTGAGTCAAAAGCATTAATTAAAAAGAAAAATCTCACCATCACGCTCTAATAACGTTAAAACCGAGCACACGGCGGAATGCATCGAACGCCTTCGCCGCAAGTTGCACAGAAAACTGTTATTCTCGCCGCGATCCGTGTTTTGACTCCGTGAGTGCGCGGAACTAGGTACTACCATTGGTTATATTTATTATTTTTCTCGTGAAGTTTGTTGTTTACTTTATTTTTGTCAGGATATAGCTAACTATGTACACCTAGGTGAACAAAAAATTATCTTCTCTCAATAATAATCATCGATGAAACATAAATTTTGTGCTCCATGAATTGATGACACGGTCATGAACTCGTAGTACAAATCATAATTTGAATTTGAAATTCAAATTTTCAAAGAAAACGTCGCAAATTTGTAGTCGTTTTTGCGACACATTTTTTGCTTGGCATAGCTTCTCTATACGTAGTAGTAACAACTCACTGACAGCACCAAACTGACGCGCGCCGTCACGTCGTTAACTCCTCTCAATGTATTAACTCTATATTATTAATACTAAAAAAATATACTTCATTTTACTTTTTTTTTATTCATACTATAAATTCTTACATATAATTATGAAATGTTCTTCTTTTAGGTGAAAGAAAGATCGTTTATTTCATAAGAATGATACAGAGTACTAATTAGGAGGAAAATGTATTGAAAATGAAGACGACACATTATGTGCCGTTAAAAACGTCTCAGTTTTGCGGTCATTAACCTATTGTAATCGTAACGTTGACATAAGAAAAACGATTTGCGTTTATGGGACCCAACTAAATACCTTAGGTATATCTATCAAAAACGTCTTCTTTTCAAATAAATACGTCAAATCTACTCCTATGAATGGTGAGCCCTTTGAGCCGACATCCGCGTCAGTATTGGCTCGTTAGTCAGAACGATACCGACATGTCTGTCTACGGTATAGGCACCCAAACTTTTGCTTGTGTCTAGACTTCTATAACGTACCAGGGCCGTTTTCAATATTTGATTCGAAAGTACAAAATGCCAAATACTAGTGCAAAATTATACTACATCAAAAATCTGCCCCAAAGAATTAATTGTTCAAACCGATCGCATGCTTATCGAATTCGAGTTTACCAACTGCAAAGCTCAAATGGATGTCTTCTTACATATTTGGAAAATATGCAACTTGTCTGCCTGTGTGTGGGTGCTGCTAAAAAGGGCATTGTTCGTGGTAGTTTTTTCTTTTTCCGCTATTTCTCCAGCCAGACTTGGGCTGATTGATATGAAACTTCTCAGACATATCAGAGCTGGATGTAATGTTTTTTTTTGAGCTTGGGAATTGATTTTAACTAGATATCTTTAATAGAGAGGGTTTTATTGATGCTATGTTATTTTAAATATATGCCTAAAATTATACTTACATTTAGTTAGTTGTTTTTTTTTAAAGTGTAAGTAACTTTTATAGATGGAAAATTATTATAGCCGTGTCTCCTTGATAAAGAAAATACAATTCGTGCCTCCACCCCTTCATTTTAAAAAGAAAAAGCGAGTTCCATTTTGTTACGTAAGCGCGATTACATATTTAGAGAATCAATTGAATATTATTGCGTTTTGTTCCTCGGGTGTAATCAAAGGAGCAATTTCGCGAGCGAATAAAATAATAAAATATTAACGTTGCCTTTATAGCTGAACGTCTGAAAGTTATGAAATTTTCAAATGTATGCCGGAAATTGCGCGTCACTCGCGTTAATAAGTCGCTTTTGGGACTTCTTTGTGTGGATTAAATACTTACACGTCTTTTGATGAGAAAATGTGTCAAAATTTAACAATGTTTTATTCATTTTAGTAAAATAAGACCAAGTTATCATTATGGTAAAAAATGTTACTGTTATAAATTAATTACCATAGTGATTAGAGTTCTGGGAATCAGTATAAGTTAATAATTTTAGTTCATTTGCAAGTCTTTCTGGTTAACGAAGAGGATAATCTAATTTTAATTCGAGTAAGTCTGCAAAATTATCCAGCCTGGCAAAGGGAACACTGAAACTGCACATAAGAGGCAATAGAATGCATTAATGAAAGTTTCAGGCAATAGTTTTAGAGTAAGTATCCAATAGGAACGGGCGTTCCACCCTCCCCCACCTCCTCTCCCATCTTAGAGCAAGAAAATTACATTAAATTCCACAATTTTACATGCGGACTAATCAATTTCCTCATTTTGACGGCGCGAGTAAAAGATACGTAGCCCAACTTTTCGTGTTTTGCCGCGCAAACGGTATTGTATCAAGAAAAAACAATAATAAAGTCTTGGGGTATTGATCGTCGCAAGGCGCATGCGTGAAACGACGAAATTTGCAATTACAAGGTGCTCTGTGCAAATTTCGTCCGAGTTTATAATTCGAAGGCAGCGTCTAGCGTCGAGTTTTCCGCTCACAGCACCAGCGGGGGAGCGAGATGGCAACATTTCAAAATAAATTCGAGTTAGAGGTGCGCCGTTTTGAAAATTTCCGCGTTTTTCCGAGCGATCTACCTACGTAGTCGTAAGTTGGGATGTGTGAAGTTGAGTATAAATATCAATTAGAGAAGTTTCCTTGATATATGGAGCTGAAATTGTTTATTTATGACTCGGATGTAATGGATGATGCGTTAATACAGTAAATAATGGAAAATGAGTCGTAATATTTAATGTACTGCTGTTACTTACGCTACCTATACTATGATACCTACTTGTATATTTTTTAAAGGTGCAATTTATTTACTTGTCCCACATTTGGTAGTTTTTTTTATTGTTGTTGCCTTCATTTTCCTATTTTTTTTAAAGTAAAATATGCTTACTTTGCATGTTTCTCCTATTATAAACGAAAAAAAATACTCGAGTTTTTTTCTTTTAAGAATGTATCTAGATGTTTATAAGAATACATTTCTTGTTAATTAAATACGATAGACAATAATAGTGCTTTATTTCAGCTTCCGGCCATTTTGATTACATCAGCAAAATCGTTCGAAATTCGTAGCGGAACGTCCAAAATTACTAATCAAGCAAATCGCATAGTCTCCTCTACCTAGGCATACTAGAGTGCAACGGTGCAGGAGGGGGCGGGCCCGTCTCGTCGCCATGGCAACCGCAAGATGGCGCCCACGAAATTAGCCGTCTGCAGCTTTATGCGCCGTCTTCATTATGTCGGATTTCAATTTATTTCCGAATCGACCGTTCGGATTGGTAGCAGCTTAATGTTCAAGATTGGGTCAACGATTGATAGTTAATCTATTTATCATCAGTATCTTATTTATTAATTAGAAAAAGAAATAAAAAATACATTGACCTCATCTACTATATAAAAATAAGTCGGGTTTTCCTCCCTGACGCTATAACTCCAGAACGCACGAACCGATTTCCACGGTTTTGCATTCGTTGGAAAGGTCTCGGGCTCCGTGAGGTTTATGGCACTAAACGGGGCCGGGGCGGGACAAGTCTGGGGGCGAAACGAAGTTCGCTGGGACCGCTAGTCATTTATAAAACAGTTCAAGGCAAAACATTAAGTTAGAGCCCATACAATTCTGGAGTACATTTTTAAGATAACATTCAATATTTATGCCCTGACATTCTCCTTACTTCCCCTTATATTGCTTTTTTATTACTTCTTCTTTTATAGCTCTTATAAATAAGGAAATTTGCAAATGCCCCGCTATAACAGAACTTAGGTTTAAAACAACAATATTGAATTTTGGATAACTGAAAGTTACAAATTACAATTCCTAATCAGTGTAGCAATGTTGACCAGATTACGATCATAAAAGCAAAGTTTAGGTTAGACGGTTTTTTCACATAGGTAGCATTAATTTAGTTCTATTGTAGTATGAAATTAGTAACCTATGTGAAACTATCCTTAAAAAACACATTCTAAAAAAACATATGTATCGCTATTGCGTAGCGTAATGGAAGTCAAAATACAGAGCAACAATAATTTTGTAATTAAGTTGTTCAAAGTTTGATGCAGTTGATATTTTATAGTGAATGATAGTTTAAAATATTGTTTTTTTTTTATTTATCAAATGTTTTAAGTGGTTAATAAACACATTGCTTTTTTACTAATGTCATGGTTAATTTTGCAGACTATTGCTATCCCTTCAGACGGACGAGCGTAACCTATCATATTGAACAACTTAACAAAGAATATAAATGATTTTCTTCATAGGAGATGTGCGACTTTGGCAACGGCAACGGTTTGGTAAAAATGATTTTGTGATGACAGCTGCCAGTATCAATATTCAGTCGTTTGTTTGTATATAGTTTGCGAGACTGATGCACTTTGATTTGATATTATTTCACATTGAATTCAAAAGCGTATGAAACTATGAATGAACCAAATTGGTCTTATTTACTTCAGGGAAATGTCGTTACAACATAGGACGATTCACGTATGCCCCATTTACCGTATATATATATATATATATATATATATATATATGACGTTATAAAATTAGATAAAGAAATGGATTAAAACGTATAAGTGCCTTTTATACCATTGAACTATATTACTAGCATATGGAAATGATACCACGTACAAATCGCTATGAATTGACGCCACTTGTTATCAACTCTGCATACAAATGGTTTTATATTTGAAATTCGAATTTCAAAGAATATGTCAAAATCTTGTCGTATTAATTGGCGACACATTTTTTGCTTAGCATAGCTTCTCTATACGTAGTAATAAAAAATCTTTGGGTATAGCATTTTAATCCACTCCATTGTATCTTCTTACATCCTACATCGTAGCAAACGAACTCCTTTGAAAAAGTTTCGTCAGCGCAATCTTGCGCCCGTCCTTTGTACGTAGCGGGTATATGCTAATCGCTACGACAAAGGCACTATGTATTCTAGAACATTCGACAATTTGATTCGAAGTTTAAAATGTAGAGTCTACAGAAGTTATTGGCTACTGTTAACTACTAGTGTTATGTAACAGATTTTGTAAGGCGAGATTCTCGATGATTATAAACTACGGTGCATACATATTGTTCAAATGAATAGATAGAACCAACTACCTGAAATTTATTTATTTATTTAATAACTTATAGCACAAATCAGTGTACAAAAGGTGGACTTAACGCTAAAAGTATTTTCTCTCAGTCATACCTCTAGATCACGCAGAAAGATTGTATGGGTACGGTACAGGGGTATCTACCCTGCACCTATTCTAGTCTATATTCAGAATAAATTTACCCTGGGCTTGATTTAATCTACATGTAGATTAAAACTTGAAAAAGGTAATTCTTATGTTTACATTGCGAGTCTTCAAAGTCCCAAAATGCTAGATTGAACTTCAGTATAGCCTTAAGTATTGCGTACGCTCAGGGACCGATAAGCTGCCGCGGTCGCGTTAACAAAATAGTGACAAAATAATGTTGATAAACACACAATGAGGGTTTAACTGTTTAGTAATTGTTCTTTACTATAAACAATGACTTTTCCTAAGAGCCGTCTTTGTATCAATAATGTATCTTTATATGTTTCACCTCATAAATAAACATGTTATTTTGTAAATTTAATTTAATCATTTATTTCAGGCAACTTAGGCCCATACAATAAATACCTTAAAGACTAACACACATACAATAACATCATTAAAGCCGCCCTTCGAGCACTGTGGTGTATTTCCACAGTATTATCGTGAGTGCACTAATTGAAATGGCTGCATCATCAATAAGGTGCATCAATATGATAGAATCAGCTATTATTAGCTAGAATTAATTGCATAGAGGCCGACTATTGTGTGTTTTTAGGGTTCCGTAGCCGAATGGCAAAAAACGGAACCCTTATAGTTTCGTCAAGTCTGTCTGTCTGTCTGTCTGTCTGTCCGTCCGTATGTCACAGCCACTTTATTCTGAAACTAAAAGCATCACATAGCTGAAACTTGGTAAATAGCTGTATCTTGTTCACCGCTTTCCGATTCAGATACAAAAAGTAAGAAAAAATAATATTTAAGGGGGGGCTCCCATACATGAAACTAAAACCTAAAAATTTTTTTTTACTCAAACCTATGCGTGTGGGGTGTCTATGAATAGGTCTTTGAAATTGATGTTGAGGTTTCTAAAACCATTTTTTCTAAAAGTGTAAGGTTTGAGATATAGACGCTTCCAAAGTGGTAAAATGGGCGTCCCCCCCATCTAACTTTTGAACTAAGAAAGTGAAAATTTTGAAAAAAGTATATGATGTAGATCTCAACAAAAACTTGCAACGAAAATTGGTTTGAAGGAGATCGAACTAGTAGTTTTTGAGATATTGCACATTTTTATCAACCGCAAATATAACTTTGTCTTTCATACAAACACTATGAAAAACAAAGTTATTTTTGCTGTCACAATATATTGTGATGTTTTCGTTAAGTGAAAGTAAGTGGACCCTGAATTCAGTTAAGGGTGGCACGGAACCCTCAGTGCGCGGGTCCGACACGCACTTAACCGGTTTTTTTTATCGTAACTACAACTTAAGTGCATTTGTGTGATTAGACACAGGAATAAATTGGAATTCATAAGATTCCAAAAATATAATCAAGTTTCTATAAAGTTGTATGGTTGACAGTGTTAAAAATTAAACCGTCCTATATTTTTGATGATTAGTTACTTCATACCTAATACAACAACGTAACTATTGTAAACATCCGATAATATGTATAAAAACATTAAAATTACTAATGCCATTTCCTTTGATTTTTTCTGTATTTTGTCTTTCTATAAAATAACAAGTTGATGTTTTTGAAACACAAGTGTATCAAATAAATGATAATTCTTACTTACTTATCTTTGAAAGTCAGGTAAACAAACCAATTTCTAAAATAATTAAGTTATCGTACAATAGCTATACTGTTAGGATTAGACGGATAAACCTATGGTTTCTTACGCTACTGCTGACATATAAATTCGGTAAGTGAACAATCAACAATTCGAAAAGCGTCACAAATGAAAATCAACGCTCGCCTGACCGTGATCCTTTGCACTTGACCCAAAAATACAGCTTTGCCAGTAAATAACTGCACTCTTGTTTTCAGTTCCACGAACAAACCGCCAATCCATTCAGTAATTACGATTTACAAACCAAACGCACCCGCTGAATGAACACAGGTGCTTTGCCCGAGGGCTTTACGCGGAAAAATCTTTCCCAGTCACATAATAAAACACGACTCTATCTCTGTAAACGTCATCCATCGCCTGCTCTAACGCCATAAAGCTACCAACTCTATTAAGAGACTCGTCGATGTATAACCTTCTAGGGTTGTCACCATCACCCGATAGGTCACACTGCCTATTAATCTTCGTGAATGGGGCTTGTATTTGCCGTACAGTCGGCCATGAACCGTCGCAGGTTACTTTATTCCTATATTCGGCTATTTCGGCGGAGAGCGAAAGTGACCCGTTTTTGTGCGTCCCGGTTGATTTAAACCACGTAATAGGACGCGATTTTCCGTTGTTTTCGATTGATGCGGCTGGTGACAGCGAAAGTTGAACGCGTGGACGAAAACGCACTATGAGTTTTAGGACTTCTACATCTTGCGTTTTCATTACGATATTTAATACAAATAGATCATTAACTCATTAGATTTATGATGTTTTACTTCAACTGATGTGTAATAATTTAGTTCTGCTACAACAAACAACAAAAAAATGGAATTAGCTAAATATTCGTAGACGTCGTAGCACGAGTCGTAGTGTTTCGTAGTCGCGTAGCGCTGTCTATGCTACGGCGTAGAATTTCGTAGCGCAAGTTTATATTATGAACAAATTAAGTTTTTTCCTGTGTTTTTTTTAATTTGAGGCTATTTACTAATTTGTGCTTTTAGTTGTGAAAACAGACGTCAAGTAATCTCAGGGTATTTAGAACTAGAAACTGCACAATGTTAAGGAATCCTGTGGAAATTATGTATCGCCTAACTAAAAGTAAATAAATAAACACCTAGTTTATTTAAAACCGTCAAATTCTTTGAATTGCAAAATGAGACATCCTGATAAAAAGGTTAATGAATTAGTCATGATTGATTAGTCACCGCAAACATGATACATGAAAAATGAAAGAAAAAACTGACAGATAAGAAAAGAAAAGTAGTGATTGTACTCACGGGAGTGGTAGCGGAGCGCCCTCTGCCTCTTCCCCGCCGAGACTCGCTTTTCACCGTCTGCAACGTCCCGTCCGGCGCCAATATAAGCTAAAACAACACAGACACACCACGGACTTAACATAAAGCAAAATAAAGTAAAAGGAACGTTAACACAAAAGGGAGAAATGAATAGAACATGCAATGGAGTCGAGGTTAGATTAGATTAGTAATTAGTTCTGATGGGAATGATTTGTTACATAAAACAATTACCTTATTTACGTGATTATAAGAGAAATTATGAAAGTGAATTGCTAGGAAGAATCAAGTAAATTCCTATTTGTTTACATAGTTCATAGTTTATTCAGGTTTATTTTAAGAGCAGCGAACAGCGCCATCTAGTGATACAGTCTGCAAATGCGATGTATAGAGCAGAGTGTGCTTTGAAACGAAACACAAACTCTACGTAGCGGTTTGGCTACTCCCCGCTAGGTGGCGTAGTCGGTTGCTGAAAAAGTGTTCCATTAATTCGCTTTACGAGGTATCGATTTAATAATAATTTGGTTTTTAAAACGTATTTTTGTTTTGTTTTTTCACCTTTTTGTAACTTTAATTACGGCAATACTTTTTTGTTTTATAGTTTTTGTTAAATATTTTGGTAGGTATATTAAGTTTGGTTATAAAAATTGCACCAAACTAATAAGATTTTTGATTTTCATACCTAGTGTTCAAATCCCAGTGTAATTTGACCATAGCTTTATATTATCTCTGAGGATGAGAGACATATTTTTTATCTGCGGCAATAATTTATAATTCGATGCTTTATGCCTGTTTGTCGGTAAAATAGACTTCCGGTTATGGCGCTATTGGCCTAACACCATTTTTGTTTAGTTTCAAGCTATTCTTGTGTAAAACTATAATTTTCGGAAATACAGTTACTCTATGTTTCTTGAAGGTGTCGTTTTCATTACTTCCAATACCAGACCAGCAGACTCCTTCACCTAGTTCAAAAAATCTTAACGCCTATTTGTTACTTTTAAAAACGTTTGTGACCTTTTTTTTCGGATTCGACTGGCTTTCTTTACTTTGCCTTTGACATGTACTGCTGTGTGTCTTAGTATTATCAACTTTTTTTATTATTGGTATTAACAAAACTACAGCAGATGTACATGATGGCTTTTGGTCTAACAAGTTCTCGTTTCCTAGTCACACTAATTAAATTAGAGACTGTACTGGGTTTTAATAAATACAGTTTCTGTTGGCCAGCACATGGCATTCAGTTCGCACCTGGCGTTTTAGTTCGTTACTCCTGTTTTTGTGTTAGAACGCGCACGACATTTGTTCATTCGCTGTCTTGCTCACCACTCCTGCTTCTGTCTCTTTCTACCACTGTCTATTCTTATTCAAATCGCAGGTTTTGTAATTATCTTTCTCGGTCAGGATTAATGTTTGGATTATTCTTATTTCACATGACGGTTACGATATAGGCAGCTGTGTTTACAAAAAAAGTTGTGAATTCTGTCTTTTATACTTTTTTTTGTTGTTGAGAGACTTTTTTTCATTGGTGTTGAGAAACAAATCTTAGCTGGGAAAATAGCATGATGATTATAATCAATCTATCTTTGATGCACGTTTCATGGGGGCCAAAATTTTGCCAAACTGTAAATTTTTCATTTAAGATACTTATCCAAATGTAACAGTAACTGTCTATTTGGCCTGGCCACCTCAGAGAGTCCCGGCAAGTTTTAAGCCTGTACGTTATCTCGTTTTCGTACGCTGCCAATTATCGGCATTACGGCAACGGAACTGAGCCAAAATTGCCGTACGTGCAGACGCAATATCACGCGATGGGATGTTGTTTACTACGCGTTCGGAGTATTTCGAAGACACGTATTTAGAGACATGTGCGCGCGTGGGCCGTTGGGGTAGGTCGAGAGACGCACGCGACCACTCTCATTGATAGAGACGACGTAATTTACGTAATTAGCTCTCTTTATACGTGCCTCGGTGTGGTCGGCTTTTACTGAACATTTAAATTAAGATCTGGAGTAATTAAGTACTTTTTAATACTACTCCATATACCAATGAGTTAACTGGAATTATTTTACGCTGCTGACGCTTTTTAATGTAAATTAATGGTCTGCCTTGAAATATTTTTATTGTGCTATCTGTAGACATAATCAAGTCCATCAACCGATTCCGAATCACATAATAATACATGACAGTCAATAACTAAAGTAAATGCCTACAATAAATATAAATCACCATTAAAATACACTTTGAAGTCAGCACTGTACGTCCCAGCGAATCGTATTACCATGATGGATGGAAATGGCTATTATTTAAAATCGGTTAAAAGGCAGGTGCAACGTATCAGCGAAGATAATAAAAGCACAAGATAATCTCGAACTTTAATCTGTACAGTAAAATAATGAGGTTAATTGGACTGTGTTTTGTTTCGTCCCGTGCTGTCCGTTTTGCGAGCCGTTACAAAATTACAATGGACGAAAGTATTTAGTGCCGCTACCCGACGACAGATGGCATGCGAAGAAATTTGCGGAACTACGCTCGCGTTGATATGAATTTATGGTGGTTTGTGTAAATTTTTCCAAAGAATAATTACACACAATGTGTATGTATGTATGTACGCTTCTCAAGTCAATACTAAGAAGAGTGAATACTAATACAAGCCCTTCAAAAACCACGATTGTTTACTTTTGCCACACATTCTGATTTGATACAATACGTCAGAAACAAATTTAGGTGTAAATTGTTGACTGTGGTGTCTACCGCAATTCAGCGGTTATGTCAAGCGACAAAATACGATTTGACGTGCTTCATTCCCTCTTACATATCCAGCGGCTCGTAAAATGTACGTTTTACCCACGTACCCTATTTCTTGTAAGATAGAAAAAACTGAACCAAATAGCTACGAAGGAAGAATTTCAAGTGCTCATTTTACATATTCCACTAATACGATAGTCAAGCACAACTTAATGGGCGAGCCTTACGGAATCCCCCAGTTAATTGTTTAAAATTTAATTCAATCGGATTGTGTAACCACAGACGGCTAAAGGGTTGGTTAGCCAAGAGAAGATTCACCCTACATGTTCATTTTTTATTCGGTTCAATATTGTTCCGTTCCATGTCGTCACCTCACACCCCTAGTTGATACAATGTTTAACATCGTAGGGGAGGGAGTTGATCATTAATAACTACATAATATCTTGCGTAAGCTCATTAGCATTTTTGAGCAGTTATTACTGAAATGATATGATATGCTTTATGAGTTTGGTTTCTGATACTGTTTGCTTGAAGTCCATTGAAAGGATGGCGAAGGGACCAGCGAAAACTAAATCTCTAATTCAAACCTTATTTATTTTCAATTCCTAGTAAGTTTTCTAAGATAGGGTTTTTTCTGTGTGACCATTTTGGGCTTTTTACCCTGCTGCATAATGAGTAAGATCACCTTCAAAATTTATATTCGATTCAGACAAAGAAATTATACATATTAACACGCACGCGCATAATACTCACAAATAGAAAAAAAATAACATCAACACCAAAATGTTTAACCCTCGCTTGAGTAAGCAAACAAATCGGCATGTCTCCTCAATTTGGGGACATCGAGACCTGATTAACCTTAAACTGCTATCGATCTGCCCCAAGGTTGCTACAGGTGTCGGGGCGAGGGTTGGGGACGATTCGGCCCCTGATGGGGAGCAAATTGGCCGAAAAGCCCCGTTACCCGTGATCGGTTATTCATTTGCAAGATTTTCGCCAAAATAGTGCGATATTCGAGAATTGAATCAGGATATCATTGAACGTTATCTGTGGTTGAAATGGCTGCTGTGATTTTTTATATTGGATGATATTCAGCGAAGTTCAGCGAACCCAATCAAAATTTGATTGTATTCGAAAAATGGAAAATGAAGATTTAAATTGCCTATTAGCTGACAGTTGTATATGGACAAATCTTAGCTTTGAGTGTGAAAGTGATAGACCAAAGACCTGTTCAAACAAAGTTAGTTTGAGTTATATCAGTATTATAGGCACATCCGAGCAATAAAACTGGGAACCGAATTGAGTCATCACTCGCGCCGACGATGTGACGGCCATTGTTTAAAGCCACTGAGGACAGCCACAGTTTTTATCCTGTATAAGGTTGGGTATCATTCGATACAATATCTGTACTTGATATTTCCCGAAATTGGAATTCTAGTTTTTGGGACCATATTTCGTTGAGTATGATTGCTGCTAGTATATTGCGTCATACATATTTGTATCTATTTGGCTTGCAATTATGTTTATTGAAATTTAATGCAAATTCTATTACTCCTCCATACAGTTTTGTATTTACAAATGTTTATAAAATATATGTATATTGCTATCACAAAAACAATTTATGATGTAACGAACTGTTTTCTATGATGGCTTGGCAAAACACCAATGACATACCATTATTTGGACATGTCCTTTTATATAAATTGCACTTGTAAAAAGACAACTGTGAACCTGTGACAGACGAGGAATTGAACCCCGTGTCTTACGCAATCCGGACGTATGCCTTTACCACTCGGCCACCATCACACTAACAAGCCTGTTGAATTTTACTAAAAATCAAAATTTTTTAAACACTATAAAAACAAAAATAAACTATAAATTGGCTTTCATCATTTTAACTGATTGTTAAAATATTTGTAAAAATATTTTCCTTCGGATATTGTGAGAGCAATCTCACAACATTGATGATGTCACGCAGCCTACGCGTTACAAAGCACTTGCATTTATATTATTAAGTTTGTATGGTGACAAAACACTATAAAAAACAAAAATAAACTATGTCCTTTTATATTTGAATTTTTGTGATTAATTTTATTTCCTCATATAAAAATGTGGCGACCCTATGCGGACGGAAGATCAATTCAGACCAATGACGCTGAGTTGTCGACCGACTAAAAGCACAGTCTGTAAATCAGTAAACGTATTTATTGTAATTCAATGACAAACCTCGAGGAATACACTGGGTAGGTACCTATACATTCAATATTAAAGTTTTATTTCTTGACATAGTATTCGTTGTTTTGACTTCCCATGAGATAATGTCACAAGAAATTGTAAAAAACTAAACGTATAAATAGAACATAATAATATTTGAATGAAATGAAAAATTGCTACTTTTTAGATATATAATCCTTTAAAGTTATTTAATGAAATAGTGCCTAACAAAACTTTGCAATCACAACTCAGCAAATACTAAGCGTAAAGCTTTCAATTACAAACTATTCTTTGCATGAACGCTAGCGCTAGCAGCGGTGAGTAGCAGAACTAGTGACTTTTAGTTCTACGTATACTTACTAGGTGGCAGCGCGAGACACAAATTAATTAGGTGTTTTTTAGAGTCATGATAATTCTCTTATTTTTCGTTATTTTCTTGTAACTAAAATAACTTTAAATTATAAAACTATATTCAATCAATTCAGCTGAATGGCTGCAGAATATTAGAAATAGGTACTAATTTTAGAAAAACTTAAATTGTTCAGTAAATACTTTAAATAAATAACGCAAGTAAGTGGGTTAAGCACTACACTACATTTTATTATAGGTTGCTACTTTTGCACGTTTATCAAAAAATAAAACTAATTTGAAATGAGATTCCATATTAAAAAGCTTGCCACTTTTGATTCATAATTTTATCGCTCAAAAATAATACAACAAACGTAGTTGTTTGTAAGTTTGTCAAAGTCACTTCAATGATTCTTTTTTATTGTTTAATAGAACAAAATCGTTTCACGATTGATATCCTTCAAACAAAACTCACGAGTGAATCTGTGCAACTAGCATGTCGCTTAATTTAACAAATTGAACCGCCTTCCGCTGGGCAAAGTGGCGGATACGTTATGATGCTGTGCTTGTGACGCACACTGCTGCGACATTAGAAAAAACAATCGCATTTTATAATCAAATTGAAAGTATCAAAAATGTAGACAATCAAAACCTTACAAAAAATCTCTAAGTACCAACAAATCAGTGCTTCAAACATCGACAATGTTGATTGATAAAAGATGGAAGAAGAAAGAAGTAACAAAAAATAACTCGTTGTGATACTGGACGAAAATAAAATGCTTATAAAAAGAAAACACGGAAACACTTCGGCCGTCAGTTTTCGCAAAAAAGAAAAATGAACGCACAAAGAATCGTCAATAATGTGGTGTTCGAATATTTAAATTTGGAATTCGTTCGTAAAGCTCGCTCTGATTGGCGGGTGAGTCAGTTACATTGTCCCGCGTTTCAAATGATTCACTCGTATTCGATACAACGTAGTATTTTGTATGATTTTCGTACGAAACAATAAAATTATCGGCATTATGCAAAGTTGCGAACAATGCTGGTTCCAGAGTTACCTCGTTGTGTGTTATTTACCCAAAAACTCGCGCTTTTGTTTTTATTCCACAGATGTATGGTTAGGTGCAGTAATTTTGAAATGCTTTGCTTTGTTTTTTCACACAGACTTTTTGATTTTTTACTAGCCATTTTCTGCGGGTACGAAGACCAAAATTGTACTGCTACATCTTATCAATGACCCAATATATCTCTGTATTTCAAATCATCAAAACGTACATTATCTTTGCCTTTGTTACATTAGCAGAGACATTATGATGAACAAAACATGGTATTGCGCTGCAAGTGTGCACATGAATCAAAAAGTCGTCAAAACCCTAATTTTCTCGTCACAAAATCACCACCAACCTGTTACATTTCGACCCGCGTGAGATGGGCACGTATCTCACCATCTAAGGGGGGTAGAACCGTAAACAGGGTACATAAACATTCGCCCAAGTTCAAGGGACGGGGTCTGACCTCGCGCGGCCGTTACCCGAAGGTCCTGCGACCCTCACGACCTCTTTTCGGTCTGACACATGGAAAAAGGGACGCCTTAAGGCTCTTTGGGATAGATCATGGAGCTTGACAAATTCAGTTCCAACCCGGACTTCGAAACGTGAATCTAAAGAAGTGTATAAGTTGGTAATGCGCTGGAACTTTGTCACATTAATAACCTCAAAATCTAATTAGTATTTTTTGTCTACTGGTTTATTCCAGAAAGATAGAGATTCCAGTATCATACAAAACAAGATAGAAATAAAAACGAGATTAAGTAAAAAAATATGGCCGTACAGTGCAATTTGCAGGGCTATTAACGTTTTTTTTAAACCAAAACGTATATTAACGTTGGTTTAAATAAAAGTTATTTTCATTCTTCTCTTCTCTATCAATTGTGAACACTCTAGATGAGTTTTTTATACTGTTTAAGCGTCTGTATCTAAGAAACACAATTTAATCTTTCAAATTCAAATCATGATTTTGACAAATTTGTTAAGATTTCTCGAAACAAGAATGTTTCATAGATTACACAATAACTATGTCACCTTACTAGCCTAGGCCTTTTAATACTCGTAGAGTATTTTTAATAAAACAAAGGCCTCTCGCGCGGAAGTAGGAAAATTCTTCCACAAACTGTCTCTACTCAACTTAGTATATTTCGTGACGCTATCTCGCGAAGTTACAATTTAATATCAGACCTCGTTCACAATGGATATAGCGTTATGTAACAGTAAGTGGTATGAACACAGTAGGGATAGTAAGCGGAAAGTTTACGAGCCTGTTTCACCACCGGCAAATAAGAACTAACCAACGAATAATTCAAATGTGGGAACGTCATTTAGTGGTGGATAGATACAGTGTCACAAACTTATCTGAAGAACGGCCAATAATGGAACTACATCTACCGGTACGAGTCAGTGTTACCACCGTTGATATTCAGCATTTCTCGTTAGCAATTTTTAATAGACTTATTACCAACCACCGGCTATATTAATTTTAAATGAATAATATTATTATAGGAGTCAATTTTTATGTACCTACTCCAAATTTTAACTGATAGCGAGCAAGGATAACAATAAAATGGCTCACATTTCAATTATCTGTAGCCCTAAGATATAAGTGTAGAGAATGCCATTCTGCCTTAATTCCTGCTTTGGTTGTGCAACAAAGTTAAATAAATGTATGTTTTAATTTTGCATCATGTAGTTAGCGCATATAAAAAAGCCACAAGTGTATTTTTGTAAAAAAAAAGCGGCAACCCTTTTCGATCGTGGCGCCATGCTGTCATTCTTCAGATTAATTGGTGGGTCTATCTATATCGCTAACTAGCTTATGCTCGTAACTTCGTCCGCGTGGAAAAGTGACTTCTTTCTCCCGTTTTTCACACATTTACAACTATATCTTTGCTCCTATTGGTCGTAGCGTGATGTTAAATAGCCTATAGCCTTCCTCGATAACTGGACTATCCAACACAAAAAGAATTATTCAATTCGAACCAGTAGTTTCGGAGATTAGCGCGTTCAAACAAACAAACAAACAAACAAACTCTTCAGCTTTATAATTTTAGTATAGATGGGAACTTATTCAGACAAGCAAACGCGAAAGCAAGCAACAAAGCTCTGTTTTACTGTATTGTATGATTTCTTGTTACTATACTTTTTTATTGTGAACTTCTACTCAGTACAGTTACTATTTCTACACCTCTATCTCAACTCTATTTTTTTGTAGACGTTTTACGGCTAACTTCAATTTCAATTGAGGCAATGTAATTTTTAAGTTTCTTCTCTTTTTATTTGTTTTCATGACTCTTTTTGCTTTTATAAGATAATGGTCAAATAAGCAATTCTTATTGCAATTTCGCAGTATATTGATAATTTTACTACAATAATAATAATAATAAATAAATATACTTTATTGCACACCATAAACAATAAAAATACAGAAACATCTTAAATATTAAATAGGAGTACAATTCAGGCGGTCTTATTGCTTGAAGCAATTTCTTCCAGACAACCTTCAGGTAAGGAAAAGCATAAAGAATGAAAGAAGTGGCATGGCGATGAAGCGTTTTTAACAAAAAATAAAGTGGACAGATTACAATATAAATATTAATACAATAAAACAATACTACAATATTACAATATAAATATTAATATTCATACCATTGTAGTATTATCATTATATTGATAATCGTTTACACTGAGTGGGAATTGAACTGCCTCGGAATTGAACGGATTAAGTTGGATCGCAATACGCCCCACTGTTGCAATACACATCAAGATTCATAGAAGAATTGAATCTTCTGAACGCACATATATTGTGACAAGTAAGACAATAGGCAAAGTTGACTCGCTAACTCAGATTTGTGGTCTGAATTATAATAAATTTAACAACTCCCAAGTTAATTGTTCAAGTTTATGGTTATTTTTCAGACGATTCTCTTGTTAGTTGAGACTGCTTTAATTTGGATACTGAAGTTTCTATTGTGCTCAGATAATGCTTTAACATTTAAGCACTTATTAATAAAACTTATCGTTTCGTAACTTAAATGGATGACAATGTGTACCAAAGAAAAAGTGTTAAGTACGGTCCTTGCGCCTAACCACCTTAACAGAGAATATTGATTGCTACCCTGAATATTGATTGTTAGCCTGGTGTGCCAGAAACTCAGCCGGTTCATTTTTGCCCTTAAAAGAATTCGTCAAACTATATCTTATGACGCGGCCCTAGCGGCGTACCACGGTCATGTGTCGTCAGAAAACTCGGTTGATGCGGATAAGGCGTTCAAAATGCAAAAAAGATGCATCAGAGTGATAAATGCTGCTTGGTTTTTAGATAGCTGTGAACATCTGTACAGAAAATGTAAAATATTGCCGCTTCCGTGTATGTACATTAGAGATGTATGTATTTTTGTTAAAACTTACCCAAGATACTTTAGGAAACGGAGCGATGTCATACGCCGTCAAAAAAGAGAAAAATTTAAGAACTTACTGTATCAACCTCCTAGCCGTAAGGATATTTATGGGCATTTCTACAGAAACGACTGATTGACCTACTGGAGCAAAAAAACTACCTTTAAAATTGAATAACGTGTCTCAAAAAAATCACACGTATTTATACAACTCTTGGCCTGATGGAGAGCATATCAAAAAGACCACCAGGTTGTACATATGGCTTAAAAAAAATCTGGAAGTTCAAAAACGGGCAGAATTTTGCCTAAAATGGAGTGTCCGGTTCCCAGAATTTACTCGTTTTTGTTCCATAACTTTTAAAATAATGACTTACTCATTATTATTTTTACATTCCTGTAACAAGGGATAAATAATGAAGCCATAACAGTGTTTATATTGATTCCGAATCCTTTAGTTTTGATACAGTGACACATTAAAATATTGTCCGAGGGGTGTACCTCAATTCGGTGAAATTTACTTTTATTTACCTATAGCACTATCTACGCTTATTAGAAACGGTTACTATGGATTCCCGCCATCTAACCGTTGCGCCCGAGTGGCCAAGCACTATAGACGGTGGACTTGTTGCGTTGAGGAGCAATTTTCAGAGGTTCGAAATCATTCGGTGTTTTTGGTTTAGGGTAATTTCTCAAATCGGTGTGCCACTTAAATTATGTTTCTAAAGTATTTTTGGAGATTTGTGCTAAAATTATTAAGTGCTTAACTGCATTTTGCCGTTAAATTTAGTAAAAATTACTGTTACTCATAATATTTTTGAGTAATTGTAAGTATTGTGATATTTTCTCAATTCCGTGGATCTCAATTCCGCTGGAAAATGGGCACCGAATTGAGATTTTACTGTGATATTATGAATTTTGCTATAAATAGGAACTATTCATTTATTTCATAAAACGATTCTGCTGGAGATTGTGTATGGCACTGTCTTATTTTTTCTAAGACTTTTTTCTAAGGCCAATTTTAGTAAAACTCTCTCTCTCTCACAAACTCACAATCCAATAAACAGATTGAAAAAGTGTAGACACAGAACTACTTCTTTTTAACCTAAGAGCTTGGCTCTTGTCGGTGGAGCAATTGCCATTATTTTCTTTTTTTTGCCTTTTTCTTTGCATCCTGGTATGACATTACATTTACTTTTTCCCTTACTTGGTCAAAATAACTTCTGCTAAGTCTTCTTCATCCCCTCATTCCTTCCACTTTCAAAAATTGTATGTATTAATGGCAATAAATAGAGCAATAAAAATACACTTGAACAAAGACCTATCCTAAGTTCTATCAAAAAAGACACATCATCATCATCATTATGAAATAGACGTTCACTACTGAACATAGGCCAACCCTACGGCTTTCCACAGCGACCGATCACTAGCGTTCTGCATCAAGTTTAATCTTGCAATCTTTACAAGGTAGTCTGTCCATCTTGTCTGTGGACGTCCTACACTGCGTCTTTGGTTCTCCAATCTAGAACTTTTCTGCCTCAACGGCCATCAGTTCTTCGCGCTATGTGCCCTTTTCATTGCCACTGAAGCTTACTAATTTTAAGGGCTACGTCCTTTACCTTAGTTTTTCTATGTATCTCCTCATTTCTGATTAGTTCTCGTAGAGAAACACTGAGCCCTCTCCATCACTCGTTATGTGATTTTGAGCTTCTTTATAAGGCCCATAGTAGGATACTATGTTTCGGATCCATATGTCATCACTCACCTCCGGTATGCCAATGATATAGTCGCTGTGGCAAATACGCTAAACAACCTTGGCACTATGCTCGAAGAAATGAATGAAAAAGACGAAAATCATGTCGAGCTCCCATAGTGTATACTTCAGTATCTGTTGGGAACTAAATTTTTAAAGTTGTTCACGAGTATGAGTCTACATGGGAATAGTAATCCAATTAGGTAGGTTAGACTTTGAGAAAGAGGTCAATCAACGATTCCAACTCAGCTAGGCAGCGTTCGGGAAATTGTACAAAAGTATCTTCTCGTCTCAATTACTCTAGTGTCGTAGGAAGACGAAAGTCTTCAACCAGTGTTTGTAACCAAACATAAATAAAATGTTGATTAGATTTTTTTGTTTATATTTCAAACAATCAATAAAGAAAGGCACAAAAACCTGAAATAAACCATTACCGACCAGCAGTTATTTAACAAAACGCTTTAGCTATTTATTATTTTGTTCATTCTAATACATTATTTTTTTATAAGGTTACATCGATTCTCAATTCGGTGCTTTCTCAATTTGGTGCTTAACTTTTCTCATTAACCACTCAACAAAATTAAGGCAAATAGTTATTTTTAGATTCAGGGTGGGGTAAACTTAATTTTATATTATATAAATTACTTAAAAAAGCAAATTACAAATCAACCACCGAATTGAGAAAAAAAGTACCCTTCTGTAGAAATGTCCTTATAAGAAAAATATATGTAATATGTCAATCGAAATTTATAATAAATTGCCTGACGAATTGAAATTACTCGACGGAATATTGTTTAAAAAAAAGTTAGTTGATTGGCTATTGACATACTGTTTCTGCAGCCTTAAAGATTACTTTGATTGGAATTAGAATTGTAATAATATTATGACATTGTATTTGACATTGGTTTTGAAATAATAATTAATTTTAATGTTTGCATGCCTGCGTGCAGGCGGAATACACGCACTGCCATAAAATTTTAAGATTAAACTTTTGTATTCTGTATTCTAAGCAAATAAATGATTTGATTTGATTTACTACTCGGGTCGTTTTTGTTTGAAGTGACGCCCATTTGTCGTGTGTGCAAGCGATTTTCGTTGAAAAGTGGTAAGTCACGAGTGTCCTCAACCGTACATAGCAGTAACAATTGTTGTTATGGTAATAGTTTATCATATCCCTAGGGCACTGAGTAAAGGAATATCTTTGCTTACCATAGTAACTTCTTAGTTACATCAACATTGCTATCTGGTAAACTACAAACTACCAAACATGACAAGAAAAAGGAAATTGGGACCCGGTTCGTAAATTATCTTTTAAGTTCTCTCGAATTTAAGCAATGGTGTAAATTATAAGGAAGTTGTAGTATCTAACGCTTTTTGTGTGAACTAATTATTTTCAAGGACGCCTTCTATGGAAGTGGCGCTAACGCAATATAAGTAAAAGCAGAGGGTTCACTTGTAAAATTTTAAATTGGTCTTATATTCTGAAAACGAGCGACTAGCTAGCTAGTTAGTTGATTCTAATGTTACATCAACTTCAAAGCTGTTACGGCACTAGATATATGTGTGACAGAAGATTTCACGACGCGTTTGGTGTATTGGTTAGCGCGGTTCATGACTATTACGCCAGCCGTCGCGGGTTCGAATCCCGCAGGGGGCAAATGTTTGTGTGATGAGCACGAACATTTTTGTACCTTTGTCATGGATGTTATATGTATTTAAGTATTTATGGGAGGCGGCCCCGTCATAATTATTGTCTGGTACTTCGTAACACAAGGAAGAAGATTCCTTACCACGAAACCAGACAATTGGTGTGTTGTCTGACGCATATATGTATATGTAAATTCAAAGGCACAAATTCGATGTAGTAGGTATATTTGCCAGCGCATCAGGTTATACATTTTCGTTGAGTTCGGTGGGTTAGGTTGGGCTACCATATTGCTAGTACATGAGATAGCAGTGTTAACCTTGACGTTCTGTTGTCCGTACTTAAAGATAAAATCCTTACAGACCGAAAATAAAAGTAGATAGTCACAAAATACTACTGTATTTTGTTACGGATTTTGTGTACCTAATTTTCCTTCATATTACTATAAAAACGCTAGTATCTTCAATACATATAAACGAGTGACATACGTAATGTGGAAGGTAGCATGAGACTACTTTATTATCTTTCATTATAACATCAGTGTGAGCTTATCCAAGTTTGATAACAGAGCCTTGAGCCTGCGCGCACACACAGCAAGATAAGTATGGTGCTATGGTGTCATTGGAAGTGACTGCGACGCAGATAGGCAGAACATAATACCAACTTGAACCAAGTGAAACTTATTTGACAAAGTATAATGTGTTAAGTAACTTTTGTTTTTAAGAGTAGACTCCATAATCAAATCCTATAAATTATTTATAAATGTTTATTTCTGAAATTCAAAATCAAAAGTAAATAACATCAAAAAATACTACGCTTTCTTCAGACTTTAGATGTCTTAATAGAATTAAATATGTATTGCAACTTCCATTTATTCAAGAACAAGTCTAAATTGAGTTACGATTTGGCGCGTCTCAATCGCATCCCCATGTCTAGACCGGCTACAAAGATGGCCGCCGAACAGAAACCAGTACTTATTTTAATTCTTAAGTGATCGTAATATGGTGGAAAATAGAGTGCACTCGTGTGTGGTGAGCTGTACACGGGGTCCCAAGGTCAGTGATGTCACCGAAATAAGAGGGAAAGTGTGTAGTGTCGCGCCTGATAGAGACATTTGTCATATGAGAGCGAATTAATATAAGGAAAACGCTTTTATATTTTATTTATTTAAAGGAGTTATTGTCTTAATAATGGTGTACAAAGGTGCATTGACTGCCAGTCAAACCTTTTGGTCATGCAGAGAGTTGGAAAATGGGTGCAGCGAAAATCTTTAAGTGTATTTTAAGTAGTGGTTCTGGTGGTATCTTTTTACGAAAGGTCCCTTATTTTGATGAAAATTGCTTCTAGCTTGGGCCTTCTGATATAATAAAACATGCCTAGTCATCACTGGAAATAGACTGCAATTTTATGCTACCATTGTTTTTTTTTGCCTTTAATGATGAGCGAACTTAAAAGTTTAACCTCACCATCTAGTGAAATATTTTTTATTTTATATTGTAACTAACTATAATTTCAAATGGTGTGGTCAAATGTCACGATACGAGGGAGAGGACTACGCGTGGCAACCAATGGTTTTAATAAAGACATTTGTCATATTAACATATTAAAGAGAGGGAGATTAGGGTTATTTGCATCCAAATTAAGTAATCATAATTAAAATAAATTAACGAATCGGAAAATAGACATGAACTGACTAAAAACATTGTTTATTAGTCGTTACTAGAAGATTGCTCGTTATAAAAGTCTGTTCCCAAAGTTAAAAACTTTGCAAAAGTGCTTTACTTTACACGTTTCCGTAGCTTTTCTAGACTTCTCATTACTTGTGTTTCCATTAGAACCGAGTGCTTTTAACTATTATTCACACTAAGTATTTCTTTTTTTTCAGACTTTTCGTTTTGGGAAACACAAGGTCCGCATTTTATCACGATCCGCGAATATTAGGCGTTTCAATGCGACTCGTTTTTAATCAGAGGAAGGTTTGAAAGCGTGGATGCGTTCCAATTTTCGATATGGGCTTTTTGATTTCTGGTTTCGACATGACTTTTATAGTTTTTCAGTATGCGTGTTTCCACAGAATATAGAGATCGTAGCTAAAAGTAGAAATACATAACATCTCTCTTCAACGTAAATAATCAAATCACTATGGGAAAAAAAATGTACAAAACGTGTACTTGGAAAATGATTGTTGACCGATTTTCAATCATCAATAGATACAATTATTTCAAATATTTCATGCAAAATTCGATTCAATTTTGATAATTTCGTCATATCTTCAATATCAATAAATACGCCAAAAAGAGCACCGTCACTGTAAATGCTCTATTCTACCAGCCTTCAGGCGACGTATTACTTTCACGCAAAATGCGAGCGAAATTTTCTATTTTCTCGGAAATCGTAGCGCGGTGATTTCGACACGGCTGTGGGGAGCACTTGCGGGTGACACCCGCGGTGCCGGCAATTGACGCTCTCACCCTATCGCTGTGGACTTTTGATTTTTGTGGATGTAAGAGGAGATGCCTTTACCTCGCGAGTTGTAATAATGATTCTTTTTTTTCTTGGTGGCCAGTGTTTTAGCAAAATTTTAGTTGCGTGTTGTTTTTTCTTGTTGGTGGCTAGGATTCCTAGAAATATGTATATTTTTAGATAGCATCTTTTTACGCTGCTTTCTACGCTAAGCGCTATAAAACACATTCATACATTTGAGCTGATTGGCGCTTGCTGGTACATACATAATATATACATGTTTGCAAAATGACATGTCACCACTTCAGCAGTATCAACAGCTAGGATATTTATGCAAACGTCTTCCTTTGCCATTATTATGTTCGGCAAGCATGCAAGGTATAATTTATGTTTCAAACAGTCACGCAATTTTCACTAATCAATGAATGAGCTTTACGAGTACTTTGTTTATTAGGATACAAGACAGTTAAATCATCCTTCATTCGTATATTTAAGTACTGTTGCACCAGTCTCATTTTCAGTTTAATTTTATTTCACAAGACCAAAAAAGTTATCTAAACACCGGCCAACAAAATCCTCAACAATTGCTTAACCCAAACAAAGCCCGAAGCCACACAGGACATCCGGGACCGAAACATCACGTTGATAGAGGATGTAAATTCACGTGAGGGTCCGGAGTCCCGAGAGCCGTCTGCGGCCCGTCTGGTCCGATAATGCTATCTCCAAGGTCGTGTGGATGCAGAGGTTTTCAATGTCAACCTTTTTTCGTGTACTGGCCGCTTTTAGAAAAAAAAAGGTGGGAGTTTCAAGCACAAGTGTCGGGCTTCAAGTGTCGGTTTATTTTGGGTAGCACTGGCTGGCTACACTATGCAAACGAAAGAAAAGAAAAAGTTTTGTATTATTTTGAAATTAGAATATTTTAGATGATAAACAAATAAAGAAATAATCACAGTAGTCATAGACAAGACATTATTTTTTCTCAAATTACGTAAAACTTTGCTTTTTAATAAAAAGCAAAATTTTAAATTTTAAATTTTAAATTACTCAAAATGTATAAAAAGTTTTTATACATTTTGAGTAATTTTATTTGTAGCCTCAGAAGTAAGAATGCTATTTAATTATATTTCAGTGACATTGTTATGTAAGTAATTGGACCAGTTCTCTTCCCAAAAAGTATTAACATTATCATAATGCTCGCAGTAACGGCGGATAATAAACTACAACTTCATTATAACAGTATCAGAAGTATTCTTAAAAGATACGGATCTCATTAAAAACTTCTTAGAGTCCTGTAAAATCGTAATAGCTTCATAATTTCAATGTAAGTTCTTATAAAAAAAGAATAAAAGGAAGATTACATGAAAACTTCGTAGCCGGTTTGAGCCTTCGTAGCTTGCGGCTACGCGCTACGAGCCTCGTAGCGCTTACAGCCACTTAATAGGTATTTGCTACGAGATCATATTTCTATACATAACTGCTTTATAAGGAGCTTCCCAGTTTCTTCTTTTTTTTAGTACCGTCAAAAGGCTTTTCCCGCACTAAGTGCCTACTTATCGTTATGAGAAATTGAGAGTGAAGTTTCATGGTCTGTTAAGGACCTTTTGTGTTTGATTTGGTCGTATTATTAGCATTTATTATGTGTTTGAATTAGATTCAATGCCTATTTTTTCAGTGACTAAGCTTAGAAGTGATACTATCTTGACTCATCTAATCAAGAGTCACATCCGAAAACGCGCCATGAATCATCTGTGGAAATTCCATAGACTAGGCGGTATTAAAACCTCCAAATAGATCGCGGAAGGCTGCGAGGGGGGTGGCGGCGTCACTTTCACCGCTCTCAAGGTCACACGGACATTGCCCCTACGTGTGTGCATGTGAAATGCAAATGTGTGGGTGTGTACCGACGCGTGCTCCGTTGTGCGATTTCGGCTCCCGAACGCCGCGTTCCAACTTTGAAAATTCGAATGCGTCGATTTTATCTGTGCGGAGAAAATTTGATTGTTTCGCGGGAAAGAACGATAGTCGATTGACTATTTGTAATATCAGGTGTATGTTTGACTTGAGTTTCTTTTAGTGGTCTAATGTATTTGTATGATAGGTATCCATTTGTAGATCCTAGGTTTTATGTTATAGTAGAGATTTTTCATTCTTTTACCATTTTTTAGACTAAACTACATTTAAAATGTAGGTGTAGGTACGAAAAGCAAGATTGAGCTATGTTTTACAAGTACAATGACTGATATACCTATTTATCTTTTTGTTTGTATGTACTTACTTACTCCAAACAAGCATAAAACTCCTATACACTAATGTAAATAGCTTGTTTACTGTCCGTCTACAAGTTGTAAAACAACAATAACGCTTCTGATTCTCTGATCTTCGTTACTTCTAAATAGTGAAACACTCGTTTTTTCACGTTCCCACCATTTTTTGGGCGGCTGTAAAACGTTTTAGTACCTTACAACTAGCGGGATGGTGGTTTTACGTCTTGTAGATGGTGAGATACGCATAATCAATTCTCGAGAGCAATATTCTTACGTATTTTTATGGGTTCATACTATATTGTGACTTCGTAATGCAAAAATACACTCTTTTATTATTCAGAATCTGTTGAGGTTAACGGTACTACGTATAACTTCCTTGTAAGTATCTGATTAACTACTTTATTATAAAATATATTATTCTGAAATGTAATATTTATCAAGCTTACATTAGAAACGCAACAAGCAATACACAGCATGTATTTGGGGAAAGACGTTTATATTTTCGTAGCAGACGTTAAGTTTCAACTGCTAGAAACCAAGTAAAAGCAAAAAGACCTTGGAATCGCTACAATGCCTTTACTGAAGTCTACTTGAAAAACAACACCAATTTACAAAAAGAAAACGAGCGCAAATTATACCGTTCAAACTTCGAACTTATGGAACCATAGAGCTAAACCTAAGTAAAGTGGAAAACACTCGTTTATAGACTAGACGCTCGCAATTTGTCGACTCGGCGTAATTTAGGCGGGAAATTGATTTTTTATGCCATTAAAGGGAGGAGCGGAGGAGAGGGGAGGGGGGAAACTTATCGGTTTTTCGCGCCTCGGGCGGCAAGCGCGCACAATCGTCACTTTGAAGGTCAATGGCTTTATTCGATACAGAAGTTTGGGACCGAATGTGGTTTTGATCGCGTGGAGTGCATTCGGATCGGCATTTGTTTTATGCGGGGGTTATTGTTTGGATGCATTAGTAGGTATTTTGTTTTATTTATTGGGCGATGTTTCTTGGATTAAAGATACTTAGGGTTAGTTGAGCTTTATAAGATAGTTCGGTTATTTACGTCACAAACGTATGTTTCTTTCGTAATCAGTCAGGTATCAAACGACTGCCGGGAGTCGCATAATAATGGAATTTTGTTTTGACTGGTATATCAACCAACTATTGTGTCTCGTTCACACATACTTGACGAGTTAATTCGTATTCACTAGTTGTATGTTAAAAACAATGGAAATTTACAGAATGATGTAGTGTCTATTTCCTTTCCAAGTTACAAAACTGAATTACTATTATACTTACCTACCTATTTTCTTAGAACCCTATTAGAAGAGAACAAAAGATAGACGTACTAAATGAAAAAAAAAAACTGTCACTTGTAATTAGGAAACTAAAATGGAACTGTGCAAAGCAATTTAGAACTCGCTAAAAAGAATCTTCCTTGATTTAATAACTTTAATTGTTCAGAATCACGACGCAAGTCAGCGTCTACGAAAGTCGATCGAACGCGGAAGCGTAGAAACGTAGGTATACTGCAACGCTCTTACAATTCGTCTGACGCACACAAGCGTACTATGTACAATATTCATCAAAACAAACGCACACAAAGACGCGGCGTCTGCCGAATTACACGCACACGCCGAAAAGTTACGAGGAGTGAACTATCCTGCCTGTGTGGTGGTGTGAGTGAACGAGAGGGAGAGTGTGACGAAATTTCACTTTCCGTTTTGGCAACGCCGCGTCGCCCCCGTTCGCCGACATTTGTGGGGGTGCACGACTAGTTCGTTCTGAAATCGAAATTTTTAAACGTTCGGATGCCGCGGTGCTATCACAGAACGTTTTTATTCACGGAAAATCGTGTTATCTTGCCGGAAAATACGCAGCATTTGTACAACGCTCCGAGGAAATGACGTTATCGTAGCCGTAGCACTCACTACTTTATTGGGGTACAAGATAAAAATGTTTTTTCTTCATTTTAATTCCGACCCTACAATTAAGCTCTTATTATTTCTCAAAACGTTAAAGACATCCCACAGTCTACTTGAAAGAGCTTAACGATAATAATACCTTATTAACCATTCAAATTGTGAGACGCAAAGTCCTAATAGACGTTAGAAGAATGTTTCTTTTTGCAAATTCGCATGGGCAATCAGAGGGGAGCCGAATAAAAGATAGACGAGAGAAAAAAAAACTAAAAGTGTGTGGTAGTAAGCTAACGGTACTGTGTGTGGGGTATTTGAAATACTTCAAAAGCTCTGACGATTCTCGGAAGTGTCATCCTCGAGTGTGCGAGCGGTTGTGCCGATATTTTTGTCTCTGTTTCACGACTATCGACTGTAGTCGGAAAGGGACGCGGTTAGAATACTTTTCGCGCAATTTACTGTTTTATAATTCCGCGCGCGTTGTTAAAATTGAAACTTATTTTGCGATGACAAATGTAACGTCATTTGCTTATCGCGAATACTAAATGAGGGAGTTTGGAGGGGTAATTGAATGTTGAGTTCGGATTATATGCGTTAATCTCGGTCGGATAAGCGCGATCTCGCAACTTGACGTGTTTTCATTGTTGTAGCCATCAAGTGGATTACTTGATCCGAAGAGTTAACTTTTCTGTAAGGCTTTACATCTTTTGAAAGTTCGTACTCATTCATTATAAAGCTACTTTATCTTTCATTGACCTCTACGAAGATTCAACTCTTGATTACAATCAGTGTTGGTAACTTCTAAGAGGATATTTACAGCTTACCTTAAATCTAAAAAGCAATAAAGTTTAAATAAGACATTAACAATTCGAGGTGTCCACTACCGTAAGCTACATAATAAACAGAATGAAGAGATAAAAAAATTAACAAAAATTCAGAATGGCAAGATTATTCTAAAGAGCGAAATAGTATGACTTTCTACAACGACCCGTAACTAAGATGTTTATTTACTGTAGAACCTAAGTCTTAATATTAATTTCCTTTTAAGGTCGTCTGTTGAACCATCAAAAAGAATTTAAAGGATCCTTCTATTCGGTAAAAAATGTGTAAAAGAGCTCATTTATTCGTCAGTTCTTTGTCGCTGAATAAATTGTGTTACTAGTCGAATCCGGGCCTCCGGAATCCATTAAGATAATGCCAAGGTCCCTGCGATCTATTCCTATGGCCCAAACCTGGAGTGGTCACGATTAAATGGCAGGTTCTTTGGCAATTTTCAGGATTTGAAAGTTAAAAAACATGTATTTAGATCGTCTCGTTAGGTGCAAAATTTTCTTATTCGAACTAGACATTCGTATTTATAGTCACTTAAAAGATGGTAATTTCGAGTGATATTACAAGGAGATTGTACATGTAAGTTTTCAAGCATTATAGGAATCGTTTCGATTCATTTTTTTGACCAGTATATCAACAGAACATTAATTATTGACATATTATGGCCATAATAAGGGACAGTATCGTGATACAGCCACGAATTAAATTTCACCAACAAAAAGCGTACTAATGACACCACATGGTGTCATTTGTGCGTCATTAATCGAGAAATATTTAAATAACAATGGAAAATGTCATCAAGAAAGATTGATCGGAATGTATATTGAAATTTTTAATGAAAAAAAAGTTTATAAAATACGCTAAGTGTATCAGATAACACTTCGCACCCTATAATTGTTGCAAAATATGAAAGTATTTATCGTAAATGAAGTTTATTATGACCAATACTTTCATTTGATAAAAAAGGTAGTAGGTAGTAGTACGTTAATTTGCAAGAAATGGTATCTTAGCAACAGAATATATAGTAACTAGCCATACATACATATACTATGCCCATGCATGAGCATAAACATGATCATGAACTCTACAGTACGTCCATGATCCTCATTTTAACCCTTGCATTGTTTTTTTTTTTCGCTTAGCATATAAAACTCTATCTGATATTCCTAGGTCATGGTGCTTGGTTTCCATTTATATTCTTTTTTGGAGATATTTTTGAAGGAAATCAATCCATTTGTTGTATAGGTAAACCGCAAAACTGAGACATTTCTGACGTCACTTTTGTTGTATTTTTCTCCCAAATAAATTACTGCACATTAATAATATGAATTAAATGTTCTTCTATTAGGTAAAAGAAATATCGTTTAGTTTATAGCAATGATGAGGAGTACATTGATTGGGATGGAAATGAAAACAAAGGTGACAAAAGTGACGTCAGAAACGTCTCAGTTTTGCGGTCGACCTATAGCTATTGAAAGGTTTTGCTTGTTAAAATACTAAGACCACTGAAACGCATTATGACAGCCGGATTTTTACAAACAAATTGTCCTTTAGTACCTAAATGTAAATTTTACTCCGAACATTTAACAATCACGCGTGAAATCTAAAGCTGATACTATCGATCAGTGATTCTACCACTATACATGATCTGTCCGAATGTTACAGTGTAAAAAAAGCCTGGTTCCACATCAAATCGATTGGGCAAGGCTGTGCCGCAGGCTGCGCAGGAGTCGGGTTACCGGACGCGGCAGCGGAAGTGGCGGCGGACGCGCGCCATCTTGCTTTTTGCTCTGCGCGCGCAAGGATGTGCTTTTGTTTTTTAAGTGCACTAGTTTGTGCAGCCAGGAGTTAAAAGTTTTACTTTTTTTTAAAGGAACGAAGTTTAATTTTTTATTTGTTTTTAAAGCACGGCTTGTAATGCAGCGAGGAGTTTTTAAACTTTTTTAAAAGGAAACGAACTGTTTACTTTTAAGTTGTGCACATGGCAGTGTTTGAACAAAAATGCTGCCTTGCTAGGCAATCTGCAATCGTATAAAGTAGAATTTAAATCAAACGTAATATACCAGATTTCAGTACCTGTATTGGTAGATTGTGGGCTACCAAGACAAACTATCTAATTAGTTGTTACATCTTTCGTTTTTACCTTACATAAGTTTTATTTTTATGAGTACAATACAGTTCATCATTGAATCAAAGCTAGCATGAGATACGAACTATTAAAGAATTATGTTTGATCCTGTCTCCGAAAATAAAAGAAAGAAAACTCTCTTTTCTAAAGCAACAATAAATCGTCTGCTCGCTGGTTTTATGCTTCACGCATCTGCAATGCAAGTTTCAGTCTAAAATCAACTTTATATCGTCAAATATAATGCCTTGTCTCGCAGTTTTTGTATTCTTGTTGACATTTGACAGCTCGGATAACTGAATAAAGTCGCATTGTTGGTGATTTGGCAAAAAATAAATGCCAGGTAGAGTCTTTTGTGCGAACCATTGTGCAAGAAAGCTGCGATTTCGATGCGCAACGCACAATGTCTGATAAATTATTTGCTAATTTACTGCAGATTGCACCTGGCGATACGATGTGTTGTGGTTTAGCACGAATTTGTTTTTGAAGAAACATTTTGTTTGTTTTTATGTACCGTTACGTTGCTGTTTATAAGTAAAATACTAATTAAAGCCTGCCTTGTAAATTCTATGCGACTCGTACAGGGTTTTTTTTTTTTTTAATTAAAACGGAGTAAGATTAAAGTCTTTTACGCCTATAGGTACTTACGGCGGTACAACATCTGAACCACAAATCGGACTAATTATACAGTGGAAGAAAAAATCTCCGAGCGGCTTCGTAATTAGAGAAACGGCAACAGCGTTTTGCGTAGAAACCAGAACGAGAAAAATGCAACGTCGCATTTTCACCCTCCATCGTTCTACCGCCGCCCCCGCGCCCGCGTGACTCATTCAACCTTTCATTTTGTACTAGTGATTTAGGGATACTGCGTTTCAAACTCGAATTTGTATCACTCGAATGAAAACTGGCGCGAATATCTTGCGAGAAAATTATCGATGCTACGACTCGTTTTGACTGTCATTTGTTTTTTCTCCCTAATTGGTTTCTTTATCGTTTGGTTTTGGGGTTCAAAAATAAATGTACAAAAATTAAAGAAACAAAATAACCTTGTACACTAACTAAGCTGGGGTTACCTTACAGTTGTTCGCCATTCAGCACGTCTGTTGTTTCTGAAATAGTCTGAGATACACATACCTGAAACAAACAACGAAAGTTTTTGATTAATTGAACTATGATTTTTACTTAATTACTCATAATAATTACTCTAATTTTAAGATTTCATTATTATGGTACTTTTATGGTATTTGATATGTGAAATCAAACAAGTAGATAAGAAAATAGACCTTTGTACACCTAAAAGATAACTCAATATGCTTAACGCTCTACATTCCATAAAATGATGGCTGAATTTTGTGTTAAGTTTTGAAGTGACTTCTGACGATAACATTTTGTCAAGCAAAAAGAAGAATATTGTATGAAAACAACAAACATAAAATCGGTAAATTAAATAACAAAAAATAATGCTTTTATTTAACACTTTCAGTCTCATTAAGACTTAAGACAGATGCACACTATCCGCAGTTACTCAACGATAGCCCAAAGTGTCACCGACAAAAAGGTTGATAATGTTTTTTTTCACGAATCGCGGATAATGGTAGAATGTGATAAATCCATCGCCAGCTGACTCTCGCATATGGCTCACTTCCTACCTGAGCAGCTGCGCGTACGCAGCACGTGTGCAAAGGTCACATCTTGGAACTTAGAATTATACCACTTCTGGCTAGTGAGGTCTAGTACTATTTAAGAAATAATTAGTCGGTTTGAAATTAGAATTCCTTTGTTTTTTTGTTGAAGTCCGCTCGAGACAAGGTGAATTTAAAATTGATATGTTTGTTGCTATTCTGTTACATTTAACCATTGAACTACTATTACTAGCGTATGAAGCTGACATCACGAACTAATTTTGTGCTCCATAAATTGATGGCCCGGTCATCAACTCGTAGTACAAATCATATTTCGAAATTCAAATTTTCAAAGAAAACGTCAAAATCTTGCCGTCGTTTTTGCGACACATTTTTTGCTTGGCGTAGCTTCTCTATACATAGTAGTAACAACTCACTGCATTTAACACACATTTTTTTCATAGTGTAATGTTAGTATCACACATATCAATATGTAATATTCTAGCTCTACCCATAAAGTATATTAAGTGTAAGTTATGAGGTCAATTTATATCAATGCTAATAGCGTAGGGATGTTTTATCATCGCTGACAGTTTGTTGCATAACTCTTTTCTAGAGAAATATGCTCGATAAATTGGTTTTCCAATAATTGGAATGGATCACAATATTATAATAATAGGTAATGGGCACCGATAGATGACCCGTCGTTTCTGTGTGCAAGTTGACAAAGCTATCAGGTTATCAATCATTTTATAGTGTCATCTAATGACTAATGAAAACGCGCAGTTAGATGAAAATGAAAACATTTAATTATACTTACCAGAGAAGTACTTCTCTACTATAATTAATATTTTCATTCTCAGAAGTACTTCTCCAGTATATTTTTTTTTTTTTTCATTTTTGTCTTGAATAACAATGTTCAATCTATATTAGGCTGTTTTTCTAGTAGTTGATGTTCTTATAAAACAAAGACAACTAGGTATGCTGTTTAACAACTTGTTAGTAAAAAAAAAAAAAACAGTTTTACCTGCTGTAAGTAGAAAATAGACCAAATATGAAGTATCATGACTAGAAATGCCTGTACTTAGACAAATGTGCCATAAGATAAAATATCCTTAATAACTAAACGTTTATGGGTTGCTCATCGATTGGCAGTATTTAAGTGTTATGACGGCTATTATGAAGATTATCGTTTGTATATTAGTGAATAAGAGTTTTCAGTTTATTGGAGCTAAAGACCAGTTGTGCTCACTTTGTAACAAGCTATTAACTTGTCGGACAATGTAATTATTCCAGCACGATGGAGGTACAGCCAGAAAAGAAAAGAAAACTCAAACACGTATAAAACATTTATCTCTTAAGCGCAGTGGTGTGTACAGATTTAATACACTTTGGTTCTTCTCAATCTCTTTAAATCCAATATTCTTCTTTGCAGAATTAGAAAACACAACTATTAGTTACTGAATTATTTTTTGTTTTAGAACGTATGATAAAAAGCTCGAGACATCCGTAAGTCTCTTACTGAAAGCTTATGTATAAGTTTTATATTTTCAAATACAATGTACTGATGTATAAACTCTACTAATTGTAAAATACTAAAATGATTAATTGAGGCCTTCGTCTATTTACTGTGGTATATTTAAGTGATATTTCGAGGCCCGTTGCACGACCTTTTCCTTTCAATTATTATTGCGGAATTTGAGAATTCTAAACAATGCCATCTAAATGTCAGCACGCTTCATAAACTGATAAGAAATAGGCATGGAAGTACCTTTTTTAGTGATCTAAGTGGCCTTAATAGTAAATTCATTAAATACGATAAGATAAATAGTAATTACAAAGAGATGATTTTTATGGCAAGTAGAGAAGTATCTTTAAAAACATATCGAAATGTTTTGAGGACGAGCTGATACTTTGTTCGGCGGTATTTGATGTTTAGAAAACAAATAATATTTTTGGTAATATTATAAAAATAAATAATCATTACCGAATATTAATACAGCTTAAAAAAATCAAATGGTAGCAATAAGATATTCCAATAAAACGTGTAAACTCAAAAATGCTACCCGCAGGACCCGGCTCCTATGACCGCATAGAATGACTCTACCTGGGTGTACCATAAAAAAACAGGTCGATGACCCGCGACAGCTGCTCTAATTCAAAATGGCGGACGTTTATGTCAAAAATTAATAAAATGCAAGCCAGTTTTTCGTTTGATGGATCGTGTACGGAGCGATTTACTTACTCACCATTATTTATGCTTCTTTTTTACGAGGCCAAATTTATTTTGGAGTACCTTTTTGTATTATGCATGGTTTGAGATTAATGGAGTAGGTAGGTAGTACGTTTCATCATAAAGCGACGTGAGGAATTTTAAAAATTGCTTTATTTAAAAAACGTTTTTTGAAATAATTGACGTTTTTGTTTTTATGTATCAACTTTATTAATATAACGTTGCAACGAAGATAAGAAACTTACAGGACTAGAGAACTTTCTGTGTGTTACGTAACTCAACATTTCATGGCTATACGAATATTATGTGTGTGTATTAATTATATTATATATATAAAAAATCATCTATTAAAAAGCGTAAAAAGCATAACATTTAATTAAATATCAGAGAACGCGCCTTGTCACCTATCACGCTAGCTTATTTTCAATTACTTCAATATAGCAAAGAAGCTTCATAATGATTATCTTGTTTAATTAAAAAAAGATATAAAGCCACGATATGTAAAAGCAAATGAACCGTGAGATAGAACGTAATAGTTACCGTGTTTTTTTTATAATGTAAGTTTTCATGTATGTAAAAATATGCATATATAAATATAAATATTGGGAATATTAGAAACAATATATTTATTCAATTATTTTCCTGTGCCATAATCAGCGTTAATCAGACCAAAAGGAACATTTACAGTACCGTTGTTTACTTTATTCTATGATAATTGATTGTCCTGGCTTCGTCTCTGAGATATAAGTGACCATGATGTGTATCAAAGTGTCATTATAATTACGAAGTTTCAATTTGAATATGTAGTTACCATAGTACCTACCTAAACAAAAACCCATTACATTTGTTTCTAAACGCACATGGCAAATATTGCTCGTATTTAATATTTTTTAAGGCGCCCAAGAATCGTAAGTACATTAATATAGTCAGCTTTAATAAATAATTTCTTGTTTAAGACACTTTTACTTGTAAAGTATTATTACATCAACCAAACGACAAAATAATGCAATTTATGCAACGATTGTCCTTTGTTTAGCTAAACAGTTTAATCATTTGACATTGGCAGGACAGTAGGACTTCCTTTGCGTATGACAAGTGTGTAATCCACGATAAATAACGACATGACAGTCTCAATGAACCGCCAACTACTGGCTGTGGATGTTCCCAGGATTGCCAGAGGAAAAAAAAGGTTTCATAAATCAAATAAAGGTGCCACGTATTGCGTTACACTGTTTGTAGGACGGAAGCAGAAGCGTTCGGAAACCGAGTCATAAATTATACTTTACCGTTCCCGCCGAGATCGGGTTACGTGCAGTTGTCACGTAATTACGATTATCGTCAATCGGAGGCGGCGACTTTAATCGATTCTACGTGAGCGAGGGATGCGACTCGAGTGATTACGGGACAGCAGTTGTCGAGAATCGATTTCGGCATTGTTGAGATTGCGAACTTACGCACTAAGATTGATTTTTTGGCACACTTTTATTTTTGTAAAAACAATATTTTAGTTTACATCGCAATTCGTATAATGCGTATCGTAAATATTAACTGCTAATTAGGTATTATTAAACAACACGTTACAAGCATAAAAATTTGGCATTTACATCCACATTAACTTGGCAATTTTGTTAGTTATCGACTATAAATTAACGAACTCATATAAGTAAACAAGGTTATACCGGCTAGCATTGCATGCTAAGCATAGCCAGCGTCGTCGAAAAAGGTTAAGTGTTATTACTGGTAATATTTCAGGCAATTAAAAACACCTTCAGCTGACCAAATAGCTGGTTAATATTCTCAGAATTGAATACTTTGCATCATTTTATTATTCCTAATTATGTTTAAGCTGTATCATCCCTTAATCGCCTCTGTCGGCCATCTTAAAAGCGCTCTATTTACCTCAATTACGCCCATACACCCTATCTCGTACCCTAGTGCATAAAAAACTGCAATTTGCCTATCAGTGCTTAGGTCACACAATAAAGTTGGCTCAGACCCTTTCTAGTGTAAGTTGAGCTCCCACGGTCCTCTCGTACTTGAGAAATCAGGTTTTAGAGGGGGAGGCAAGTGATGAGGGAGGGGTCAGGTTAAACTGGCGAGTTCTGAAAGGGTATGGGAGGCTTGAAGCTGCGAGGTCGTTAGCCTGGACTCGATTGTTCGTGGAGTATCGCAATGACTCACTTGTGTATGTAAATAAACGGGAAATATGGGGAAACGGGATGCGGTGGAGAAACGCCGAGATCATGATTTGTTGACGGCTGATTGGAGATTGTGGGGCCAATTTGCTAAATGCCCTATTCATAAGAAGAATGGACCAATTAGAAATAAGCGGTAGTAAGCACTTTCTACTAGGTAAGCCCGTAGTAGCTGGATATGAAAACCGGTCAAGTGCGAGTCATACTCGCGTACGAAGGGTTCCGTATCGTTGACTAGCAAAAAAATCAGTTTTAGGTTTTTTTCCCTAAATAAATTACCCCACTAAATATTTATTTTATTTTAATTTTACAATTTATCATTAAAGTAAAAATACAACTGAGTATTTAGTTAATATTCCAAGTTCCTACCTATTGCCACATTATGGATATCGAGTAAAAAAGGGCAAAAATCAGGTTTTTTTTGTTGTATAGGGCCTTTAGATTTTTAATTAAATTTTGTTTTCAGTATTTGTTGTTACAGCGGCAAAGAAATACATAATTTGAGAAAATTTCGACTGTCTAGATCACGGTTCTTGAGAGTTAGACGGACGGACAGACCGCGAAGTCTTAGTAATAAGATCCCGTTTTTACCCTTAGAGTACGGGTTCTCAAGGAAGCTAGTAATATACTACTTGAGGTTATGTATCGGTCGCAATGCGTAGAACTGGAAAAAACATGTTATAAATAGTATAGAAACCATCATTTATACAGTTTTATGAAAAATATAATTCGTTGAAAATCTCAAGAAAATATTAAAAAATACGTTTTTAATGGCTACAAGTAAGATTCATCGGTAACGCTAAAAATCTCCATTTTTTTTAAACTTTAATTAATTTGGACACTTTACAAACTAAAGCTCCCATTAGCTAAGCAAATCGTGTTAAAAATAGGACACCTAATTCTTCGCAAGTGCGTAGTTCCTCCCTGGAGGGGAGTGCGTCAGTGGGTTACCTGTCCCTCCCTTCCTCAGCACATTATGTATAACCTAAACATACCCTGGCTGGGGAAGTCTTTGCTTACTCGTTAATTAGGTCATTTGGAAAAAGGATTATTTATTTACTAAGATCAATGAGGTTTTTTAAATGAGGATTTGTTCTCCGTCATTGATCTGAAAATTTTGTACGAGGATGGATACTTCAAAATTTTTATTGTTTTTTATCTTTTTTGGACTGCATTAAATTGCGTGGACTGCTTAAATACACAATGTATAAAGCACAGACAAATCAAACTCTTTACATTTAGTAAAAGGATTCTTATTATTATTAGAACATTCGAAATCTTAAATTAGTTTCGTGCCAGTAAAACAAAAACACATGATAAATTATTAAACACTGGCTACAGACAAGTAAAAGAAAAAGATAGGTTTTATCACCAAGAACGGTAGTTGGTAGAGCTTTCACCTCATCCATAGTTCGAAATTTAAAACGTTCACGATAATTTTTATTTTTATAAGAACAGAATTACATTTTAATGAAGGTTAAAATTATGTTTCACAGCTAGGTCGTAACAAGTGCAGATTTGTAGGTTACCGTGCAGCCTATTGCCCTGCAGCGGGGGCGGGGCGTAGCCTTATGTACACGCACACACTCGCAAGTGGGGAAAACTGCGTAATTCCAACTTGTTTGTCGTTGTATATGCGCATAACCTGTATGTTTTTGTTTCAGAAACACTTTCGCAATTTTATGTAAATTAAAACCACATTTAACGTTCAAGCAGTTATTTATAACTTCTTTTTAAAACAAAATAAAGTTCCTATTTTATAATACATATTCAGCAATTCCCACATTATTAAAAAATGTTTCGGATAAAACTGAACCAACAAACTTTAACTTTACGTGTTTGCTGGTTGTCTTTTTCAAAGGTTTCAGCAGGTATTTTCCTTAAGGAAAAATTTTATGTTTTTTAAATGTTGTTTAAATTATAAAATTCCGATTGAAAAATCCATAGGCACCTACTAAGTTTAGTCAAACTTAGATATCCAACTATTGACTCTAACTCAGAGATTATCTATACATTGCAATAAGAACGTAGGGCGGCTGCGAAGGGCGGATTGGCGCGGCGTTGCTTTAATGAACTAAACCGGGTAAACGTAGTTGCGTTGCTAAGCCAAAGAGTAAGCATATAAAAAGATTTTTTTATATCTTTTATCTCAACATAGTACAATTTAGATCTTCAACTATTTCCTGGACTCGTTCTCAGCTCAGATTGTGTATAAATGCAATTAATCGCAGGGTGGGCAGGTAGGGCGGGTTGGCACGTGTCAGGGGGCCTTATGAACTGAAACGGACTAGGGCCTAGTTGCGTGAGTTGATAGGGCAAAGATTAAGGGCTTGGGAGATGTAGAACGTTTATCTTGCCTTGTTTCTTGGTTGAAAGAGAATGGATATATCAAAGAATAGTCAGATCACAGAAGATACTTAATAATCTTACTTAGGATTTAGCTGAAGTGCTCTACAGAACCATTTTGTTTTCAGTACGTTTAAAAAAATATAAACTAAATACAAATGTTGTTAAAGCTTTTCCCAGATATTTAGAAAGATTATAACTGGTGCATAGGCATAATAATATGTAAAAATAATCAGATTACTACCCTGATACGTACATACTTCAGAGCTTTTTGTAAAACTCTTCGTCAAACAGAATTATAATAACTTGTAGATTAATCACAAGTAACTATTCAATGATATACAGTAATAACAAGTATCATATGATAAAATACTCTTAAATTATAAATTCGAGTAATAAATCTTAAATTTGTCACACTCACACACTTTACTTTCACAATTATTATTTACCAGATTTTTTTCTTTGCTATATTTTATAAAACTTTAAGCTAGGCAACATAAATTAATTTCCTTTGCTTGCCGAGGTGTTTATTTTTTTTAAACGCGCTAAAAGCCCTCGAGCATTGCCTCGTATGCGCAGGCACGCGTTTACCCCACGCGTGGTCCGTCATTATAACTTCTAAAGGCTTAGTTTCAGGTGAGCTAGCATTTGAATGAAGAACGCACAGTGCATTCGAGCGTTGCCTAAACAGTGAGGCATAAGATGAATGGATAGGAATAAACTTTTTATGTTAATTCAGACAGTGTACTTTTTATTTTTAATCTTTAATAAAGTTAATTTAATAAACTTTACACTATTACACACATTAGAACGCATGATTCGTTTTTCCAAAAAATATACATACAATCGAATTGAGATTTAAAATTGAGCTCATAGGGAGTGTACAACACTAGGATTGACACAACCAGTAAGTACCTAGACGGAAAAATACAAAACCAATTCAACTAATACAAAATATTCACCGCAATCTAATAAACGAATATTGGATCCATCCATTTTCATAAAACCTCATCTATAAATTCCATTATTGATGGGAGCGAATCGCGTATTTTTCATAAATGTATATTGCAGGCGGCTAGGATCATAAAGTGTAATAAATTACTAGATCTGGGCGTACAAAATCCAATTTTAATAGTAATAATAAAATGCATCGAGTCCAGTTTCGTGTTTATGCACGGCAAGGGTGCAACCACGCACCCCTCACGCACTTACGCACACAGGCGCACTTTACACGCACAGAGATCTCACTTACGTGAAACTGTGCCGCGATTGGTCGGTCAGTCGTGCATGTGTGGGTACCTGCTCCGTAGAAAAGAGGTCGTATGGATAGAGTTATTTATAACTCGGTGTTCTAGGTTGTATGAATTAGTTGCGTGCATTGGGGTAGTCTTTGCTTGGAAAAAGTATTGATTTGTTGCATACGCCCGCGTCCGTGGAGCTTTTGCAACGCTCTATTTGAGAGAGAATTATTCTGAGAATATTTAAGTATTTTTTTTAGTTTTATGTAAGAAAATTTCTTATTTTATATATTTTTTTATAATTTAACACTGTTATGTAACAGATATTAGGGAGAAAGTTTGCTTTGCGAATTTTATTGTAATCATTGTTTCTTTACATGAAAAATCATGACTCTGACAGTATTTAACATATTTTTATAAATTGTTCTATGCAACATTTTTTTAAAATATATACACGAAATGCATTTATTGGAACCGGTTACATAACGGTCTTTTTTTGTTATTTCAATGCGAGCTTTAATTCTCTATTTAAATTTTATTATCACCCGACAATAGTTCTTTTATACGTTAATGCCAGTTTATGCGTCGGCCATGTTGGCTGCTTTGTGTTTATGGATAAATAAGCTTACATTAAAATCTGTCTCAAAGACTTGATTATGGTATGACGAACAAACAAGACCGGCTTTCGCCTTGAGTATTTTAATTTGAGGAGTTGTTTTGAATAAGTTCTGATTAATTTTAGATTTAATATTTGAATGGCAAAATGTAGATTTATTTTAGCACAGTATTTTCTAATGTTTCATCACAACAAAAGCCTAGTCCGTGCAAAACGTCGAGCTCGGAAATCCATCGCGGAAAAAGCAGTTATTTTTAAAATAGTTTTCAAACGCCAGCAAAACAGGCATTAGAAAATTACACAATTCACAAAGCACTAACTGAATGCGCTACTTTATGTGGTAGATGTTTTTGTGTGCATTAGAAAACAAAACAAAATATATATTTTTTTACAATTAATAAAATGGCTCTCTCGCCATACTTATGTCGGCTTTTTTTTATATCAGGCAAAAGGAAAATAAAACAAACTGCCGTTATTTGTGTAACTATAAAGTTAGTAAAATATATTACTCTGAGCCAGAAAAGCTAAGGCCCGTTTTCCTGTTTGTTTCAAACACCTCACAAGAATAATTCAGGAAAAACGTTTGGGTTTTATATTTTTAATTAAAAATAAAGTAAAGTTAACCTTTAAACATACCACTTTTAAGGTAGTATGAGTAAATGTTAATATTTTTTTGTTAATCAAAGTCAGTGTTTTCTATTTTACAAAATTTACATTTCAGCGTATTTTTATCATAATCTGTTCACATATAGTCTTTTTTGAGACAAATAAATTTCTATAAGCACGTAAACAAGCCCGCTGTTACAATACAAAAACAAAAAATCAATTACACAACGTCGAACCCCTTTACACGTAATAGCTGAGAGCCATGCATGCAAGATGCATCATTAATAAGTCGATCCGTCCTGCCCGTTACATCAGCTGATATCACAAAAAGCACGACTCAACATCTGCCGGCCGAGAGGCCGTGAATCATCGGCCCTTGGCGCGTGCCGCTTCGAAAAAAAAGAAAAAAAATATCAAAAGTGTAAACTCCCGCCGTCCGTTATAATCGCCTTGCCCCACTGTGCACCGTAGGCAGACTCACGTGCCGGCTCCTGTTTGAAAATCAAGTTTTTACCCCAATTTTTGGCGAGATTTACAGTAATCGTTTTTCAAGAGGTTTCAAACAATGTTGCCAATTTTCCTATACTGAAATGGGATGATATTCAAAAAAATCATAGTAAATATCTAATGGAAACAGTTTCGCATAAACAATGCCAATTTGCGACAAGGTCGGAGATTTTTTGCTCATAAATTTACATCGTTATCCGTTTACAAGAAAACAATATCGAATCTTTTTTCGCTACAAATTATAATAAACGCTGAAAAAATATAATGTCGTAGGTCACCGACTTTTTTATAGTGATTTATAAATCTAAGTATATGAGATTGCGTTCAGCGTAATAAATTGGATTTAATTTCATGATGGCGACGTTTCTCCGCTATTAATCAGCTGGAAGAAAATTTCGTCGATTAAAGTAAATATATGAATGTGCGTAAGACAAAAAAGGCATTAAAATCCGTAATAAAAGCTTCAGATTTATTGGAAAGTTGCTTAGTAATATTTATTGCTTGATTTTTTGTGAGAGACGCGAAGAAAAATAATAATCAGTTTTTAAAACCATTTTGGCAAATACAGCGATAAATTTTGGATCCTTTTTTTATGTCTGCTAAGTTAATACTTCATGTTACACACTGGCCGTTAAGAGAAACCTTTGAATATACCTAGCAGCCTAGGTTGTTGGCATTGACCTTTTGTAGTCTCGTGTTATTTAGCTCATGTAAATTTTAGCGCATTTTGCCCATTGGATATTTTTGCTACTTAAGGCAAATGGTTTTTATCAATGCGAAACTAAAGTTATGTGAATATTTTTCCGCGCCGACTTATATTGCAGGATTTATTGTTTTCAGAAGATCGGTCTTTATTTACTGACTCTCGTTTTTGGTTGTGATTTAACAAAAATTAGGCAGGCCTTGCTGAGTTCAAAGCCAAAATAATTGAATTAAATAAATAAATAATAAATAAATATCCTTGGACATTTCACACAGCGCCATCTGGACCCAAACTAAGCAAAGCTTGTACTATGGTAACCAGACAACGGTTATAAACATACACAAATACTTTTTTTTTTGTAAATACATACATATTATACATAGAAAACACCCAAACAATTTGATGTATCTTGCGCCTAAGGCTTAATTTTTTTAGCTCTGATGTCTATTTCATATTAATACCTTACCTGATACTAAGAAAAAGATATTATTTTCCAATAAAGCAAGCTGATCCCGATACCATTGACCTAGTTCGCGTGGAGTGCACGCATAGCAATCGGCCGAGCTGAAAGTGGCGCCCTCTATACCGTGAACGCTTTATGTTTCAGTTGACGCGGGGAAAATGGCTTCGCGCTTTCGTGCAAATTGATCCACTGGGTTTAAAATATACGTTTGTGTAAAGTGTGTCTTATTTTGTAACACTGTGTGAAAAAATCTTCCAAAAAAAGTTTAGTGGGCATTCAAGATCTGTATACCTACATTTTAAAGAGAGAGCACTAATTCTGGATATATTACTCGAGCAATTATTAAACGAAATTCAGTGACAAAACATTTTGTCACCGTGTGAAAATTGCAGCTGCAATATTGCGACAGAGACAAAATATTAATAAAATAAATGTTAGGTAATTAAACAAATTTACGAAATAACCTGGTTTCGATATAATTATTCACGCCGACTTCAAAAATATACTCTACGTCTTGTTAAAATTCAGTCCACGCGAGCAATTTTTATCAATATAAATTCCCGTTACAACTGAAATATATTTACAACATGTTCCAATATCAAATTAAAAAAAGTATGTAGTACCTTATCCTGGTCTTTATTAAAATTCCTTCCGTACTTCGCGGGCGTTGCCGAGAAAAATGTGTGCAAAGCATGCGAGCAATAACTTTTGGAGGTAATAAACTACACTTATTTACTCGCGTTTAGCTGGCTACTGCACCTATTTAGTATTCTATGGTTAAAAGTTGCACGGATATGGAAAGCTTTAGTAAAAAAAATAATACAGGTAATGTAACGAGCGTTGTAAACATTTTACGAATATAGGTATGTCTAATATTAACCTTAATATGTATTTTTAACTGCAAGTAGGTGTTTGTTGTCAATTTTGTGTCAGACAATCTTTAATGATGAAATGTCGAACGAAGTCTCTTAGTAGAGCAGTTCCAAGATATTTTTTATGCTTATACATGAATTGGGTGTTAAACAATCACATGTACAAGTACACTCATCTGCACCGATAAGAAATCAATCATCTGCCACCACGCACCTTTTCCCGATCATAGAATAACAGCCGAACAACGTGCTTAAAAGCAAAATGACGGACGCTCTGTCAAATTCTAGTCTGACAGCTGTCAATTTGTAATATAAGATTTTAAACTTTCGCGTTGCAGCATTGCATTCTAAAAAGCATTACTCATAAGTTTTGATTCGCGCTTAGACCCGTCATGTCTAATACTTATGACAGCTGTCAACTTGGCAGCTTATTTCTAAACCAAACTAGGTAGGTACTGAGCGCTAGATTTTGCTTAGACACGCCGACAGACAGTGCTACGTTATGGAAATTAAGCGCTATGTTCGGTTGTAAGCACACAATGACTAGATCGAGATACAACGAGCTGCGCAAGCGCCGGTCGGCTCGTGCGCAGCTGCCGATAATGTGGAAATGTGGCCGACATACGGAGAAGGGATTTGTACTATTAACTTTTTGTAATAGAATATTGTTTGGGCGGAGGTTTGAGTTGAAACAATCGTCCGGATCCTTCTAGGGTGATGTTTTAAACTATGATAGACAAATCAGTAGTCAATCTTTTAATGAGAAGTTATTTAAAATTCAAAATCCAAATTTATTTATTTCCTTTATATTTTTCAAAACTTGACAGATATTGAAGCCTCCTTTTAGGCATGGAATTGCCTGTGCCAGGAGACAACGGTCTTCATAACTATGTTGATTTATATAGTAGTAACATTTTAGCAATGTAATTTTCTTAAAAGCAATAAAATAGGCATATTACATGTATACTTTTGTAATCAGTCAGGTATCAAACGACTGCCGGGAGTCGCATAATAATGGAATTTCTATTGTGTCTCGTTCACACATACTTGACGAGTTAAGTTGATGGCAGTTCTTAAACAAAAACTTTGATTTGGACTTAGATTGCGATATTTGGCAACCTTCAATCATCCTGGCAGCACTTCGAGCTCTATCCAAAACGCTTCTAAATAAAATTGAGAAAATAAGCTATAAGAACTCACTGATTTTATTCCCTTATCTTAACTAGCAATATCCGAAAAATACTAAGCGTTGTTTCATTAACACAAAAGGTCCCAAAGTTCACTGATTTTTTATCGACCCCTGCTACCCTGTATCTAATAAGAAATGACCGAAGCGCGGGCGGCAGATGTTTCAACCACACTCTACGGCGCGTGCGCGACACATGTAACTGCAACAATGGAGTAAAAAGGTGCGCGCGCAGCTGAAATCTGATTTTGAAAGGTACGATAACAATTTCAAGTTTCACGCAAGATGTTACTATGTCGATAGGTAAAGGTGACATATTTTTTTGTTTGATTTGTATTTAGAAAGTTTAATGTATTGATTTTGGGGAAATTGTAAAGGAATTTCGTAAATTACTGTATTAAAGTAGTACATATCTACTTATACACATTACACAATACACATATATAGCTATCACAGGCGTACACAGCATTTTTTTAGAACTATATTCTCAGTTCTGTAAGAAAAGCTTAAATTGATAGTAATACCAACCTATCAAGTCAGCAAACTAGTTAGCAACTTCAGAAACAGAATGAACATTTTAGTGACAATACTATCTACTTGATGACAGAATGTCCTGGCACCACCGAACAATGAGGGCCGACCCCAAGTAAAGGGAGCAAGGAAGAAGAAGAAGACTATCTACTTGATGAGATGAAGAATTACAAACGAATTCTCATTGATGATGATTTATGATTCATCATTAATGCGCACATCACATAATTAATCACCCTGTCAGTACAGAATAGTGCAAAATCATAACCGCAGGTGCACACCCTCTTGGAAGTAGGCTTTAAATAACGGCAATTCCGCCCTGCCGAGCTTTACGGTGCTTGTTTTAAAACTAATTTGCTGAAGTTACTTCGCAGTCGGTAACTTGTAATCGTAAATTAACTCGGGCTACCTTTCTCCTTACTTTCGTTAGAAGTTCCTGGGCCAAGTCGAGCGTAGAGAAAAAATATTCAGATAATTCTTTAGTTGGAGTAATGTTCTCTGTTTGCGCAGTCCCTTTCTTTGAGTTTGGGTTTTAGGTTTTAATGAGAATCTCGTGAAATTCGTTTATAGGTCAATGGACTTGTTGTTGTTTCGCATCGTTGTGTGAATTGGAAAAAATACACATTAATGAGACATAAAAAGTTGTCAGATGAAAAAATATCAACTTACTACATATTGGGTTGGATAATTTGTGTCTAATAAATCATGTAACCATGTTATTTTATAAAATCACTGCAAGCACCTTCTCTCACGAATCCATATGATTTTAAAGACCTATACATTTCTTTGAGCTGGTTATAATAATTGAACCTTTAACCCCAGACAAGTCGTTTTAAAGCAAATACATATTTTGCACGTGTAATTGGGCGTCCAGTCATTAGAACTCTGTTATATAGAGAGTTATACAAAATAAGCCGAAGTAGAGTCCTAACGATGCTTTTGCGGGCTATTAATTTCACTGCTATATTTTTTATTGCAATTTTATGGTAATGTCAGTTATTGTCTTTTGTTTTGCGCGTTGAATTCATGTAAGTGTAAATCTTTTTGTCATGTAAAATATGATTTATGTAGACCATGTTGGCACTAAAAGATGTGTTTTTATTGTTTTTAGAATCTATGCGCCCACTTATTTTCTTTATAGTCAACTATTTACTTGTTTCGTTATAACGGAATGAAATTTTTAGGCTTAAGGGTTGGAATAAATTTTAACCAAGCTAATTCTACCGTGTATGGCATGTCAAAGATCAAACTATTGACCATCAGGGTTCTCCAGCAAACAGCTCATACTTCATTCAAACATAAATAATTTACGTGCTTTTCGTAGCTCCTAGTTGCTTATGGTAGACGTCACTAATACGTTCGAAATTTGAAATGGTCATCCATACTATAACGACTACGCCATGTGTTGATTGCTTGACTTTGACAATCACTACTCCTTCGCTAGACGACCAAACGCAACAAGTCTACAGTAGTTAAATAATCACCTCTTTAGATAGAGTGCAACCTCTCCACCCGGAGTATGTAGTGACCTTCCTGCCAATCACACTTGACCGATGCGAGATGACACTCGGATGCTTCGACCGACATACATATTAATTTATTGCGTTTTTTTACAGAGGTATAGAATAGATATGAATTTCTTGATTAAGCTGCTGATAAACAACTGAAAACATGAGTCTCCATTAAAAATCTAAGTTCCATTTCAGTTTTGTTTTGTAGCTTAGGTACTTTTACGAATAGGAATAAAATTTAATCTCTTTTGAATCTAGATTTAATTTTAAATAGAGACTAATAGACATCAATTTGTGGAACCAAAGCCCTATTTCATATTTTGCCTCGACTTTATCATTACACTTACAATCTTTCTGCATGACCTAAAAGTATGACGGGGAGAGAATGCTTTTAGCATTAAGTCCACCTCTTGTACACTGTTACTTGTGCAATAAAGTTCTTAAATAAAATAATAAAAAAAACACGGTGAAATCAACTTGATGTTAAAATTCTACATCGATGACATCATATCCCGTAATAATAGCCTCTTGCCTTTTCACGGTACACTAACTTGCTACACGTGGCTAAGGTAGATCATGCTTAAAGCCTTCCACTATAAAGATCTCGAAACACAAACTTCTTTTGCCACTTTGTTGTACATAGATTTACCCGAACCAGATTAAACTGGTTCAGGAGTTCATTTCTACAAACAAACATAGAAGCAACATCCTAGTTATCATTGCTTATGGCCCTAGGTGTCATTCACATGACAAATAAAGGTAATATTTCAATAATAACTACTATTTACTTAAGTTCTCAGTAAACAGTAAACATTTTAAAGAAAACTGTAACCAACTTTGCCAAGAGCTGCACTATTTACTTTTATTACTGATACTTCATATCACTGCAATTCCTACAGCGATCTGAAGCAAACAGCGGCAACAAAATGGCGGTAATATATGCGATCGAATAAATTAATGCAAATGACACATACATAAAAGCATCGCGGAGTGTTTGCGTCATTCACGAATCGATTTGAGATTTTTTCACAAACAGAAATGGTTTCGACCGAATGTTTAATACATGGGGTGTATGAAAATGAAAGGTATGTGTTTATATCCATGTGAATTTATATTGTCGTTTTGCAAACTCGTGATAGTTAATATTCGTGAGTAAAGTTGTCCAGCGTTTCACGCTTGACTATTATTTCAGCCTACAGAGTATTATGCATTCTGTCATAATTAACTTAAATCTTCGCACCCGATCAAAGTAATATAAATAACAATACTAGACGTAAGAACTCTGTTACTAACACTATGGATCTAAATGTTATCTGAAATAAATAAATTGAATTGAATTGAATTGAAAGTGGTACTCCAACTGCTTTTCTATAACATAAAACGCTAAATATAGTAATAACTAGTACTTTTACGTCTATTCGTAGGCTGCTCTAGGTTTCTTATTTTTATTCTGTACCTAAGTTCTCCTGGGAAAACTTTTTGCACCATGCAGGCAGATGTAGCGCTACTCTTTTTACCTAAAGTGCTAACTATGGCCAATAACTGTTGTCTTTACTAAAGGCTTCTCATGTTATTTTTTATATCCTTTTAGTTAATTACTTTTTGAATTGATTGACGACTGCTCACGTTTGTTTGTTTTTCTTCTGATCTGAATTTAACGGAACTTTTTATCAAAAAATTCTAACCAGCCAGTACTAACCTTGTTTTCGGTAAGTTCCTCGGCGTTGCTTGTAGATCTATCAATTAGGTACTACAAGCAACTCTAGTTATTATTCTAGTTCTAAACGGCCTGAACTTTTGATAGACCTTTGATAGACACTTTTTTTCTTCTAAAACTAATAGCCATGACGCTGCTTTTTTTCTTTGCCTAAACTTCTACCCAGCCAGCACTAACCTTCTTCTCGGTGAGTTTCTCGCACCGTCGCTGCTTGCAGATCTGGTGCGACTTGTCGTTGCGACAGGGTGCGCAGTCGCCGCAATTGTCTTTGCGTTGGCAGCCGATGCACTCGCCGCAACGCTTCCGCTTCTTTTTCGTCTGGAAATTCGAAATAGGTTTAGACACTCTGTATTTTGAAAATATGCGCAGTGTATTGACTGTCACGCGTTTGAAATTTTTTAAGGAGTAAGGACAGTCCGTATTACTATTTGGAAATAAGAAAAAACGTATAGAACACTGTTTGAATTAATCTATCATAGCTTTTTGCGTATTCCTGGCTAACTTATCTTTCAAGGTGGACAAAGGCTGATTTTTCAATAATCATATAAAAAATATTTGCCAAATAAAATTAATTGTAAAAAAAAATACTTAAATTATTCGCATACTCATATAAAATTAGGACAGCTTAAATTAGGTCACTATTGATTTAATCAGTCAGTAATTCTTGTCTGTCTATTGAAACAACAGCCCTTAGTATAGTATAGAAAATTATCAACGAAGAAATGTTACAATTACAAGGAATTACTCTAAACTTTTTAATTAAAGGAATCGACAGGGTGGGCATAATTTAAGCTACAATATTGTTGGTTTTACAATATTTTTAACACGCACAGTGTCATATTTTATTCTTAAAAGATGAAATATGAAACCAAACGTCACGCAATGACGTATCAATGAGACCAAGAATTTCGCGCGGTCGGACCGACAGCACGGTAGCTCAATTGGAAGAGCAGTTGGCCCGGTTAGCCAGAAAGATGCTGGTTCGAGTCCCGCCCGTGCGCAATTTTTGGTTTCATATTTCATCTTTTAAGAATACAATATTGTTGTATAAACTGGCTTTCAGCAAACCAGCATAATTCAGATATCTGTATTTAATATCTCGATCACAAAACATGAACCATAGTAATAAACAATTAGCGATCCATCTAAACTGTCTTATTACTTATCCCGGAGCTTTCGGTCTTGTTAAGGAGCTTTTGCATTTAATGAAATAATGGATAATATTCGTCTCGACTTCGCCTAGACAGGGAGCTTTGAACTGCCGAGCTTCCGACATTTAAAGTTCCTTTTACTGTAATTCGGTAAACTAAGTATATTTGGTAAGTTCTATTTATGTATGAATATGTACAAAATTGCAGATTTTATGTTGATGAAAATTAAATAGCTTATAATCTACATAGATATTTTGTAGTATGAAGTAGTAGGTAGGTACAAAGTGTGAAAGTGAAACTCTAGTAACAAAGTAACTATGAAAAATTTCCTGCTATGTAAATTAATTAATTCAATGTATGTATTTACTATTCTGATTGTATCTAATGAAAATACATAAGGATTGTGATAAAGCATTTACTTTCCACGAAATATTTAATTTTTAATGTAACAAACCATGTTTCCTTATCCACTTTCGTTATGTTTTATTTAAAAAAACAATTTACCGATTCCTGTAAAAACCTTGCTAACTGTTACAATTGGCATATCAGACGATCTGGTTCGCGTGTAAGGCATTAGTTGGCTCGTTATTAAATACTGATTCCTGGATATTTTCGTCCTTATTTGTATAAAGATAAAGGTTATAATGGAAAATTGTGTTTGTGCAGAACAAAAAGAGCTCAATTATTCGCCAGACAACAATTTGGGTGCATTCTGCACTCGTTTCGGTGGTGCCCCGGCGCATACAACCGTACCGTCTGGGACCTTTGGCCATGTATGTGTGACCCATTTTATTTGGAAACGTTTAATTCGCGTGTTCAGTTTATTATCTGTACATGTATTGTTATAAAAGTAAAACAAAGAGCCGTTTAATTCGCAATTGAAAAAAAAACATTCAAAAGATTTTATTGTTTAACAAAATGAGATTATATTTTACTAAAGTAAACTATTTGAACCAGAAGTGGTCATAGCATAATCAACAAAGCCCCCATGAATAAGTTACGGGCTCTATTGTTTATGAAAAATATCCAAGACAAGTTAATCACTATAGCAGTAACTTATTTCTAACTGGTTATTACGTTACGTTAAGTTTTACAATCATGTTTTTTTTATCCTTTTCAAAATCTAATCACAATTTGTGATTACAATTAAAACTTATTGTAAAGAGCACAACAGCTGTTTAGCTGCACGAGAAACGACGCCATTTTGTGTTCGGTTCGTAAAAGCTCGGCTATCGCCGGCATGGATCGGGACTCGCAATTACTTCCTCAGCTAGCGAACAGCTGACGGATCATTTTTTTGGCTTTTATTCAAATAATAATCCTTTTCGTTTTTTTTTTGTAATCTATTGTGCAAGTTCAGCTGAGTAATGGCAAAAAAAAGCAATGAAAGATGCATTCTCACAGTGGATAAATAGGTAATAAAGTTTTGTTGTTACATATATTTTTTAAACACGACTTACAAATATGTAAATACGACTCACGAATAATATTTGTACGTAGCTATTGTGAGAAATAAATAGAAAGCTCAACCAAGTTAGTACTTTCTCCAGATAATTAAAACGAATAACTTAAAAGTTGCAGTGTAGGTGTTACTTGCAGTAAAATAAGGACTATTACTACCTTTTTATGAAGTTGTTTATTAATTATGTACAAAAATGCCGCTCAGCCAACCTAATCGTATAGTTATCCGGTTAAGCAGATGTTAGCTTTTTATCTAATCCACTTACAAGGTAAATATCATGTGACTTAAATTAGAACTATAATACTATAAGAGTATTTTTTCTGATGTAGAATCACCATACTACATCAGAAAAAATACTCTTCTATTAGACTGCAGACAATTTGACTGATATTACATATACGTACATTGAACTACTATTGATATGTTGGTATGGAACGAACAAATTTTGTGCTTCATGAATTGATGACACGGTCATAAACTCAGTACAAATTTATAATTCGAAATTCAAATTTGAAAGAAAACGTCACAATCTGGTTTGTTGTATTTGCGACACATTTTGCATTTTTTTTTGGCATAGCTTCTCTATACGTAGTAGCAACAACTCACTGCATATGTATAGGTATTACAATTTTTAGTTTAAACAAATGGGCATCAAGATTTCATTTTCTGCTATATTTTCTCACAGACGACCAATGTATGGTTTTCCTGCATTTGACTTATTTTTAACGAGGCTTTGTCGATAAGCGACTTATAGAGTGAAATGTTGTAAATTTTCTTTGCTATAAAGTTCTCATTTGCTTGTATAGGGAATTTATAGAAGCCCTATTCATGTTCATGCTGATTTATAAATACTAACTCTGTGACTGCAATTTTAGCGTATTTAGAAATATATTATTTTGTACGTATATTAAACACGTAAGTAGAGGAGCGTTGATGTCTAATGTATTGAATATCATAAAAACTACGAAATTACTACGAATATTCTATAGACTTTTCGATACTCAATCGAAATGATGCTAAACTTTAATATGAAAAGAAACAAAGTAATCTTCCTCATTAATTCATTATCCGTTATAGGTACTCGTATATGAAGTTTAAATATGTTGTTATATTTATTTTGTTAAGAGCCATATGTTAACTTAGCATATTTTTCGACAGCAGTGCTAAAATTCATAATTTAGAAGTACTAAATAACGTACTCATTAAGCCAACCAAAATAGCCTATTCAATAATTTCACACTGCCTTGTAAAGTTAATTTTGTAAATTTAAACAGCTATACGGGTGTCAATTGAATTAATTGATTACCAAAAATAAACTTTTAGTGTCATTAATAGTAAGTTTAAGGTAACAACGCAAGTTTTTACAATTTAAATAATTAACTACACTATTACGTGTGGTTATCTAGATAATTTAATTTCCGAAATCGAACTTATAAGTACCACTTAAGGACGTAAAGGACCTCATTATACAGTCATATATGAATGAAAACAGGTTAAATTCTGAGAATCTCGCCTGTCCCTTCATTCTGGCTTTATTTTAGTTAAATAACTACATTTCATACATATTTGCGTGTTTTTAATGAGTGAATTGATGTAATCGTTCTCTGTATGTCTCTGGGCGAACGGTTTTTTTATGGAGCACAAGAGCTGTATTAGTTTATGTTTTTTTTTTGTAAACCAAAAACTAGTAAGGTTCTTTATTTTCAAATAAAACTAACTCTCGTAAATAAAAATAAAGTATTTCTGTTTTTAACCGACTTGAAAAAGGTGGAGGTTATCAATTTGACTGTATTTTTTTTTCATATATCCAATTGAAATATTTTTATTTTTAAACAAAGCCGTAAGGTAATGTTTTTCTAAAAATTATTTTTTTTCTCTTTCATAAAAGCTCATTGGATCAGAACATTAAAGTATCTTACATCAAAGTACGATGTCGTGTCTTTTCTAAATACCTACCACGTTTAAAATTATAATCAATAAGTATAATCTATCAAAGCATTGGTCTCTAGTTAAGTGATATTTTTTACTTAAGCCAGTTCTTACTAATGGTGAATCCATCACAGGATAACAATCACTATACTCATCATTGCACCTGCTTTTGCTACGATAAAGTCGGATTTTTGATAGAATTAAGATAAGTCTGACCATTTTAAAAACAAATGAATATCAACTTTACCTATTTAAGCACGGCTGTTGGTCTAATTTTATTTAGAAGCCATACTTTAATTTAATAAACATGCTGCAGCACTTCTTAGTTCAAGCGCACTATGGAACATACGAGTGTGTATTAAAAGACTTCGTAATATTCGTTTCTAATTAATTATATTAAATCAATAAATCTACCATTAAACTTACAACGAACTCATGGAATTATAAGCACCTTCCATAAAGTATTTTCTTATGCGGCTGATAGGAAGATTAAACGCAGTCTTCTTCATAATTTATAAGAGTCATAAATGAATGATTAAGTATCTGCCGATGATCGATTACAGGTTGATGACAGTTACCCCGGCCTCTTGCAACTGGTTATACGTTTTAATGTCAGTCAGAAATGTATTGAAAAGCACCTTTATCTTAACTACAAGTACCAAATGTTAGTCCTTGATCAGACTTATTAGGGTTCAGTTGAACAATTCTATTATAACTGTCAGAAACAACAAATAAACGTCGAAAACGATACGAAAAAAACATGTCTTATATTTAGTTACAATTATAGAACAATCACTAGGTACGTATTTTGTTTAATTGTATAAAATAAAATAAAAATTTTAAAAAATACTTGAAATCTACGAATTGCTTTCTGAATATACGTATTCTGAACTTACAACAAAAAGTACAATTACTTTTTTTATGAAATACGCATGGATGTTCCGCAATGGAAACCTTTGTCATGCAATTTATTCCTGTAGCAGGCTATGCTTTAAATAAATGTTGATCGCTTGCAATAATACAACCTATGTAGGAGTAAAAAAGTTCTAGCAAGTCCTTCATCTTAAGATCTTGATTAATAAACAGATCTATTATGAGCCGACGACATTTGTCATTTAATGCCATCAGTTATACGAGATAAGTGCACGTTTTAGATGTATCGTGTTACTAACTACTGTTCACATGAGCTTTTAACGGACACAGAAGCTTTTTCGTTATCTTCTCATCTATGTCCAGAAAAAATGCAAGGTGGTTTGAAGTTTCAATTGAAAAAGAATTAGAACTTTTTCTCTTTTTTTAACGAGGTAATTAAAATAAAAGCATATAACAATTGTAAGCCGATTGAGGCAACTCTACTAGTTTCATATTACATAGCATTGGCCTAACATCTAAACAATTGGAAAATTAACGTTCAGGAATGATAATTACGCGAATAGATAATATACGACAGGTGCTAAAGGTGTTCCTATATTAGACTAGGAAACGTTGACATTTATTGCGGCAAGAATGTTGTCGCGTCTGGCTCTGGACCTTTCGGACTTAGATAGCTTTTTATGCTCGCTCCTGCCCGCAATTATGACTAGTTAAGAACTACCAACTGCCTAAGATACCAACCTACCTTTACAGCCTACTAAGTTACAAACTTTTAATGGAGGAATATCATCACAATTAAATCAGCAAACTTCCATCATTGGCTCCTCAAAACTGCCTAATTGCATTCCCTCTAAAATTTGAATGGAAGTCATAAAATTTTCTAAGCAGGACACGCGTAAATCGCCCGACTTTAATTTGTGTTTTAAACGAGAGAGGAAGTTAATTTATTGGCGGAGCAAGAGAATCGGCTAACTATTAAATTTATAGCCGCGAAGACAGAGAGTTCGACCATTCCGAAACTCGGGCCCGGGAATAAAAACTGCTCCCCGAATAATAAAAGGTGGAATTACGGGGAAAGTTTCTCTTTTTCGGGATCTCTCGAATATCCACTTTCTACGGCGTGTAGTCGGATGAAATTCTGAGAATTCTCATATCTTTCGTCGAATATTCAGTCGGCTTTTCGCAATTCCCGCGAGGCTTGTTTACGCAATTCGCCAATTCGCGGAGAGCGAGATTAGTTGTCGTTCCCGATTTTATTGTAGCGATGTATCTCGCATTAGCGTACGTCTAACTAACTTTATTAAGTGATCGTTGTCCCACTGTTAAAGTACAGTACACTGTAAGTAGTAAAGTAATAGCGGCGCCTGAAAGCAATCAGATCCGTACTTTTGGCGGAGTCGAGACGAATTAATAAAAAGTTAAGACAGTCGGATCTTATCAGCTCAATTTATCTGCTCTCAGAATTACATTTCAGAGATAAAGTCGGTGACATTTGTCTTTTAAATAGATGAGAAAGAATTTGCTTACCTGTTTTTCGCTGGAGATGTCATCGAGCTCCATGGGGCCAGTGTTCATGGGCGGCGCACCATGCATCGGGGACTTGAAGCCCGCAGTCGAAGACACAGCGGCCACCTGCCCGCTGCTCTCCGAACCAATGTCCATGTTAGACCCGTCCGACTCGGAACTGTTCGCACGCATTTTCCGTCTCTCTTTCTTCCTAAAGTCTGACCTCGTCGGCGACGAACTACTTCCGAAGCCGTTCGTCTTCTTCTCGTAACCGTTATCTATTAGCATCGGATTTTGGAAATTACTATGATGCAGACCGTTAGGAGTGTATTTGTCTTGTAACGATTTAACGTCGAAAGGCTCATTCTTAAGCACGTGAACGACGGTTGGGCTTTGGATGTTCTGTATTAAACTTCCATTTTGGTGTAAAATCGTTCCGTTTTGGTGGAGAATCCCGTTTTGCGCTGGGAAAGCGTTTATCGTTGCGATGTTTGGCTGGTATAGCTGTATGTGCCGGTCGTCTATGTAAGTCTGGCCGGCCGGTGTGAGCTCCCTCGCTTGAAGAGGAGCCGGCACAATCGGGTAGCTTCTGGCATTGACCGCCGTTAGAGTGTGGAATGTAGTAGCATTGACTGGCGATAACGTAGTGAGGGTCGTCGACAGCGGCGTCACCTGCGCCAGGGTTGTCAGGTGCGCCGGAGACGACGGCGTCGTGAGCTGCGTGAGTTGCGTTAACTGACTAGGACTCGCGCTCGGCGTCGGACTGGTCGTGACCGGCACGGGCGTCACGCTCGGCAGGCCCGTCTCTGGAATCACCGTCGTCTCCGGAAACGTCTGGAACTGACTCTGGAAAGACGGCAGCTTGTTTGGAATGGGCTGCAGCGTGACCGATTGGTAGTCGAGAGGAGAAGAGAATCCAGCTCGAAGGATGGCATCTTTGGAGTTGACGGTAATAGGCATGGACTCCCAGGGTCGGTACTGGGGCTGGCTGGAGATGACGGAGACGGTGTCGCCGTGCCGCTCGTAGTACTCCCAGGCAGGGTCGAGCAGGCGGCCGTCAGCGGTGAGGATGCGCTGCTCGTCGGCCATGTCGCCGAAGGTGGAGAACGGCGGCAGGTGCGCGCCGTCCGCGCCCGCCTCGCTCCGCAACGCCTCGCTGCGCAACGCTTCGCTCATGACGCTCGCCCGGCGCGCTTCTTCATCGCGCTTCTCTCACGCACGCTTCATACAAAAATAATTCACTAAGTCTAAGTTTGTTGTACTGAACACGGAACTGCACTGGAACTTATCAATTTGTACTCTGAAACTTTTATAGTCGGTAGTTCGGTCTAATCTAGCACTTAAACTATGGTTATACGGCACACCGGTTTACACTACACTAATCACAATATCTTCGTTTGCCCACTAAATAAATAATGTAAAGTCCTTAACAACGGGCAGTTAACTTACGAGTCTTAATTTTAGGGTTTATAAAATCTTTGGCTGACTTTTAGAAAATGCTCGAGGAATTGTTTCGTAACTTGTAACGGTCGATAAATTATTTTGTGCACTCGTTTAACGATTATTATTTTGGAACGTTTAAATACTGGTCGTTGATAGATCTCTTTCGCTCGTTCGAAGGCTTCTTATTGTAAATACCGATCACTCAGACTTAAAGTAATTTGTACTGTTTGGGAGTAGCGTATACTATGTACGATTGTTTCGTTAAAAGGTTAAAAAAATAGTGCTTATATTATTTAGTTTTCGAAACGAAAGATATGACTGGAGGCTTTGGTTTGATGTCGTGTTTGGTTTCTGGCTGGTGGCGTGGCCGGTGCTATCCAGGCGACCTGCACCAATCTGGAAAAGAAAAACTTATGTCAGTATTTATTTATCAGTAACATAAGTCACCTGAAGTAATAATTACAAATACCTATTCAACGTAACAGAGCAGCAGATTGTGGTCTTATATTTTATTCTAAATAGACATATTTGAAAAGAGCATAATTTCTACCACTAAAAAAGTAAGTCTAGGTAAATAGAATCCTTCGCAAAAAAAGCCACCGTGCTCCCAATCTAGGGTTTTTTTTGTCTAATTCTAAATTTAAGTTTCAGATGCTACCTCATCGCATGAGCATCAGTTGTTTATATCAAATCAATGGCGTACGACCATCAGAGCTGCAAGAGTTGATGCGTTGAAGACTTGACCCGATTACCGCAATTGGGTCAACATTGTTTTTATGGGATGCGAAAGTTCAACCAATTCTTGTCTGTTTACGGTAACGAGGTGGCTCTGAGTACATTTCAAAATTTCAATAATATTTTACTAAATAGTTATTTATATGAAGTGGTGGTTTCCATTTTGGATTTAATAATCGTTTTGTTGCTATGAGTTTCTTTGGGTATTTTCTTTTAACTATAAGGGTTCCATGTTAGACTACGGAACCCTTATAGTTTCGCCATGTCCTTCTGTTTTCTAAATTGTGTTGATGTATGCTGAGAGGACGAGATAAGTTTGAACTCTGAGTTAGGATAACTCTTAATTGAACACGTTAACTCTTAATTGTAATGCATAAGCCCAATGCCTCAAAAACTCCAAGCTTCAAGCAGTACCAGCTCCATCAAAAAGAATTACAGCAAAAGGTTGTTTATTCCGCGTTCGCAAATCGTTTGCACCATTACGACGCAGATAAGCCGGCGGTAATCGCTCGTGAGTCGTGACGTCACCGACCCGCCCCGCAATGCAAACCACCCCGTGAAAATCATCCGTCAACTTAGTAGTATAGTTTTAATTCAAATACGATTATTTTATAGAAAGGTATATGGCCTAGGATGGATCATGCCTGACTAGTAGTAGCCTATTCACTCTTTTCTTGAATTCGCCCAAATTATAATGTCTAGGAAACACTTCAGCCGGCAGCGAATTCCACTCCCTAGGCGTGCGCATGAGAAATGTAGATCAAAACCTATCAGTGCGCATTGCTGGAATGTCTACGACGTAAGGGTGGAAACTGCGCCCGCGTCTAGTGTTCCGCTGGTGAAAGTGTTATTATTCTTTATCATTTGAGGCTCTTCGCCTCATCTGTATTATTAAATTAACAATAATATTTACTGCTTTTTTCGATTAATTGTATTTGAGTAGGTATTCTTATATTCTCGTATTTATTTGTAGTGATGGTAATTTATTTTTATTATACCATCAATTTCCAAACGCATACAAGTTGATATTTTCATGTCCATTTTCTATTCCATTATTGAACTAGGGTCTAGCTAGGGTAAAAAGCAAAATGCATTCAAATGCTATTCGCTATGCTATGACGTCATAGGGTTTTCCTCAGCTATTTACCCCGTACTAAAGTAACACGCAACTAGGCTAGGCCAGGACTATAGGCGCCATTTGTATTCCATTGAACATTGGTACGCTTTATTACCACGACGTTTGCAGAGCGGGGGCCTTTTTGGCACATTTTTTTTAAATCTTTCTTATAATGTTCATCTTTCTATTAAAGCCAAATGTCATTACAAACTCTTTTCAAATGCCATTTACTTATAACATCTACAGTTCATTCTCTTATCTCCAGACTAGATTACTACTTAGAATGCTTTCCTTCATCACTAGGGAAGGAGGCTGTTAGTTTCGTTACCTTCACAATATGAAACCACCAACCAGCCAAGAAACTTAAAAGCTCCCGACCTAACTCAAACACCAAATTCATTTAGTTTCGTGCCGTCTAATGTATGTGAGTAAACAAACTATTATTAGAAGCCACGCTAATAGTAAAGCCATGCTCTATTTCAGACCAACTATTTTGAGGGAACTATTTTCGAGATGTTTCAATTTGAAACTGTGCCGCGTTTTGATCGATATTAGATAAGACTGTGATATTTTTAAACCTTTTTACGTTTAAAATTATGTAGTTTTTTTTACATAAAAAAACCAGTCAACATCTGGTAAATAAAAAATAAACGCGATTTTGTTGTCGTTAACAAAAATTGCCAAGAATCGCCTCACGGCATCCAGAGTTTCTTTGAGAAGTTTTGTTTATTTATTTAGGAGGCCCGCACCAAATTCCACAACAGCTCTATATTGTATACAGAGTTCATAAGAAATGTCGAACACGAATAAAGGCACACATAGCCACCAACTTCCAAAAGGATCTAAAATTATGCTTTTGAAATAAATAAGTACACAAAAAATTGTATAAAGATGAATCGTGAAATTAAAAAAAGAAAGAGTATTCTAATTTTAAAATTGATTGATTAAGGAACAAAACACGCGTATTCTATATTTAAATTTACGGTACCATTCATTAATACCGATATTGGTCCTGTATTGATCACGGGGCTAGTCACGTTCCGTTCTAAATTTAAAGGAAATGAGATATTTTACAGCGTATTGAGTGTCAGTTTGTCGACACATTTCATCTACAGACATCGTGACGTCAAATTATTTTGTTAATGGAATCTCTTTTATAACATATCACTTTCTTAACTGCCAGCGATTTTTATAAAGTAAGAATTAAATAAAAGGCACAGATAAGGTGTACTGCTGCCCTAATTAGCAAGGCAACAAAACGAAGGCTCTTCATAAAGAATCGGGAACAATCCGAAACAAAAGTGGGCGCTAATTCTCAGAGCTTCGCTATTCCAAATAGACTTGATTGATATCGCGAGCCTACCAAAGGCTGAACATCAAAGCAACTCTTTGTTTGGTCTATAAAGCGGGACTAAATTGCAACACGCTCGTTTCGACTTTCGCGTCCCCTTGAGTACCTCCGCAGCTTTTCCTGGGGGAAAAAAATAAAAAAGTTTTCATCCACACTCTATTCAAAGCTCGGAAAGCGTCAGATGCCTGATGCCTAAGTCGTTTAATCAAAACAAAAACGTTTCTTCTCACTTTACGGGCTGACATTTTAATGGAATGCAACATGACCCAAATTAGTGGTCTGCTTTCAGAGGTTTCAATAAAATTTTAACAATTTTAGACTTAAATGAGTCAAACGTTTAAGGTAGGTATTTGAATAGAAAAGCCTTATCACATTACACGTCTTGAGTGCTTCTTTTTGTCAGAAACATAGAGTTAATACGCATTTATTTGATTGCTCTCATGAGCTCACTGCGTAAATTCGTAGTTTCATTCAATTTGATTATTGGACTGGCACCTTAAAAATTCTATACCATTTTCAGAAAAGAGTCTTACGTCATCATCAAATGACGATCAAAACGTCCAGTAATCACAGCGCAAACTCTTTGTATGAAAGCACAAAGCGCGTTCTTAAAAAAAATAAAAGCTTCAAAACGGAACGCGTTGCGTCCATGTGTGTTCGCTTGTCTGTGTTGCAAGGATTCGTCTGAGATCGCATGTGTGGGTGTGGTGGTGTTGTGTGCGATAGTATCTGGGTCTCGGTTGTCAAGGGCAACCGTACAACCAGCGCTGCAGCGAAAGCATTGCGCTTTCAGCACAAGCTGTAATTACATGACTTATTTTTAGCATCGGATGTTGTCGCTTTTTTGTGCAACGCAAGTGCAGCGCGGCTGTTTAGATGACGCTCAGAAATCCTTGAATCGAGTAAACTTTGATTCAACTTGTTCTTGTCTTGAATGATGATACAGTTTCCAGAGAATTCGCACTTCATTTTCTCTTTGCATTCCTTTGAATGAACTGATTTGCTGAATATAGAGTTTATTGTGCCGTTGTTTATACTTTTGTTTCTCATTCAAGCATTTCTTTGTTAAACATTGCACTTTTTGATGACTATCCAATTAATATTAACTCAAAGTTGAATTAATTGAGTTTTTTTACTCATGTTTCATGTAGTAGAGTCGTTCCACATTCATTTATGAGTTATGAAATGTTTGCAGTAAGTATTACAAATTCATTCAAATTCTCAACATGATTTGGTAGCTATAATAATAAAGATGTCTACAAAGCCGTATTGAATCTTTATACAATTCGTTTTTCGGTGTTCAACTTGATAGCAGCTGGCGTCGCACGCGCATACCTGCCGGAACTGATGCCGATCGATATCGATCGATAACGATCCGATAGCTCGATCATAATGCGAGGTTCATGGATTGATAACGTGTACTTAGAGTTATGAGCATGTAGTGATGTTGGTTTCAGTAGCTTTTGAGATAAGTAAGCTTTTTGATTCTAAAATTCTAAGCCATACAGGCTTCTGTGTTGCTTTTTGTTTCGTTATATGTGGAATAAAGAATGTCTCTATATTCATAGCTTCGATACATTAACATTAATATGAAATAACACTTATGATCTTACTCTAAAACTTGACAGTATTGCATCGTCCACAAAATCATTGAAAAAGTAATATTATAATTTTGAATAGTACATTTCAGATTCTTTTCCAACAAAGAAGAGCAGAATGCATATTTAAGTGACATAAATAAATTATAAACAGCTTCAAAGACTACTTTTTACTCAACAAAACACCGTGTTCAGGCCATCACGCGTGACAAAGTCAAACGAAATTGCATACGAAGCGACGTTTTCTCACACGGCGGCACTAAACAACTATGATACCAATGATTGTGCCAGCCTTAGCAGGATGCGTGCATCAGCCTGATTGCCGGTAACGCTCCGATCCAATCCTGACTATTATTTTATATCTCACTGTATACAATGTTCCAGAAAATTCATTTGATAACGCATATTATACATTGGATTGGAATATGGGAGGACAGATGAAATACAAATTTTAAAGCAAATATTCCACTTTTTTTAAATATAAGTAGCAGTAGACTGAGCAGCTTCAATCTTGCTTCAATCTTGTTTGTTTTGAATTCGTAATTTCCGAGTTTAAAAGATGATCCAATTTTTAAAAAAGCATTGCCTTTTATTGTCTGAGTCAGTGTTGCTTGAAGTACTAGTACTTACATATTTTTTTTGTATGCAAAATAATCAAAGCTAGAAAGTTTAATAACCCTTCTTTCTGGAAACATCACTGTCACAATTGTACGGTAAACAGAGACTGCCTCACAATAGTATCGTCAAAACTTTGCGAAACTGCTGTAACTTAGTTTCGAGATAATGAAAATGTTTCTTGATGAACCCTGAATACTCTATTAGATGTTACTGTTCCGTTCTTTAGTGTTTCTGCTAAATTTGTTGCTCTTGAATTTACTTAAATATTATTTAAGTAATTATCACAGCTTGAAAAGCTCACTTTATTAGCTTTCTTTTTCTTGACGACTTCAAAAATGTGTGCAAATAACTACCGAAATGACATGTTATCTAGAAATGTTGCCATTTTGCACTTCAAAATTTATAGTAATCGTAAAATTACTGAGCTATAAGGGTTTAGAAGTAATTTCGAGATGACTAGTTTAGTTAATAATATTGAATTGTTGTGTTGTTTGGCGCAAATCAATTTATTTATTATTCCCGTAAATGTCTGTTGACAAAAAGATTTTTATTGCTCGTCCTGTGAAATAATCAAATCGCTAACTCTAACTCTACTTTAACTAAGTAAGAACCACATTTCTCAACTTCCATTGTGACTCCCGCTTCTTTTATATCGAGTCAAAGCTTTTGCTCCGTAGCTTTTTGCGTCGCTATTTCAAGGTCTGTCATATTTTTCGCACCGCAGCGTTCCGAGTGAGCTGCTATGTCCTGCCGAGGCATCGCGATACAAGAAACTAGATATAAATCATAGGTGGTGGTCATTTGTTATATTTGAACTGACAAAAACTCTATACGAGCTGGGTTTCAGGTTGATAATAGAAGCGATGAAAAAGGCAGTGAAGATGCAACAGCACACAATTTTACTAAGTGAGCATGAAACAAAACAATGTACAAAGAAAGAACAACAAAATTAATCAAAAGATATGTCACACATGATACTCGATACACATATTTGCATAAATTAAAAAATCATTTTGGAAATGACGTGCATTAACAAGAACAAAACCGAAATTGAGATCGGCTGAGATTAAGCCACATTAGAATGATAAGGCCTCCGCCCCGATATAGAGTTACGTCCCATCCCATTCAACCACTCCACGATGAATAGCGGCGCAGATGTGGACTTTTTTATAACAATCTTTCCCACACTACCACTTTTTCTGATGCCTTAATACCTCGCCAAACATAACCGATGCGCTTTCCCTCCATCCCCAACAAACGATTACGAACTTTACTACCTTTAAAATAAAGCAATATCAGCTTCGAACTTTAGCATCTCGAATGCAAAGCTCATTTGGTCGATACAGTTTTGTAAAGATTTTTTGTGCGCACGTCTGTCTTTGCTATCGGATGCGACATCGGAAATTGAATAGTTTTTATACTTGCACCTACGAGATGAAATTGTTCGAAGGAAGTCACATGTGTATGACAATGAATGTATGATTTGATTTAGTATTGTTTCCTTTGCTTTTTAGGTACATTTAATTTTTGTTCTCAAGTCGTTGAGGCAAATTCTTATTGGTCCCAAAGCGGCGGAAGAAATCTCGTTGAAATTATTAAGAGCGTCGTCCAAAAGAAAACGAATGGTAGCCAAAAGGAAAAAAGAATACTAGAAACAAATTTTTATATGAAAGCTTTGCCAACTTTAAACTGAATGGGACGCTGAAAGCGAACGTTCACCGTCGAGACGCCCTCTGTAAATAAAATATCCGCAGTTATAATGCTACCAAAACTTTGTCTTTGTACAACGTTCTAAACATCGATGTTTTAAAACCAACAGAGATGAAATCAAAGGGTCAATTTCAACAAAGTCGATTTTTTTATCACTTCGGTGAACTTTTTTATTTTTAACATTTTTCGAGTTCAAACTATGGTTTATGCTTCTTCTTGATGTTGTTTAGATCAATACGTAACGCCATCAAAATATCTTGATAAACTAAAAAGATACATTACTTCAAAGTTTTGATGCCACCGAAATGAAAGAACGATTCATCGAAATGAAATAACTTGCCCACCGAAATGACAACACTTATCCACCCACCGAAAACCTTTAAAAAAAATACTTCTATACACTAAAACACGTGGTTCCTCGTGACTGCATCCGTGCGTTTTGATTTTACTCCATTCCCGTAGGTCGTAGCGTGATGTTTTACAGTATCCCGTATGTAGAAGTTAACCTTTCTTTCAGGACTCATATATTATTATAACGGAAAAACAGCAATTCAATAAAAATAAAACGGGTAATAAGCTAGACTACTGTGACTACAAATTTTCACTTTTTTTATTTACTATTTATTTAAATGTAACCTGATTTACAAATAAAATAGGCCTTCGGCTATTCAAACTCGCATCGCAAAATAAACAAGTAAAAAAAGTATTTGTATTAACAGTAGTCAAAAACCCATCACTAGATGACAATTTGGTAGATTTTCTAATGTACACAACTTCGGTCGACAACCCTGTTATTTTCAGAAAAAGAGTAAACAGGCTTCTTCTGGGTGAGCTCGCTTCATCGTCGTCCCTGTTTGTGCCTCGTCTGGTATAGTCTAGAGACAAAAGTAAACCCATACCATATTAAAAAAAATTCTTTTTAGCTTAACAACACTACTAGCGGTCCCCTTCGACATTTTCTGTGCGTTTTGCCTTTACTCCGTTCCCGTAGGTTCCAGCGTGATGTTGGCACGCCTTAAAGCAGTTGCAAAACCTAAATCTGGTGCTTGGCTGCATGCTTTGCCGTCTCCACAGTTGGGTACGCTTCTCGACAACAATTCCTTAAGAATTGCAGTAGCTTAAAGACTGGGCAGAAAAGTTTTTGAACCTCATCGCTGTATTTGTGGTGTGATGGTAGATGAAAACGGCCACCATGGACTGAGTTGCCAAAGATGTGCAGGGCGGTTCCCGAGGCACCATTCTATTAATGAATTTGTGCGTCGTGCCACGGTTTCCGTAAATATTCCTTGCGTCCTAGAGCCACCAGGCTTGTCCCGCATGGATGGTAAGAGACCAGATGGCCTAACGTTGGTTCCATGGCAAAGAGGGCGTAGCCTCTTATGGGACGCAACATGCGTTAGACACATTTACGGCATACTGTAACTTCAGCAGGTTCAGCGGCGGAAAATGCTGCCAAGTTAAAACATACTAAGTATGCTGAGCTAAAGTCTGAGTATGATTTTGTTCCAATCGCTGTGGAGACGGCTGGGCCCTGGGGTGACGAGGCACGCGAGCTCTTCAAAGAGTTGGGACAACGACTGAGGGATAAGGGTACTGATCCCCACTCTGGCTGGTTCAACAGGTTTCCATTGCTATTCTACGAGGCAATGCTGCTAGCATTATGGGAACCTTTGGATCGGTCAGAGCGTAGAGTGGGAATCAATAGTAGTTATAAGGGAAATCAAAGTGACATTTTGTAACAAAATGACGACGCTTTTCGCTGAAAGAATAATTTGTATCTTAATTATAGTTCATTATGTATGTCATTGTAATTTTCGTTTAACACCTTAACGCGTTTATGAAGAAAGGGGCAGTATTTTTTTTTAATATGATATAACAAAAAAATACAGTTTTCGCAATTATTTCTGTATCTGTATCATAAATGACGTTGCTTTGTACCAAATTTTAAGATTCTAAGTTCACGGGAAGTACCCTGTAGGTAGGTTTTGATTCCTTTTCGAGTGTTGAAAATTAGCGGAAATTTGCTGATATTTACGGCAATAACGGCTGTATCTTTTGATTGCGTTGGCTTAGAAGTTTGATTTTTTACAGCTTTAAGGGACCGCAGAGCTTTTGATTAAATTTTAGCTTGATACCTCCACGTGTTCCTGAGAAAAAGGGTAGAACGGACGGACAACGAAGTGATCCTATAGTGGGTTCCGTTTTTTACCTTTCAAGGTACGAAATCCTAAAAAGGAAGGCAAAACAAAAATATTTTTTCAAATTCGACCAGTAGTTCCTGAGATTACCGCGCTCAAATAAAAAACAAACAAACAAACTTTTCAACTGTATAATATAGTATAGATTTCACCGGAATGATAAAATGAAGCCATCGAAATGAGAAAAACAATCACCGATATGAACAATTTACGCACCGGAATTAATAAAATTCAGCGAAATGATATTTTTTATCATTTCGGTGAATTTTGTTTCATTTCGGTGGTCAATCTAGGCCAACGAATCAACCGAAATGAAAACACCGATATTAAAATCAACGACAAAATTTAACATAACAATAAAAGTTTGAAAGTCACAACGTTAATAATACCACACTAATAAACGTAGTTTGGGAAGGATACCAATAAATATTTCGTACATTTTATGGAGAATTGGACGACAATATATTCCAACCTGCGGAAATGAAAAATAAAATGTCCCATGTCACCGAAACCAACTACTTACTTTTTTGGCGGGAACACGGAGCAAGCGGCGCACGTCTATTTACTTTAAGCATTGAGGCGGCACTGGTATGTAGCGTTTTAGCGCGGGGGCAAGGAGCTAGAGTTGTCCCACGCAAAAATATTCTCGACAAACAAAAATTCACCGATATGAAAAGTCTTATTTGACCACATGCATTTTTACTCATAAGTCATTTAATTAAATAGATTAAATTATGAAAATATTATGTGATAGTACTATAACTATTCACGATTTAAATGAAATAAGCAATCATACTAAATAACCAAAAGTTTTTACTATATAAGGGAAATTAAACAGAAAAATGGATTTGACCGTGCAACCGAAATGAAAAATATGGTGCTTTATCATTTTTTATTCAGAATTTAACGTAGTCCTAATCAAAAAAGATTTATGGTCTCGTATACGATATAACGCCTTCTATAAATAAAAAAATAAATAAGCCTCATTGTATCACTCTGCACTGCCGATTTCACTCATGCCGCGTAAAATTTGCTGTCGGGAAATTCACCCCAAAGCATCCTCACGCAGTCATGTACCTTATGAAAACTGTAAGCTTATGGATTTGTGGGAGCAATAAGAAGAGGATTATCCTTCGAAGAAAGTATGAATCAACTTAAGATATTACTTGTGGCAATAATCGGGATATTGAGGAGTACAGACGGATGAGGCGTTTGATCTCTCTTTTAGACTTTGAGGCAACATTTGCTGTTCTAAAGAAAACATCTAAGCTTTCGGAGTTGCATCTTTCAGATCAATGGCTTCTGTCTTCAAGTGAGTTCGATGTACAGCTTATAAAATTGTGATTTTCATACTATTTTAGAATGTACGTTGTTTGGTATGAAACTATGAGGAAATTTCAGTACATTTACGAACAATCGCACTAATGCGCAGGTTTCTTTGTGCTGTTTCATTTCATTCTTATGGTGACAATATCTAAAAATCCTTCAGTTTTGTTACTTTGTAAATCTTTTTCGCTATTCAATTGAAGTTACTCATATTTTAGGTAGTTCTTCTACATATTTTTTCAATACTCCTCTTCCTTAGTTTTTTATCTCTTAACTATTCCTTGGGTTTCTATCTCTCACCAGTGTCATGTCAACTAGAATTGACAACCAGAAACATCCCAAACTAGACAGAGGAAACATAACTCGGCAGTCCAACTAAAAAGGAAGCATGTAGCATTGCACAATCCGTAGCGTCGCTCTCGTACCAACAGTTAGCGGCGAAATTGGTCAATTTGTATATTTGTTTTCATTGGCCTCACTGAACTTGACTCCCCATTATCGCATTCACGGGAGGAAGGCTTATTTATCAGATTAATCCGTGGGACCGGCCCAGATTGTCTATATCAAGTCAACAAGTTGTTAGTGCTGAATTGAACTACAGCATACAATAACATACATCCGTGTGTATATGTAAAAGAATATCCTGAATGTTATTCAAAACTAAGTCTAAATAATTTGTAGAAATAGGAGAAAGAAACAATTCAGAAATATTAAATTTGCCTTACTTAATTGTAGAGCAAATTGTAATTAGAGAAGAAATTCATTTATGTATTCTAAATCTGTACATATATACCTAATTGAATAATAATATGGATTCTGATCCGAGGAGCATTAGAAATATGTCTTAACAATTTTTCGTAAAATCAGTCATTAACAGGAACTAAATTAAATATGGCGTTTTCCATTTTCCCAATCTTGTGTGACGGAATTGCTTGCGTTAATCCTGAAAGAGTTAATTAAAAGCGAAAGCTACAAATTCATTACGGAGACTCTACAGTCGCAAAAGAAATGAATTCTTATTCCTTTCAAATTGGATTCCTCTTTTGTTCAGAGAACGTCTTGCAAAGGTACGTTTTCTTTGTCATTTTGCATGAATTAGAACCCATACAACATTAAACTTAAAGCTTCTGTAATTCTTGATTGGTAACAAAATAACCGTCCACACTTTTTCATACGTTTAACTGTTTCTGGTTCCAAATTCAAAGTGGCTCGTGCAGTTATGGTTTTGACTGGTCCAATTTTCGCAAATCTTCAATGTGTGCTAATCTGTGATAATACTGACTTTTGCTTATTTACCTACTTGGTTCAGTTTTCATCTTATCTGTTGTTCGTAAAGCCGTGTTTCTACTCGAGCAAGCTCATTAGTGTGAAATGCCACAGGACCGTCGCGGACCATTTACCATACTGTTTAAAATATTTGCAGAGCAGTTTGAAAATTGCTTTGAGATTGAGGGATCCAATTGCTTTAAAAACTGCTAAACTCGTATAAGGAACGTCCAAAGAGCATGAGAGAAGCAAAAAAAATGGCAAAACTATGGATCTCCTCTTTTTTTTTTCTCTTTTTTGGCAAACAGGCAAGCAAGATCCGTTGGCTAGACTGGTCCAGTTAAATTATAAAAAATTTGGTGCATAATATACGGATTTTTATTCTATCTCATCCTTTCTTTGATCTCATTTTTTAAAGATATTGAAATCCATCGTTTAAGACATGATTGAAACATTATACAAAAGATACATCAGTGTAGTTAGTTGTAAACATAAATCAATAGTGGTTTACTTTGCTGATTTGTAGACTATAAAATGCGATGAAAAAGCTCAACTACAAGGATAGGATACACTCTTATATAGTCGACATACTATCTACACAGGTAAAATACATATACACTCTTAGGAGATAACTAACTAGAAAATGTCCTACTTAACACTAACATCATGCCGTATAAAGAAATAAGAACTAATGAAATTTCCTACAATAAAGATATGATGATCAAGTTTAGCTGTTCTCAATATCAATACCAGAGAGTAATTGTTATTCAACTCTACTCCTTGATTTACTAAGGCACCAAAAGCTAAACGTTCAAAGAGGAGCTGAAAAGCTCAAACAGGAAAAAGTAAACTATGAGTGAATTCTGCAGTAATTTCTGCATTACTGGCACTTTAATTTTACTCGGTGCAATTAAGGGTTAAATTACGTGACATCAGCCTCGACAGCGGCAGCTCGGCTCGATGTGTCATCGCAACATGCCATTTCTTTGACACTCATTTCCCTTACTAAGTAACAATTAAGTAAACTTCGCAATTAAGCCCCAACTGCATTTACTCTCAACTTTTCCAGTTACTTAAGCCTATACATAATTCTCTCGAACCCGGGGGTATTTTCAACAAGTTTCAACAACGGCAAACTCGTCGAAAGAAAGCTCGAATCGATTCGCAAAAGCTGCACACAACTAAAGCTCCGGCGGAAGCACGCGCACCGGACCTCGCTCCACGCTCTGCTGCTCTGTACAAAATCTAACCAAACAAATCCACGAGACCGAAAGCTCACTCGAACTCGAACTACACTTGCACAAAACTTTGACGCAAACTACCTTCTCCGGTCGCTTGATCCATCCGCGCCTCCTTTTTTTCTTCGTCTCGCTGCCTCGGAAACACAAAACGGTCCGAAGGACGCAAGCGAAAAATAAACAAAAAGGGAATCGGAGTTCGCGATCGCGTCAGCGCGCGGCGTGTGCGTGGCGCTGGAGTGTTATGACGCGGGTACTCGCGACGGTTGCCGGCGGCGGACTGGCGCGCGCGACGCTACGCAGCTGCCGCGGCGGCCAATGGCGCGCGGTCACGTGACACCCCGCGCCCGCACGTTGTTTACAAATAATAATAATAGTGGCATGGCGTGCCGGTGGCGCCGCCTCTACGGCTACGCGCTACGAGCTACGCACAGCTGTCGTTGCATTTGGCGGGATTCGATTCGGCATTCGGCTAAGCTTCGATCTGTTTTCGGCGCTTTCGCGGCGTCTATCGATCCGCTTGCAACCGTTGTGCGTGCAGCGTTTTCCTCAATCATTGTCTTTGATGGCAAAGTTCGGCGCTTAGTTTTCGAAACTTTCGAAGAATGAAAAAGCTTTTGCATAAGACATTAGATTGAGTTGATTAGATTCAATTAGGCAGAAGACGAATCACCTTAGTAAGAAATCGTTGTTTACTCCAATTTTTCTGTTTCATTTCCCCTTTCGTATCTGAAAATGAAAAGAATCAGGACGTTTAACCTGGCGTTACAAGGGCATCGGTAGGTGTGCTAAATTGTTTAGCTTCCAAAAGGGGTGACATCGTAAAATTATGCCGCAATTTTTGCGAAGAGGGTGCAGAGAGCAGAGACCACAGGTTGATGTTTCCGATTGTTTTCAGTAAGGTGCAAGAGGGATCGGACCCTGCTTCCCCTGCTCATAGGAGCAGTGCCACACTTCGTCACTCCCCTCGGTCTAAATCTGATCTGAGGCATAGAACTGCACTTGACGAAGTCAATTTTAATTGATCCCTTCATACACACCTTACCGGCGAAAACATGGGGTATTTACCCCAGTTTAGGAATCTAGGGCAAATTGAAAGGCCCAGTAAGCTCTTTTGTGCCTAAATACTGTTTTGTTTTGTGCAAAGCTTCTCAAAAGTTGATTTCGCTTGATGAACTGCATCACAATCACAACTCACTCTATTCATTTTCTTTCACTTCCGTAAAAACCCTGAAAAGAAATTTCCTCAGCCACCTACAAAAAATATAAGTTACTACTGGGAGGTCTAACTTAAGACTTTATTAATCGATAGTAGTAATTCAAACCAGGATATAAAATTATCTAACTTTTCCTGTTGAAGTATTTTATAGAACTCTAATAGTATACATACGAAAAAGTTTTTTATAAAGCTTATTTGAGTCGGGTTTCTGAATTAAACTTCTGAAAATAATAAGAGGTTTTAAGTTCTACTTTATAACTGTGTTATACATATACTTAATATCTACTGATAAATAATTTTGATTGATTAACTTTAAATGTTTTTTTTTTAAACATCAAAACCAAAACCTTTTTAACCATTTACCGTTATCAAGAAAAGCGCCAAAGAGTTCATAAATATTTTCTTCTACGTTTCTCGGAAGTGATACATTTTCAGAAAATGACGAGCGAAGGGATAGAATGATAAACAGTTCGCCGAAATAGAAATGTTCCTGTTCTAAGAAAAAAACGTATATTTTCGCGAGCGGCGAACCCAGCCACCCCTTACCTCGGTGACTCATCAGAAATTCACCACCCACAACAACGAATTACTCATTTTATGTTCTGAAGTCATCATTATTTATCAAATTTTCATCAAATACACCATCTGGCGACTGGCATATCATTAATTACATTTTTAATTGTATTTTTTTCTTTCAATTTAAATGCTCGTAACTAAAAACACAATTAAACTCTTTTATGTAATATTTTTCAGACTAAAGTATTGAGTTATAAGAAAAACTAAATTGACTTGACTATCTAAATAAATATATAAGAAAGATTGCAACGCGTGCGAAACGCGTTCTTGCATCGTGCCGCGCCAATTTCATTGCTACAAAAGTGCGTAATATCGATTACTGACTCCCTTACCCTATCTTCCATCTCGTTCCCGCAACGCACAAGAACATTGAAGAGCGAAAAAGTAGTAAACGAGAACGCATCGACCCTGGGGAGACTTTACGCGGGAAGCAAAGACGCCATTTTGTCATTTCCTACTTTGACATAAGACCTTTTGGAATGGCGTCTGCGTCCCCCGCCGTGGTCGTCATGACAACCGATCTGTCACACGCATAGAACATAAAACGCAAGCATTGATTTTTTCCCCGCTTCCTTTTACGCGTAGCGCGACTTTTTGCTTGAATTTTTATTTTTAAGCGCGAGTTTCGGCGCTAGGTGTAAACGCTCGTTGTATTTGCATTGTTGGAGGAATCCCGGTTTGATGAAAATTGTAGTGAGTGCGATGTACTCGTAGCGTGTTGTCTCGGGGTTGTTTTTGAAAATACTTATGGGTGAATGTAAAAAAACGCATGATTTTTTTTAATCACGTAGGAAGAACTAGAGCTCTATTTTGAATCAATTTAAGATGGCGAGTGATTTTCTTTCAAAGATGAATTAAAAGTTAACGAAAATAACTCGTATTCGAAAGAAAATCACTCGTAATATTGACGTGAGTGATTCAAAACTAGAGCTCCTAGTCATAATAAAAATAATTATGATGAATATGATGAAAAAAAATGAAGTTTGACTACACTTGCCGAAGTTAAAACACAAGCGGCTGCAGAAACTTTTAGATGCAAACCTATAAACTAATAGTGGCATGTAAGGAGAGTGATATTAGTTTAAATACTCTATATTTTTGTTCACAAACTGAGGTACTTTTATCAAATATTTTTACCATCAAGAATATAACAGACTTGTATATTGACAACGAAAGATTTCCAAAAATAAAATAATAAAAATCTAAAAAAAAAAAGTGATAAATCACAACCAACGAAAATGAAGTTGTATCGATAAATAAGCATCAAGTTTATCGGATAAGGGAAAATTTGTTAAGGTAGGCCCAGCCAGCCCAAGGGTACGCTCTGGGGTCGCGCGATCCCTTGCAGATGTGCCGATTTTCCGCCCCCTGCGCTAACTCGCTCCGGGAAAATATGCTACCTTGAAATTTGAGGTCCCAATCCACCATTCATTTCGGTGAATTTGCAATTTTCTTACACACAAACGTTGTGTAGGAGAGAAAGTTATTAGCGCTAAGTCCGTACTTGTATTTTTAGTTCTACAATGGTAATGTAAGATTTGGATTTAAGAGTTGTCTTCTTACGTATTTATTACTTCTGTTTAACAATGTGTGTAAACTCCGATTTTCTTTCCTTGTCGAATATTGTAAATAATCTTGACATTCGCTTGTAGATAAATTATTCATTTAAAAATAAGATAAACACGAAACTCACAACCTGCATACATAAGAAGATTGTTATAATTTTTGACGATATCTTTGTTAATGTTGTTTGTAAGGCTTTAATTGTTATGTCATGTACATATGTCATATGTTTGAAGGTGCGTGTTTATTGCTTTATATCTATGTTATTCTAATTTTTTGTATGGGCCGGTATTGCATCAATTATCATGAAAAATATAACTTGATCTGCTGTTATATCTTATTTTTAAAAAGGTGATTCTGATAGTGGGCACGCAATAAATAGGCCTAATTCCAAATACTTTTATGAATTGCACACAAATTATACTCAATTAACCTACCATTCTATTAATGTTTTGTATTTCTCTCCTTAGGTTAAGTTTGAAGAATATTAATGGTTGAGCTTCGTGAAACCTCGCTTGCATGGGTTTAGTTTTTATATTGTAGTCGGAATAGATATATCTTATTGTTTAAAGGTAAACCCTCGTCTTAACCTTTATTTTTATAACAATTTAAGGTTTTAACGTAGGAAAAAAAAACAATTATAAAAAATGTAACATCTTTATTTTGTGATGGCTGTGATAAGGATAAAATGTGGTTTTGTTTGGTTAAAAGAAATAATCCATTTTAACTCTAGGTAACATGAAGTTGGAAAAGTATGAAAAGCAGCTTTAAAAATAAAAGAAAATGTAAAAAATAAAGCCTCGTATAACAGTAAAATCTTAGCATTTTATTATTTCTATTAACTTTTATTATTCCCTATGTTTTTATGAAATAATTATCAAATAACCAGTTTTTTACACTCTTAAACCTAGTATTTACAATAGTACTATTAAAATATTAATACTTGGTTATTATTGCCTTACATTAGCTTATTTAAATATAATACTCTGCCTTTAGGATCAATTATAGACAATGTATGTAGTATCTTAACAAATAGTTTTTGAAGGAAGTTGTGAAAACAGTTGCCCTTTCTTATATTTTTTTTATCTACTAAAAATGTACGTTGTCACTTTATAACGATTTATTTGCACAGATTGCAACATTCTCTCAAACACTACAAAAAATATACCTTACAAATATGATTATGAATATTAAATAACTGTCGTTAACACATACAGTAATATAAAAGAATGGGTCTGTAAGATTATAATTATATTACCTTCACAGCGTATAGCGCCATCTAGCAGCGAGTAGCGCAACAATTCTTACCTATGTTATTCTAAAATTAAATTACACACCGAAAAATCACAAATATGAATAATAACAAAATTGCTAATTTACTAAATCACTGGTTATCTGGTATAATGGTACATTGGCAACAGCTCGGGATCCAAAATAAGTCCGTGTAAAGTGACTGCCCACTCGACTCTAGCGCTACCAACCGTTTCTGAATGTACTTCTGTTCGCAGCGTGAGTTATATCCCGGAGGGACCGTACATAAACCACTGCATTGATTGGACCTGAAAAAAAAAGCAAATTTCAATTCGTTGATCAAGAAAATTTGTACATACTAAATTATTATTATCAAAAGCGATACTGAAAATTGTGGTTAGCGAAGAAGATTGTCGCCGCTCAACAAGAGATGGAGCGGTCATATCATGTAGTTCTATCTTAGAGAACTAGATGGCACTGTTCAAAGATAAATAATAATGGGCGCTCGTCTATTCACCTGCCTCCGTTTTTTTGGCCTCCTAAGCCAGCTGTCGATCCTTATTTAAGTAGTATCAGGTAAATAGGACTACGATAAATGTTTATCTTGTTTCAATGTATTGTTACCGGTAGATCCATTGCGTCATAGTAGAAGATTGTTTGAAAGAGGCCGCTAGTCGTTTACTGCAATTCAAAGCTATCTATCTAAACACTAATAAATGCTTTTGTGTTGGTAAGAATGTTATCTTAACACGTTCCGGGACACTGTTCCAGACACAATAGATGTTTTATTGTTTTCACGCCTGTAGGCGGTCACTGTCCCGGAACGTGTTAAGATTTCCATTTGATTGAAAATTAGTCAGACTTACGTGCATATCTCAGCGCGCACCAGCTGCGTCATGTTCTCGGGCATGTTGACAACGTACCGCCAACTGCCCTTGTTGTTGAGCGCTGCTCTCGGCGTTATGTACTCTGTGCGTGTCTTACAGAGCTCTTGAGCACCGAAGGTCTGTCGCCTTGACCGCTCTGCTGTCGTCTCTGCACTTTGGAGAGAATAAATTGGTTATTACTAGTATGTAATGTCCATGACTTTTAGGTGCAGAACTTATACATAGAAGTAGTAACTGCTTGGTCTAATTAGAAGGCTGTATATGAAACCTATTTAATACAAATTATTGTTTGTGATTCAAGTTAGCAAAGATGATTAGTTTCGTGATTCTTCAACCGATTTATATTATGGTGATAGACATAATAACCGGTTGTAGGTTTATATAAGTACTGAAATTAAAGATAGAGTTAAGTGTTATTATCATTACTTGTTGACAGCACAGATTAAAATAAAAGTAATCATAGATAGATAGACCTACACATTCTTCATCACGTATAGGTATCATGTATAGGTTTGGTAACAAGTAACTGCCACTGGAATTAGGAAAGGCTTTGTTGCAGAGGTAATTACACACATTGAGGCTTGATAGCCATCGCCTCTTCTTACACAGAATTTATATAGTTGCCTGTTTTCTCACAACTACTTATCTTGAGTTTCGGTTAGGTTAGATAAACTTTTAAGATTTTTAAGTTAGCATACCATAACTTAGGCACTCATTTAAACTGTAATTTAATTGGATAGTAATTTAATCACTTATACCATACGGGTATTACGGATATTGATGCAGTGTTTTGGATTTCAGAACTCAACAAAGAAATTTCACATTAAGATCGAAGCGAATTTAGGCGTTAGACTGTACAAGTAGAAGCTTTGCCAATAAATCGTAGGTAAAGATTACTGTAGGTAACTTGGTGCTTTATACACCCCTTCATTTCAACGTTTTGTCAGAACAAAGCGCATGGGGCTTGTGCTCTGCATTAAAGTGCTATATATTTTGGTAGCCAAGTTTGTCTGACTTTGAAAGTCAACTATGGGTGTCGTCTTTCATGTATAAGTTTCACAGATATACGTAAGCCACATTCCTTGGAAAATTGGGAGTTGGGTAGCAGCAACATCAGAATTGGCAGAAGGCAGAAGATATAGTATATCGGGAAAGTCTTTTGACTGGGCAAATTAGAGGTGGAATACCCCCGGTTCTTAAGCTGCGGTTTGGAAGGCAAGAGGGATAAGCCACCATACTATCTACCCTGGATTGGAGTTTTGGAAAAGATCACCACCGATAAAATCCTAGCTCTTGAATTTCATGAAAACACACTCCTTCGAAAATCGGGATCGGGACATGACCGAAAACGCGGAGAGTGGAAAGCATGCACGACCTCCGATATCAAGTGACTTGCTGCAGCAGCTCCAGTGATGGCTTGTGCAATTGCCTAAGCTGTAGTTTTAATAATATATAAAGACACCACTATAGCGCTATCCTCAACACCTCAGCACTGCACGCGCTGGAGTGCGTACGTTTGGCTTGTTTTTGAATGTTCGCCAAGGCAGCTCGCAGTGATGTGAAATCGCCTCAGCCGTATAGGTTTCCTTATGTATAGGATGACTATTTACCTAGCCAGACCAAGCGCTATTCTCAGCGCTTCAGCGCCGGAAAGCGTACGTTTGGCGGACTCTTGCACGAGCTCGGCGTTGCGCCGGCGCCGCGCGCGACGGGGAGGGAACGAGACGGAACGCTCCACTGTCACATCTGAGCGGGAGGGTGAGATGTACCTGGAACGTTTGAGTTGAAAATTTTTGGCTTTGAAAATTGGATGTCTATTAAGAAATAAGTTTTTTTAAATACATTTAAGTGATAATGCACTGATGAGGCACACTTCTTTAAAATAAAATTTGTTTTGTAGGTCATGGAAATAAACTAAGGCCTGTTTTTGCGTATTGGTAAAGAATTCAGGTACATGTACGAGTTGGAATTCTGATTAAAATAAGACATTAGTTAGTCAAGCTGATTCATGGAAATTCTATGAAGAGAATTTGACATGTTATGAGTAAAATAAATTGATATAATTTGATATTAAGGTACTACCCCTTGTCTTCTAAATACAAAACTTCGGTGATTCCATTACCATGTAGCCTTCAATTTCATTACAAAGCTAAGAATACCTAAACGTTCGTACTTACTTCCACCACTCATTAGGATTGTACTGCGTGACTCCACTCGCAGCCTGCCTGTACCAATCAGGCGCATCATAGTTGTATCCGTTCTGGCCATCATACGCATTCGCGTTATAACCTCCCAAGGCAGCTGTCAAACTGTTTTGTCTATACAGTTTCTTGTTGTATTCACTATCGTACTGGTTAAGGGAAGGGTTGAAGTACGCTGGGCCGGTCTGTTGGTAGCCTTGGAAACCGAATTTGGAGAAGTTTGAGGAGTGGTAAGCGTTGATATTGTAAGGTGAGGGGTCTACTGGAGATGGGGGTTGCAGCGGCGTCTTTTGGGTGAAGATGTCTGAAAAATATATTCGGAACAGTTAAGCCTTTAAAAATTAGTAATGACAAGATGTTAATGTAATATATTTGGTCTACCAGAGAGTTGAGTTAAGCAGTGAGTAATTCAAGTGTAACTATTTGTCCTTTTGACTCAGGAGTCCTACATTGAAACAACCCGTAAAGCAAGATTATAAAAAAGTGTATGAACGTACGAGTACATTCCCTTCAATCAAAAGTACATTGCGGAAAGATGCTATCAAGTACGGACAACAGCACTTCAAGGTAAACACTGCGGTATCTTATGCAGTAGTAATAAGGGCTAGATTGCAACAAAAGTGGGTAACCTGATGTGCTGGCGACTGTACGTATTAGACAATAAATAAGCAGTAATTTCTGCTGTACATACTCACCGTGATTATACCTATTAGGAAACTTGTTCCCATAATCCTTGTTGTATACCGGATCATTTACCAGTGAGATCTGGTCCACATGAGGCAGCGAGTTGGGTCCATATCCGTACGGGTACTCGGGCTTCTTGTTCGCGTTGAAGTCGTCCCGGCTCTCGTCCGAGAGAAGAGTCCGGATGTCGTATTGCCCGGCTTCAATGAGCTGCCGGATTATGTATCTGGAATGTTAAAAGTTATGGTTCAAGCACAATAACTGTCATGGAGAATCTAACACAGCTGTAGTGTGTTAGATTCGGTGCAATGAGATTCCTTTGATTCTCTCGTAGGTGATAAAATGTTGTTATTATGACAAGCTGGAGAAGCTTTATACATCACAAGTTTTCTACTAAGAATAGATCCTTAAAGCCGAAGGCAGTCGACAAACTATTGTAAACATTGATATATATATTTCTATAGATTAGCAGTTACCGTAGAAACAAGTTTAACAACAACATATGTCTGGAGACATATGCGCAGTATTGGGCAGCTTACGTCAATTCAATGCTCTTTCAGATGCCAACCGAGATGAACCTAGAGAAAAATTACGTAAAAACGGGTCAAACTTTGAGAAATAATGCGGTTCAAGGGCACGCAAACCTAATCCGCCTTCCAGAGTAACGTTCTAAATGAGTTTTAGAATTTAGATCAACGTAAAAACACAAGAAAAATACCGAAATTTAAAATAAGGTTCAGGGTTGCCGCTAATAAAATAGGATTGATTTCCCACATTTAGGGGAGAATTTTAATATTTTGCCAGATGACAAAGTTATATAAACAGATGTGAAATGCATTTAAATCTTGTTGAAACGTTTCTAAAAGAGCGAAAATTTAAATTAAAGGACACAAATGGATTCTCCAGGTTATTACTTTCTTACTAATGTAACAACTAACAAAATCTTGCAAAGATCCCTCCGTCTAAAGTCCGTTTAATCTAGACTCAAGCTATCGGACCATATAAAAAATAAACCTCCATAATTAAATGCTGCATTGACGATTCTATTAAAGTTATTGATCTGAAAACAATATTCCCTATATTTTTCTAATTTCAAAGCTCATGCAATGCTCAATATTTACCTTTATATTAAAAAAAACACGTTAAAATACTTTTATAGTCCATTTGATTTATGAAAATGTGTGAAAACAAAAGAATGTGTCATGTCAAGAAATGTCCCAGTGCTCATCATGAATCAAATGGACTATAGCTTAAAATAATTTCTAAGTTACAGTGTTATATTGATAAAAAAACAAACATAATTTGTATGAGTTGATTTTTTGAATTTTGGGGTAAAATTTTCTATGGTAGGCCACCCTGACCCAAAATTGTTTGTTTATATTGCTGTCACTGTCTAATCTACGTCCCGGTATAGCGTTCTGACTTGTGTAAGTGAGACAGATATAATTTGACGTTCAAATGTCTAGCGGTTTCAAAGCTACGTCGTCACCGTTGAACTGTCAAGCAAGTGGTCATGCTTTTTGTCAGGCACGCTTATGAAGTTTGCTTCTCTATAGTATTTATCTCAATGATTGTAAAACATCTTAGAGCGACTATGCGTCGACAGCATGCCGTAGGAGTGTTCTGTAAATTGACGGCAAGTCGATGGCAGCCAATGCCTCATATCGGCGGACGCCGTCACATACTTACGCATAACATGAAAGCATAATCCTTAATTTATCTCACTATGTCTGGCTAGATGGATAGACGACTTAGTATAGATCGCAGGATCACACTGTGTGCAGACTGCTTGCAACTGATGGCCTACTACGAAAAACGAAATCCGTAAAAACGATAATCGTTTTGCGGACCCGAAGTATTTCATAGTGAGGATTCCATACTAAAAATGTTTCGGATCCGAAAAACGATAATCGTATTGATGGATTTCGTTTTTCGTAGTAGACCTCTTGGACGTCCTTTAGCTGATGATGATGATGATAAGTCTTACTCTGGGTAGGGGTCAGGGTGTACGCAGTAAGTGAGCCCGGGTTGTGCGCACGCAGGTGCTCGACCCGGAGGCGCAGGTTCGAATGCACAGCTCTGACCGTACGGGCAGCTGTATCCATCGCCGCCGCGAGCTACGCTCCAGATTAGCTGTAAAAAACGAGAAACAGCATTATAAGTATGTAGCTTTAAGCTCCACAAGTGGGACTGACTGCTTATCGTAGCCATTGCTTCCCTGTAAAAATGTAAGTTACCCCTATCTACGAATTACGAAATTTACGAATATTATTCTTCCACCCCTTTGTTCCCCTTTGTTGGGTTATTCACTTAATAACCCAACTTAAATAATTTAACTTAAATATATTAAGTACTTCTTCTTATTTCGTTATCTCAGGAAAAAATAATGTAACTTGCCCTTTGTGGACGCCTAAAAATCTTGGTGTCCAGACAACGAAATAATAAGTGATAATATTTTTAAGTTTCACCAACTGGACACATCTGTGTCCAGTCTCTTGTTTCCAGTTGGTGAATAGCCCCATTTGTTTAAACTGGGAGCACTTGCCATTTGCCGATTAATATGTTATTCGTGAGTATCTTGGGAACGGATTTTATGACCTCATTTCTATAACTTCTTCATATTGAGTCATTCAAGGTACTCTGCATCAGTAAGAATTACTTACTAACACTACAACTATTTCAGACAGTTACAAGGTAAATATGCGCCTCTCCGGAAGGAACAGTGACTGCTGCTACCCACACCACGCCACCTGCATAAATGTCAATGCATTGCTGTCACTAGTTAAGCTACAAGACAGACAACTGCATAGTTGTGTATGACTAAACTGGGCCAGTAGGCAAATATATTTCACACTGGGAATTCACCATTGTGAAATGTATATGACGCATCAGACTTTAGGACAAGATCAGAAGTAAACGCATAGCCTTGGTGGTTTAAACCAAAAATATTAATGGCACTCGCTAACTTAACAATCATTAATCACGCCTACGAGTATTAACTAATAATAATTTGCCAGGAAAGTAAGTTAAGAAGGATATTAAGGTCTTTCATTCTATGAGAGTTCGAAACTTTAAGTGAAATTTATTATTAGTTTACATAAATCTAACTATGTATTTTTCAAATTCAGGAGGATATTTTGGTCTTTCAGTCTCAGAGAGTTCAAAATTTTAAGTGAAATTTATTATTAGTTTACATAAATCTAACTATGTATTTTTCAAATTCAGGATGTCGTATTATAACTTATTTACTCCTTAAGAAGTATTGGAAAGCTGTTGTTTCCTTAATAAAGAAAATAAAATAAATAAAATAAAGTATGATTTCAAACGAAACTATAAATTTTGATGTAGCCTTCTTGTTAAAATTATGCATGATATAAGAAAATTTAGATCACACGAAAACATAATGATTGCATTGTGATCGAAAGTTACAAAATATATTGGCATTTAGATACTTGATCTCACTTTCAGATTTATGAGTAGATATTGTGTTAAGTGTTATTTCCTGTTTACGATACTACCTATCAAATGACATAATTTTTAGAAAAGTATTTAAAAAACAGATATTTGTAAAACTTAGGTAACTACCTATACCTACGCTTTAGAAAATTGACAGCTTCTAGTGCGATGCGATGCGGTGTTCTTGCTTTTTATTATTTTTCTTTAAATCCAAGCAAAAGCGGCATATTTTACAGCGATCACATAAATAAGACTGTTAATGTTTATTTGTCAACAATAAATAAGGTAAAACTCCGTGAAACTGCTAAAGATGAATCACGCGCAGTTTGAACGCGGCGCACGTAAAGGAAAGTGTGCGCGCTAATCTGTGTTGTGCGCAGAATATCGTCCTGCGATAAAAGGTGCGCTTGCGCAGGTTAAAACTGATTATTGACTAAGTCGATAGGATAGTTTCAAATATACGAAAAGTATAACAGTTTTATATGATGTCAAGTAAATATTTACTTGCCCAAGCAGTTGGTACCTCGTTAAAATTACGATTCATTGTTCGTTGATGTTCATACTTTATTTATATTTTAATACATACAGGCTACTACGGCATTCCTGGAGGCACGACGATTGTCATGATAGTTAGTCCTTTTTCCAGCTTCATCGAAGCCTGTCGGTTCTTTAATTCCATATTTGAAGACGTTTAAGGGTCCGATGCAAACAAAGCTCTACATACACAGACTTTTCAACATTGCCCACACAAGTTTGGCTATAATTGACATAATGTCTACACATCTATCTGATTAGCACATTATTAGAGCAAGGTTATCGCATTGAATCTGCTAAGCGACGATGGTTAACACCTTGACTTACACCCGTCAAGTTTGGTACCTACATGATTATAGGACAATGTCTTGTAATGTCAGACATTACACCTCAAGAGCGAATCAGGAGTTTGAAAAGTAGACGGTTGATTGCTATTTCTAGTAAGGTCGAGTTTAATTAGAAGAGTGATCTTGATAAAATTTGTAGATAATTTGGTTTCGAAAATATTTCATTAGTTTAGAACTTGCGAATTTTAAAAATTAAGTAAAATAAATCTGAGCTGCCTTATCAGCAGCCTATTCCTTAGTCATTAGTAACGCTACGAGACAAAACACAGACAGTTATTTATTTAAAAACTTTCTAAAATAAACATAAAAAAAAATAAAAAAAATTGAAAAAGGGATGGGTCACTCAAACAACCCGCTCCGTGACGCCCCTGGTACAAAGGTGCCCATCACACTCGCCGCGTTTCCGCGCTGAATTGCGATGGACAACCTTTGGGCCAGAAACGACCTAGAGCGGGGGTCTTGACCACTTTCCCGGAGTCAAATAAAACTTTCTTACACAAATTAAAGTGTACAACTTTGCGTAAACTATAATAGGTGTACAGGTATACTTATTGTTAGAAGCATTATGTCCTAGTCATGTTACTCGTATACTAGGGGCACGAGAACGTTTATATTTTGAAACGCACGAATATGTAATTCTACTACTAAATTGTCTCGAAAAACTTAGGTGTTGGTAAAGATTCCTGAAATAATAGAACCTTTAGAATACAGTTCAGACTTGAGGCAAAACAAGCAGGTATGGCGACAAGATTGAAACACTCAATATCTCCACAGTTAACTAGCCTGTTGCACAGGTTTTGATACAAAATAACTAATTTACTCAAAATGCGTGGTTCCTCCTCTATTTCAGTATTATTTACTACAGGCCTTCAGTCTGACGAAATTCTTGACAGTGCCATTTAAAGTCAATTAAATATTTACTTGCCCAAACAGTTAGTACCTTGTTAAAATTATGATTCATTGTTCATGGAGGTTCGTACTTTATTAAGAGCGAGTTGAAACGCAACCCAATGAGTATATTTCAAAACAATTTACATACCTATATATATATATATAAATATGAATACCTATATATATATGAATAGTTTATTCCTTTACCCAAAGGTTGTCTGGAAGAGATCGCTTTTAGCGATAAGGCCGCCTTAGTTGTACATTTACTTTGAGGTTAAAAACTGTAATTTACTTTGTGTTGTACAATAAAGAGTTATATTATTATTATTATTATTACCTACATAATTTAAGTTACTAACCTAAGTCTATATTTTTTTTGCAAGTAGCTACGTATTATGTAAAAAAACTCGTGAAATAAAATAATGTTCCAAAGAACAATTTCTATTTTTGTGGCTTAATGCACTGAACGTGCATCTTAACCATCTTGCCATTATTATAATTTTATTTGATTTATTAAAAAAGCTTACCTACGCGCAAATCTTGATTCAATTGAGTCAAATCAGCCAAAAAGCTAGTTGTAGCCTTTTTGTAAACGAAACAAAAGTTCAAAAAGCGCATGAAATTGAAAAAGTCTCAAAGTCACTCAATTTTAACACAGTACTCGTAGTATTTTTGTAAGTGACGGAAACTTTTCCAACTGACGAAATATCATTTCTATTTGACTATACTGCAACATACCCGTATGAGCTATATCACGTCAAGGAAAACGAATTGCATCATTTTGTACCGTAACGCACTTTTTCCTAGACTTCCGATTTTTTTAGATAACAACTGAGTTCCTACACGTAACCGGTATTGTTAAAACAAGGCTGTACTCCAAACAGGTCGCAGCAAAGATTTCTATGTTGCATAAGTGGATCATCATTCAAGACGAAATAGCACTGCTTTCTTGTTTTTGCAATAATTGTAACGTTGTAGAACTATTGTACCTACACAACTCTGAGGTACATTTTGTTTTTCAAGTTACAGTTTTGCCTGTACTATGAATAGATTTTCTAAACATAAATTGCACTTGTAAAAAGCAGCCGTAACTGCATACGCCCGGATAGCGTAAGACACTGGGTTCGATTCTTCGTCTGTCACAGAGGCATGGTTGCTTTATACAAGTGCAATCAATATTATTAAGTTTGTAAAGTATCAAAACACTATAAAAGCAAAAATCGACTAGATTTTCTAAAATTTCTCGTACGAGTGTGTGACATATAAAAGCTTGATAATTAAAGAAGGTAAAGAAGATTGTCCTTTCTTGACTGGAAAAGATAGCTTTTCGCGATTAATTCTTAGAAACTTACCGTCTTTAATTTTTTATAATCGATTCATAAAAATAAATTTGACATGAAGTTATGAGACAATAATACATCAGGTACGTTCGTACCTATTTGGCTAAGTGCTGTAATACCGTTCGCTCGTCAAAACTCAAAGTTTGTACTTAGAACATTCAAGTTAGTATTAAAGAAACATAACCCATAATACTAGGTCAAGGCCACAAACATAACATCCTTATTTTGCTCCAGATAGTTGGTTATTGTTTACCGAGTTTCACATACGAATACAAGACAGCTCTATTGTTTGTAGGCACGCCTCATTCGTCCCACTGATGGTTTGGGGTTAGAATGAATAACACCGACGAATTACATAAGTAATGACTGTTTGAAGTAAAGGAAACTTTTGCGAAGCATTAGAAAAATAACAATGAGGTTTAAATATCTAACATTGTACAACTACATTGTAACTTTTTTTGGTAAACTGACATACTGATTTGGAATATCCATTTTCATTGGAAGGAGCCTTCGGGTTTTCGGTATTACAGTCTTCTTTTTTTTTTCTTTTATATAAATAAGAGTATTAAAAGCTTCATAGTTCCTCTTTATTAACCTTCTAATTATTAACATAAGTTTTAGTTTTTTGGAATCGTTTCGTTTTCGTTTGTTATTTTTGCAAAATAAAATAAAGCACTTTATTTTCTATTTACAAGAAACTATTAAAGAAAGTCAGATAGAGCAAAAAATTTTTTGGCTCGCTATTTTTTATATGAGTGTCACAAATAACAAATGAAATGATGTATGAAAGTAACAAATGTGAGTGATCAGATAGATATTCATCAACGTCACTTCTGATGCAATTTATCATTCGATCTTATCTAATAAATAAACGAAACCGGAGCTTTTGACGGTTGCATCGCCCTATAACAAGTGTTGTATAACAATAGTTAATCTCTGCAAAGCATGTCATCTTAAGTAGTTTTTAGAGTTTCTCATTCATAAAACTTTTCTTTTAATTGGTATATATGAATTTGGTAAAACTTATAATCTTTTTTCCATTTTCAAAAATCCACACGGTATCTTCAGGACATGAGGTTATAGACAATGTCTGGATAATCAACAAAAAATTCAACAGCGGAGTAAGAAAAGGCAGCGTCTCTACAATTGACACGAAAACGATAAATGGATTGGTATTTTGACACAAGTTCAAAGTGCTAACCGACAGGACAGTTAAAAAAATACAATATTGGGTACGAAGAAGCTCATCTAATACGAGTCAACTCTCACTTGACCGGGATTTTGTTCTATCTAGAAAGCGACATGATCCGCACAATAACGTGGATTGAGTGAAACCAGCAGATAGCATCGCACTCCTGCGCATACTAAACGCGTCCTTCCAAAGAGGCTCTGAAAACACAAGCAACTTCATCACACGTTAGAACGCTACATTTATTTATTTATACTGCAATTATTTATATCCAGTTTTAGTACAACAAGAGTATAACGCTAGGAATTATGCAAGCACGACGATATACAGCATAATTGGTATTAAATAATTTACAATTAAATAGTAGTGTGGTAGGAATTCAGTCTTTCAATATCCGCGAAATTTGTTACATTGATCCCATAGCCTCAAGTTTGAAATATTTTAGGATTTGTGTAGGTCGATAATGCGGACTGCATATAGGAACACATTTCACTGATCAATAAAAGCTTTTTCTTTCTTTTTCTCTTTTCTAACTTAAATAGCGACGTTTCCGTGTCAATTACAAGAGCGTGTGTTTCCGTGCCATCGTAACTAGTTCAAAACAGTTCACTTTCCAAGACTCTTCGTTTTCTTGAATACAACTATTGTTTTTTTCGCAACGCTCCAGTTTTGGATTTTGCACAACTGTTCCGGAATTTTAAAATGCTCTTGTTTACATAAAATTAAAATGAAGATAAAAGCTATGTGTAAAATTATGCGAAATTATGTAAATTAATATTTGTGCAATTAGCAACCTATATTATTTGGACATCAATCGAATATAAAACTGTTACTTTCAGACATTGGTTTTGATTTTCAGTAAGAATTTTGCTTATTCAAGAAGCCCTCTCGTTAGTTTCTTATTTATCAAAACAAAGGTTAGTCTTGAAAGGAAAATCCAGTATGTTGTTTCAATGACGGAAGTTATCTAAAGAAAGAAGTTATGTAGAGTTATTATCAAAAGTTGTCCTACGTACCAAGTTAGTTATATATCTGCAGTGTGTCCTTCCAATCAGTTAACAATAACGATAACAATCTTGACAGATTAACTGATGTTATCGCACTATAAATTACAATTATAACTTTATACGGATGTTGATAAGACACGCCCGTGCCACAGATCACGACAAATTAGACACGAATTTCTAGACGTGTCTAGTTTTTTTATGTCTATTAATAGGTATTGAAATGAAAGTGTTTATTTGACAAGGATACTTTAACTTCCTATTTGATTAAATGCCTAATGGTTCTATTTAAATTGGGCAACAATGGCTTTTTTGTTACAGTGGTTGAACCAGTAATTTTTAACCGACTTTATTAGGTAATTATGCTAATATATATTTTATATCTTCTTACTCGCATCTCTGATAAGAGATCTGATCTGATCTGCAGAGTTTCAGACGCGAAAGCTTTTAAGATGTCTCCCACCAAAGCTCAGATTATACTACCACTAAGAGAAACTTCTGAAGTACTATCCCTAAGTCTGTACCTCAATTTTTTAAGTGCTTTTTGAGGTCCGACCACCGATCTGTCTTCTTCCAAAGTCATCTTACGAATGCATCAATTAGTACGCCTATTGAACCAATAACAGTGCAATAAAGTTTTAGCTTAGACTTTTATTATAATCATTCATTACCTTGTTAGCGCATGCGCAAGCTATGCAGAACAATATTAAAGAACAATAATTATAAATGTAAACATTGTCAAGTGAGTCACGAATGCACCCGAAACTATCAACAACTAGACGATAATAAAGTTATTAAGTACAGACGGGCTCAAAAGTGGTTATATGGCATTATTATTTTAGGCAATCACTGAAACTGAATTTTACTATTAAAAATGAAACCCCTATATTTCATTTCGCAGCATAGGGATACAAATAACCCTAATACAAGACTTAACTGTTGACCCTTTAACAAGAATTATAATATATTCCTGTAACAATCATAATATCGGTACACTTAAATTTCATTCATTTGTTTTTTTTATTTATGAAATGTAAGCGTGTCAAACGTCTGGGCTTAGGATCATAACGATCTCCGAAAAAGTCTTAGAACTTTTCTACCCAACTGTCCAGCCTCGCTCCACTTGCATACAATTATTTGACAATGGATTGTCTGAATATTAATTGTAGAGTATAACTGTATACACTGTGCGACATTCACCTATTATGTTTGGGTACCGCAAACGGAGTTTAAACATTGTGTAATTAAGTACCCACGGCTTTTCCTCTTACTCAAACGTTTCTTTGAATTGAAGTAAAGCATTTGTTTTACTTATTTAAAATATTTGATAATAAGTTTTAGGATTATACATGTGTAAATTTTACATTCGAATTAAGGTTTAAAGGGTCAATCGATAAAATAAACTTTTTTAACAAAACGATATGGTGTAAGCTTAAGGAAAATTTAAAGTTAACAATAAAACTATGTCAAAAATGCATAATAAGTAAACGATTCTTTCGTATGTCATTGATAACTTCCCGTTTGAATTATCTACCTACATGCATCTGCATGCAACGTGGTGTAGTGACTTAGTACGTGGGGATTCAAGGCGGTCGCCGCTCCGAGGTCCCGGGTTCGATTCTCGGGTCAATGTAGAAATCATATTTTTATATTGTCTCGGGTCTGGGTGTTGTGATACCACTGTTATTTCTCATTTCCATTATAGAAGTGCATTACCTACTTATTGTGGGATAAGAGCATAATGTATGTGATTGGTGTCCAATATTCAATTTAATTTAATAATATTAAGGAGCAATGAATCGCCTTTATTTCACTACACGCTCCTTTTTCATTAAATTGCGTATCAGATCATCGTAAACTCTACCTATGTATCCGAATCAAACCCAATTCGGTAAATTACTAAGCAAACAAGTTTGAAAGGTTAACAATCAAAGGTCGATAACCCGGACTCAAGAGCTTAAGGGACTTTATTGCATTCACAATATAAGGCAATACAGGAGCCCTAATATGTCAATGAGGCAATATAACGTGCCTAAATTGAGTAACCGTGCAAATTCAGATTATTTGATATTAATATTCTGATTTTGTGTGATGAAAATTTTGTTACTTACCTATTATAATCTATTCATAATGTTTTGCACATAATTTTTATTCAATACTACTATGTGTAATAATCACGTCGTTTATTATTATAATAATTAGCATTACCAACTTAGACAAACAAATAGCAAAAAGCTTGCCATCTGGTGCGTATAATTTGGCTTCAATAAAGATAAAAGCGTAGATGTAAGTTGCGCCTTTACTTGCGCGATGTAACATAAGATTACAAAAATGTATTCCTTTGCATATCATAAAGATACCTTGCATCCTGTTATGCAACTCCAACCATAAAGGGGCATTCTTATAGGCCTCCCTACTGTGTGTTTACTACTATACTCGCACTATGTACTATTATTTACTACTTATGTTTTGTACTACTTATTTTAATAAATAAATAAATATGCGCCAGACAACACACCAATTGTCTGGTTTCGTGGTAAGAAATTATCTTCCTTGTGTTACGAAGTACCAGTTAACGATTATGACAGGGCGTCTTCCATAAATACTTAAATACATACATATAACATCTATGACTTAGATACAAATGTTTGAGCTCATCTCACAAACATTTGCCCCTTGCGGGATTCGAACCCGCGACGGCCGGCATAAGTCAGGAGCGCTAACCAATACACCAAACGCGTCGTCAATGCAATTTTAATGTTTGCTTTCATGCATGCAGGCGGTATAGACGAAATACTGTAATTTTTTAAGCTTTTCTATGTTGTATCCTAAACAAATAAACGTCTGATTATGATTATAACGTGACGTAGCTATTCTCTTACGTCTTCTATACCTTTCATTCACCGTTTCGATTTCAATTAAATTCGCATATTCAATTAGGTTTGATACGACACGCAGTCGGGTTGATCCGTTTATCAATCTGTATCAATCTGTTGGACTGTAATAATTTTAGTTAGTACACTACCCACAAGGAAATCCGTCTCGATATTATAATAATAATTGTCGTGTTTTAATTACCATTTTATAATGAAACATACGTGGTTAGGAAGTGTTAATTGTATGTGTATGAACAAATGATTTGACAAAGTGTCGTTTATTTATTTATGTTACCTTTTTGTATTACAATCTAACTCACCATTAAAAAGAGTTAGAAGCTGATATGAAGCAATCGATGATGAATGCAAATCTGAGCCACTTCGAATTCTCCTATAGCTAATTTTGGAAGGAAATCGATAAAAAGTAAATTCGGACCATTGAACTACTATTCCTAGCGTATAGAACTGACACCACAAACAAATCTCGTGCCTCATGAATTGACGCTTCTCGTCATCATCTCATACAAACGGACTCATATTCGAGATTAAAATTTCAAGGAATACGTCACAATCTTGTCGTCGTATTTGAAAAATATTTTTTGCTTGGCATAGTTTCTCCATACTTAGTAATAACAACTCACTGATTCTGACTGAGTCCGTTCGATTTCCTATTATATTAGGCCCTTATAGTCCGCGTTCGTTAGTCCCTTCCTAGAGCATTAAGTAATGTCACAATGCGTTATCGCTCTATTTAAAAAAATTAAATACTATACTATACCTACATAATATTTTCGCAATTTTTTTCTCGTCAGGTCAACAAGGTTTGTTTTGCTGTTCAGTTTATTTCGTCAATCAAGTGTAAGTTGAGTGCATAGCTCAAATTTGACATTGAGGTAAAGGTCTGCTACGCATCGGCAACTCTCCTCATATGTTGCGAAATACCCAAGGGTAATGGTACTTTCCATCGTCAAATGCTTTTTGTCAACCATGTTTTAGATTTCCAAAAATGAGATTTTTTTTTAATTTAAAATTGGGCATACATACATTGCTCTGATCCCAAAGTAAGTAGCTAGTGCTCTTGTGTTATGGAAATCACAAGCACCGGTAGTACCACAACACTCAGACTCGAAACTAGACTAGACTATTTTGCCCAGACCGGGAATCGAACCCGGGACTTGGGAGCAGCGACGCATTGAAACCCGGCGTTCTTAGCCTACACTACACCACGAAGGTCGTTAATACGAAAAAGGAAGAACCTGTGTATCTTTTTAAGCTTTATACTTCTTTTAAGATGATAGAGAGTGTAAATTGTAAATCAGAACGGTGCTTATAAATCAATACAAATAACTAGTGGCCCTTGGAACATTCCCCACATTTCTAGTGTCAGTAAAGTCACTCATCAATCTACACTGTCTAATCAAGTAGTTTTGTCTATGGAATTTCATCGAAATCATGCCCATGACCTTGCATCGAACTTTCTTTTTAACGTCACGCGGCGCGGCCATCTTCGTTATGCAATACGTAGGCACGACTGATTTGCATGCTCAGATTCCTAGACTGTGGTATTTGTTATCGGTGGTATTTTTAAGTGATCTGTCTGTGAGGACCGGTATTTGGTCTGGCTGGCACCTTTGACTCTGGCTAGACGATAGTCGAAAATGTTTAACAAATATTTGATTTTCTAAAATGTTTACTGTTTGCTTTTATGACAAAAGGTCAATGAAAGAAGACGGTTATAACTAACACACAATTTTACTCTTAAGTTTATAACTTACTGTGCTCTACACATGATATCTGCAAAAGTCGTAAATAAAATTATTATTTTTTCCTTTTTTGCAACATTGCTAAAAGTTATATCAAAGATATTATCATATAAAAAGTTGATATTTTAAGAATATTAGGTTATTTTTGGAAAGGGTATGGAAAGTTTAACCGGATCATACATAAAAGTTAGTAAACAACCAATTAGCGGTCTCATAAAATCTTTTCTTGACACCTGCAAGCCGATTCTAATTACTAAGGTTATTAGAATGCCGCAGCCTCATGTTCGACGATTAGCAGCTACTTTCCAAGAATAATTTAAATTTAAATTTAATCAATCAGCTGGCGCCTGAGTATGGGGACTTTGCGAATTTCACAGTTTGGTTAAGACGATGATTACGACACCTTTTCTTTTACATTAAACGCGCATTTGTCACTATGATAAGATTGCCTCGGATGCTGGATTCATTCATTAATATGTGCCTGTCTACCTTCTTTTCCAACTTTTATATATTTTCGTAACTTTAATGTAAACATACAAAGATATCTGTCATTCATAAAGACTATCAGAATTAACAAACTTTGAACCGAGAATTATAGATGTGTAAATATTACGTGCAACAATAGGTAAATATGTAAAACCAGTAATATAAAATGTATTTTGGTTTATCTACTAGTGCCTCTAAAATCATTTGCTGATAAAGGAATGCCCAACGAAACGACTGAAAACCTTTTAGTCTTACCTCTTACCAAGTGTAATAGATAATGATAGATAGATTAGAATAGATAGGTATGTACTGACTGCTCTTACCTATATTTATTTATTTTAATGAACTTATTTAAGATTTTATTGCACAAATCATGATATACAAAGGTAGACCTATATAAGGTGATTAGATTATCTTAAATCATTAAATTTAAGGTAAACTACTTTATTAATAACAAACAAGAAAAAATTAAAACTAAGACATGCAACATAAAAAAATAAGACTACCCTATTCAAAAACGAAATCATTTCCTTGTGGCAAGGAGGCTATAATGCTGGCTGCGTTGCTGCGTTAGATAGCTATGCTAATCCTTTGAGCTAGGAACCAGCCAGCTTTATTATTGGCCGTAACAGAATTTAGCTTTGGCGAAATTTTTCTAAACAGCAATTTAGCCGAAACGTTTCAACGCCAAACGGCGCAAATACATAATCACTTGCAAGTAAGCCGTACTTGCGATTAGAAAACAAAGATTATCTTAGATTTACAATACCAAATTGTGCGTGCGTAAACGAATCGTATTGACATTTAGAGTCGGCTGGACGTTACAAAACTAGTGTGCACTAGCCTGTGATCTCGCGGTATTTGGTAAGTGACTGTGCACTTTCATAAATTGGAATAATCACCGCAAAGGTCGTGGTATAATATGCGTGTCTTCGGACATCTAAATGTTGTAGCTGGTGATTCTGTGAAATGAAAACCTCTTGAAATATGTATTTATAAGTTTTAAATATAAGGTCACCTCGTTTTAAGTGATAATATTTAAAGGGCCGATTCAGCAATAAATTAATATTTTTTTGTAGAAAACACTTTTATTGAGGTTTTATCCGCTAGTTTTTGAGAAAATTTGAGACAAAGGTTTTTTTTTTCAGATTTTATTTTTTTTATTAATTAAGGCTAAGATTAGAGAAAAAAAAAAGGTTTGGGCAATGAATTGGAAGAGGCGAAGCCGATGACGTAGAAAATTTTATAAATTGTCAGGGTGCTGTTTTAAAAAATGATATTGTCTATGTTGAAGAAAATAATAAAAATTCAAATCTTGACTTTCCAAAAAAAAAAATATTTGACCTTATATATTACTAACCTATATTAACCATTTTAAAAACTATTGACAAATGAAATACAAAATAAATTACTTAATTGACGGTGGCCGAGTGGTATAGGCATGCGCCCGGATAGCGTAAGACACAGGGTTCGATTCCTTGTCTGATACAGTTGCTTGCTTGCTTTATACAAGTGCAACTTTCTACTTAAGTTAACGAACAGTTGAAGAATGTAGAGCAGTTAATATTTCTTATGTAGAGCAGTATAGTTAGACATTACTAAAGTTAAATGTAGAGACAAGACTTACGAAAGCATTATAGCGGAAACTAGGATGATGCTTGAGAAGAACATTAAAAATATTAAATAACAAGAAGACAGAGCAAAGAAATGAACAAGATTATGTCTTCCTCAAGACCTATTTAAATCAGACAAGAGAATTTTCATTCTGTCCCCACTTCATTAAATTCTTCTACTCAGAGTATTCGTTCGTTGTTCTATTGCGATCTATAGAATATTCTAAGAAAGCTCGCTATATATTTTGGTGTACAACGCTGAAATCGAGCTTCCGTTTAGAACAAAAGAACAAGTAAGTATGTTTTTGTTCTAGCTCTAGTTCTTTGTTCGTTTGGTCTAAACCCACCTAAAGGTTTTACTTAAGATAACTCCTTGAGAACTATTAACCCTTGATTTAAAAAGCTATAGATATTCAATAATGCAATATTATGCTTGAAACCACTCAGCTACTAAAGCATTGCCAAGTCATCGTCATAATATATATTTACATCTTCTCATAAACCACATACTTACCTTCAGTAAAACGAGAATTTATTTATTCCAGGACTTGCTCAATTCACTGTGATGTCTATTTTCAAACCAAACTATTCACTTAGCCAAATGATTCTCAACCTTTTGAAGCCTGTGGTAACTGAGTTTGTACCGGCGTTCATTCTGACCATTTTTCGCTTAATAATCTTGTTTCAAAGCCCTTAGCCCGCGGAGGAAATGCTTTCAGCATCATACCCTCTGCTCAGGTGAGGGCAGTGGGTTAAGTGGGGCTCCCTTCGATCATCCAGGTTTACCCACTAAAACCTACGCGGTTTCCCTCAATCCGCCTTAAGTGAGATGACGGAGGTTCGCTCGACGCATGCACTCCGTCGTTTTTTCAAAGCCCTGGGGCTAAAAGCTTTTAAGACAAATGTTAAGCCACATTTATTTTCATCGATTAGAAGTAGCTTTATGTCCTACTTGGAATCTTTGATTTTTTCAATTAGTTTTTAATTACCTGGTGTTATTTATAGAGATTAAAAAAAGTCCAAGCTATTTATTATAAGTTTTATTAATTAAATACTTTGAAAGAATATTAACAATACTACTTTGTTTCATGGTGCGAATCAATGTAGATCGTCGACCAACGGTTGAGAACCACTGACTTAGCCCATTGAGATGAGCTTACGCCACACATGTGTGAAATGTACGGCAGTTATAATGTTTATTTTATTGCACACTTAGCCTTTTTTAAATTGTCATTTGTTTGTATCACTCGAACCTTGAGACCGTATCGAAAGTGTTTGAAGATGATTTTTTAAATGCAATTGCTTAATGTAATTTGTTTAGATATTTATAAACATTTTTATATCATACGGGCTGCGGACGACACAGAGTGATAAATGGTATGGGCTTCAATAAGCATAATTGTTGTGTATATTCTGATTTCTGGTTGTAGCTAATTTATAACACATCCACAACATACTCACATAAAAAAAGATATTGATATTTATAAGCTTTCGAAAGGTCGTATTAATTGACGACTTTATCAAAACATTACCTTTCATGAATGACACTTGAAATAAAATTCAACATTTTGATTTAATTGCACAAATAAATAAATCGAGGCCTTTACAAAAATACTACAAAATAAACGTAGTAGCATTGAAAATACTAATTTGAGTACCTAATCTAATCTTTCTCAAAAGCCAGATACTGATTTTGGGCTCTAATTTTTTTTATTTACTTCGGTCTTATGGCTCTTTAGAGCGCTTTCACATTTAGGCGACTTTGGCAGCGCGACTTACGCGCGACACTTGCGCTGCCGATAATTTCATACTATCAATACACTGCAGCGCGGCAGCAGCGCCGCAGCGGCGCGTATGTCGCGCGTGTCCGCCCACTATACCCATTACTCATTGCAGTGGTAATACTATCCCCGTATTGGCACTGCAAATAGGTAATGGGTGTAGTTGGAACGACCCAGTCGCGCGACCGTCGCGCTGCAAATGTAAAAACATCCGCTGCTGCCACGCTGCGGACGCCCTAGTGTGAAAGCACACTTAATATACATACTTCATTATCGAATCCTTTTAAAATTCACAATATATCTGGTAATGAATACCAAAATGATGTCTTCAATATGTACAGAAAATAAGACCTTTTGCTATAAAAATACTCTACCAGTCGTGTCCAAAGGTCACACAGGAAAATTACAACGAATAACAACAACAAAGGAATAACAAAAAGATTTTCTTCTGCAATTTCTATGTCAAAATCACTTTAAAACCAAATATACCCTATTATCGTATATTGGTATGGTGGACAGTATGCATCGTGTAGGGCTAGCATACTTTACGGTCCGGCCAGTCACCGTTACACAATACTATTATTGTTGTTTAGCCATGGAGGCGCTATGTGCCACTTTCTTTCTCAAGGTCGGTTCGCAAGTTTATTTATAAACAATACAACGATACCACCAGTCTTGACGACCTCTGACCTTTGACTCTATGTTTTGGAGAGTTTTTAGAATTATTTTTTACGGGAGAAAAGATAATTAATACGTAAACTGTCATAGTATGAAGAAAATAATCTGTGGCCTAGCTTGGATAAAAGTTGTGCGTTAATTTGACAATCAACCACTAAAAAACTACGCTAACAAGCTTTTTGTAAAAATGTTGAGCTAAAATAATCTCGTACATAAATAATACTATGTGTCTGTGTGTTCTTAGCAAATAGCTGTAAATAACGAAAAAACTACCACACTGTAAAAGGTCTATTGTATAGGAATCGTGAAATGAAATGAAATGAAATGAAATGAAATGAAATGAAATGAAATGAAATGAAATGAATATTTTATTTGCCTTTGGAAAAGGGTACATTTTTGTGGGTGTTGTGTTTATTACAGTTCAGCTTTTCCAGCTATGAGAAATGACCCTGATCAATCAAATTTTCTTTTTCAAAGATAAAAAAACCTTTGGGAAAGCATTTATAACCTTTTTTATCTTTAAAAAATAAAATTAGAGTGGTAACCTTTTTACGAATGTTATCTGCATGAGAATCGGGACCCAGAGCATCATTGTACTACACGGTTGGGACTTGACACATTCTTTGTTCCTTTAAAATATCAAGTCTCAGTCCTATTGCACATATCTGCAGCAGAAGTTAGCGCTTCAGTTGCAAAACGGAGACCATAAACAAATGCATCTTGACTAATACGATGGACTCCTCGGCGCCAATTAGATAATAAAACAGTAGGTGTAGAAACTAAAGCCTAGATCGAAAGTGGAACGCGAACGCTTGGCTCCGGCTGGACAGAACGCGAAATTTTAAAATTGGAATTAGCTGAATCTTTAAAAGTAGAGACACTTCACGAAATACAACACATCCGTGATACCACAAAAGGACTTATACATTGAAATCTAGTCTCTATGTGAGTGTGAATTGGACAGATTACGGTACCTCAATGTGTACCTTTTTCTCAAAACTTTTCACCGTTCCAAACTATCGACCCAATTGATAATATCACACGGCAGTCTATAATGGAGGCGTTATGAATGTAACTAAGTATTCTCTTCTAATTGTTCGGGTAAATTTTATCGTGGTTAATACTGGTATCCATCTTTTTGTAAAAAGGTGGACGGTGTTTATGACCAGAATCACCATTTAGTTTGATTGAGGTCGGAGAGATGAGTTTGACTTTTTGTTCCCTAGACCCGACAGATTTCTATTGATTTGACCTGCAATTGAATCTGGGACCTCTGTGATAGTAATATCATGAAGAATTACGAGCTAGCCGCTCGTGAAAATTGTAGACCTTTTATATTTGTCAAAAAAGTATCATTTATGCCTCACGCATGTGTTTATAAAAATTTTTTAGTCATTCTTTTTTTTTCGCGACCGCCGGCGGCATGTCGATCCCTGAGCGTTTAATGCTTAAAATTTTGCCGTCATTAAGTTGTGATTATCTACACTAATCCGTCGTTATTTAGCGTCAGCACATGAGTTAGTTCCGTGGGCGGGTTGCGTAACGCACAACGGTGCAGGCGCGTGCAGTCGATATTATTAATCGTCGCAAACCGGATAGACCTCGGTATGTGGGACGTTTCGGCGACAGTTATCAATGGAATCTCTAATGATAAAGCTTAAGAAAACTGACTGTCCGCGGAGACAGCGCGAGGAATTTAGGACGAATTGGCGACTCACTCGGGGGTTCTTAGAAATTATTATTTTAGAAGCTTGGCATTTCATGATTAATGTGTACGTTGAGTGAGTAGAATCAAGGAGATACATAGTAGAACTAACTCTTGTGGCAGTGGACAGGGCACATAGCGCAAAGAACTGATGGCCGTTGGGGCAGTTAAGTTCTAAATTGGGATTTTTCGACTAAAAACGCAGTGTAGGACGTCCACCGACAAGAAGATGGACAGATGACCTTGTAAAGATTGCAGAGTCGCACTGGATGCAGACCGCTCCGGTCACTGTGGAAAACCGTAGGGGATGCCTATGTTCAACAGTGGACGTCCTTTTGCTGATGATGATAATGATGAGAGTGAGTAGGGTATACTTTGTACACTTATCACGAATGAGTTTGTCAGGAATCATTATTAGCCTATGTTATTCATAATACGTTTTGCTAACGACACTCGGCAGGGTGCTAACAAACAAACCTATCATTATGATATAGTTTTACGGTTCCGATCCTTTATAAGATAACACGGTTACCCTTAAAAGCTGACTCCGTTGTCCGTCTGAATGACAACGCATAATCAACGACCTAGTGTACGGGAAGTTGACTGAAAATAATGAATACTGCGCGTACATAAAGAAAAAAAGGACAACGTTTTGATTTTAATTTGTACGGAACCTACAGTGCGTGAGTTTTATTCATACTCGGTATTTAGAACCACGTTTAGTTCGAAAGGTTTAGATAAAAATTAGCCTCCGTTACGATGCTCATCACTGAATGTACATCTCGAAGTGTGCAAGTGTGTCAACAGAAGGTGCCGATGTCAAGTGCGCCGTTACGCAACGATATAGACTGACAGATATTTTGAAGGCCCACCGTTTGAACCGTAGTACTCCGGTAAGTAATACAATTTATTTACGACTAGCAAGTCCCCGCGACTTCACCCTCGTTAATGTCAGAAAAAATAAACGTTATAATGCTATGTGCTATTCTGTTGTAGTTTTTGTGTAAAGGAGTAACAAACATACATCCATCCTAAAAAAACTTTCGCATTTATTGTTATTTATTATTATTATTTATTTAGTAGGGTTTTTTAGAGGAGGTGACAGTTTTTCATATTGACACTCATAAGAAGAAATATTTCCAAATTAACTATATTCAAATAGATAAACACTCACGGAAGTAAAAATGAAATAATCTGTCTGAGTATTAACCAAACGCTTAAGTATGATTAAAATATAATTTCTACAAATTCGATACAGATCATTTTCTATGATTCGACTCGCTCCCCGGGAGACCTAATCGTAACATTTAAATATATTTATGATGTAAATCTAGACTTTTTTTGTGTAACAACGCTATTTTGATGTTGTAGAGATAAACGACATCACAATAGTCAGACTTATACATATTCCTTAATTTTAGTATCTCTACTTTTAGCGCGCCTTCACATTAGAGCGACAGCAGCGCGGCAGCAGCGGATGCCTTCACATTAGCAGCGCGTCCGTCGCGCGACTGGGTCGTTCCCACTACACCCATTACCCATTTGCAGTGCTAAAACGGGGATTGTATTACCACTGCAATGGGTAATGGGTATAGTGGGACGGAGCCGCGCGACTTACGTGCCGTTGCGGCGCTGCTACCGCGCTGCCATGTATAGTATAAAATTATCGGCAGCGCGACTGTCACACGTAAGTCGCGCTGCTGCCGCGCTGCTAAAGTCGCCTAAATGTAAAAGCGCTCTTTTTGAAATTTATTATATTTAACTTATCAACCTGTGTTCCACTTACCAGTAAAAAAGTCCTTAGATGTACTGCAATTCGTTTCGTTTTAGAGGCCATATTAGTCTGTCGTGTTTTCACACCTGCAACAAATATTTTATTTCATGAATATTCATACCTGAATGTAAAGTAAAATTTTGAACGTGGGTAAAATAAAATACTTCTTGACAACAATTATACTGAACTTCAAAAGATTTGCATCTGATGAAAGATGAACTATGAAAATCCTAGACATTTCTATACGTAACAATTGAGAAACTATACAAATATCATCGAAATGTAGAACAGTATCTACTATCAATGGTGGAATACCCGACTTTTGGTTGATAGTATATGATACTAAAAACGATGATTATGCGTAAGCCTCTGAAAACCTTGAATAAAAGTAAAAGCTGAAGCTAAAAGAGTCATTTCTTTTGTACTTAGGGTTAACTAAAAATTTAAAAAGTTAACTCTTCAAATATTATAATTTTTATCCGACTTACCTGTCTTTAGCTGGAGGTTATTTTGTTTTACTCTTATCATAATAGTTAAATAACGTTATATACCGGAAACTATTGGCAAATCACCCTTCTTTTGACTTTATTTATTATAATTACATTGTAGCGAAAAGTTTAACTTGCGCCCAAGATTAATGAAATCCCAATGACCTTTCATCGCCAATTCTGTTTATTTTTTTTTAAATAACTACCTATTGTATTGAGTTTTTACGTTGACTTCAAATAAACAAAAACTAAAATTCTCACGCTTAAATTCTAAGTTTGGTGTTATATTGTACAATGCTTCTGAACCCAAACTCTATTCATGAATACACTAGATATACAACAGAAAATAAATTAAATTTATTACACCATTTTACTGCTTACAAGTAATAGGTTATGTTCCTATGTGGCTTCCAGTTTAGTATATTGAATAACTTAGATTAGAATTGTATTGAATGATTAAATTTTACAAAAAGGACGTTTAATAGTTATTAAGGTCTGGGCCCACTACACTGTATCATACCATGACCGTGCTAGTAGCGTGTCAGACACGAAAAGCAACACGATACGCTCTACTATGCCCACTGAACGGATCTACAGCGTTCCATCTTACCGTTATACGGAGCGAGATCGTATTTTGCCGGTGCTGACACGCTTCGTGCATGATACGCTACGGTGTTGGTCAGTGACAGAACGGTCTAGTGGGAACAGTGTCACCGTTTTTAATACAATTTTTTTTTTGCCTGCAACGTTCCTAGCACAGTCATGATATGCTACGTTGTAGTAGGCAGATACCTTTCCAATTTAATCTATCGTTGCGTATAACATATTGATCTAATAAAACAAAACTCAATTCTACAATTTCCTGCCTATTATTTAAAGGAAACATTATATCAAACGCTGGGGTTATTTAATCATTGCAATTCTTAAGCAATAAGGCTTTTATTTAGGCTGTTGAACGGAACAATAAGATTTCCTAAGGAGCTTACATACAATGCTTGATATTTCTCACCGTTCAGTTTACGATTTATTATGTCTTATGTAATGGTTTTATATGACATAACTATATTTATTAGGTGATTTGATTTGCATGAATTTGAGCTGCGAGAGGCATTATAACTGATGCTTTGTGTTATGTCTGTTTTATAGAATTTATTATGTCAACATATTGTGTCTAGACGACGAATAAATTCGTTAATCTACACCACAAATGTAATGTATTTGTAATCAACAACCACCATAGCAGAAAGAAATAAAGTCAGTTTTTTCTTTTCTTTGCGTATAATGAAGAAAAAAAAAACAATTGTTTTTAACGAAACAATTCATTTTGATATAAGATACTAGCTTTTGCCCGCGACTTCGTCCGCGTGGAATAGTGACTTCTTTCTCCCGATTTCGACACATTTACCACTATATCTTTGCTCCTATTGGTCGTAGCGTGATGTTATATAGCCTAGAGCCTTCCTCGATAACTGGACTATCCAACACAAAAAGAATTATTCAATTCGAACCAGTAGTTTCAGAGATTAGCACGTTCAAACAAACAAACAAACAAACAAACTCTTCAGCTTTATAATATTATAAGTATATAAGATATACACAGAATTTACACAGGCAATTCATCGATGAACACTGAGATGTTTTTTTAATCAAATAATTAATTGTTTAATTTACTGATATTATTTTAAAAGTAAAAAATAAGATTGTTTACAATATGCGGCACCCAAAAAAATACTTTAGGAAATAGTTTGCATTTGATTGCAATGACTCAATAAGTATATTAAGGCTGACCTTTCTATGTTATTATATCAATGGATTGCACATACATGCACATACGATTAGAAAATCGTCTGTGCATGACATAGACACAGATAACTAAAAGAAGTGATTTGATTTCGTGGTATTTGACTAAATATGCAACTACGATAGGTCGTATTAATAGATAAATAATGTGACTTCGTTATCTCATTGAAATAACATTCCAATATCGCTCCCCTTGTCCTAAAGGGACAGTTTAACGACACCAGCCCGGACGTAACGACGGTAACGACATAACGAGCCACGGAACCCACCTTTCACGCTCACGCTGACCCCTGATCTCTCATATTGCCTGTTTGATCGTATTTACTTTGTTTAAGGTTATGTTACACTAGGTTTCACTTAAAACTTCAAAAACAATCCTAGTTTCAATAAAATAGGATTCTTGTATGGATTTGTTTTTTCTGTGGATATATTTTATTTAATGTAAACTTGTACCGAAAATGAATCAAATACTTATTAGAAAAACTTATTCGTATCTTGTAAGAGTATAGTAAATAAAATATCATTACAGTAACGCGTTGATGTCTTTTATACGGCAGAAAATAAATTTGGAATTTCAAAGAGAAAAGGCTGTTTTGTATACTATGACTATATCTAAATGTAAGAAGTATTCGTATACTTTTATTATAACTTGTCGTTCTGGCAGTTTTCATAACAATTTAGTTTAAAAAAAACAAAAAGTTATCTTACAGTAAAACTTGTGTAAGCAAAGTGGCTAAAGAAAAAAAACGACTTTGAAGTAATATACCAACCCTGTTAACAACCTTTGGAAAATTCCCCGCGTTCATAAAACACAAAAACCGCTTGGATACAGGAAATTTTGAACTCACTAAATGTTAAAATTATATCAGAATAAATACAAAATTAACTACGCGTGACTACTACCAATTAGAAGGCTGAGGACACACTGGCGAAAACAAAAGTTGAATGAAATGCAATATCTTTATTTGTGTTAAACATGGACAAGATAATGGTGGTAGGTACACTTTTAGTTCAGCATGTTAACAAACAAATATCTCTTGTTAAACATTTACCTGAATTTTTAAATCAATTTATCTAATTTTATAATATTGACACTGGGTATTTATTTGAGATTCATAGCAATAAAGCCCATGGATCATATATTACTTCATAGTACTTATAAAATGATTGTACTTATAAAATTAAGCTCAATCACAACTTCTCAAGATATTACCAAGAGTTCGACTGACACAGTGCTTTCATTTGTTTTTGTGAGTTGATTTGTGTAACGGATACTGTTCATAAGCTCGACCTCAATCTTCGATCTTTTTTTTTAAGCACCGGTCACCTAAATGGTCGAATATAAGATAAAAATACATGATCACTGCTATTCACAGTCGATTTAAAGAATTATAGGCTAAAAATATAAAATTGACTCAATGTATCCCCGGCCTTACCACCTGCAAATGATTTGTGTAAGTGATACTGTTTATACGCGGATGCAGGCGATACGATCGCGAGAACTGCCGAAACTGACGGATCGGCCAAACAATGAAAAGCCACTGAACTCGCTTACTTATCAGGAACAGTTGTGACGTCATTTGCGTAAGACTAAGCTAGATCTTGGCTTTGATTTTGCTGTCCCAACGGTTATCAGTTCTTAGCACTATGTGCCCTGCCCTTGCCACTAGAGTTTGATTTGAAGCCTTAGTACAGTTAAGATACGTATTTCTACTTTTTGGCAGTGATACAGTTTGTCTGACTTTAAAAAAGGACATAGTCTATCTCATTTTTTTATCTCGAATAATATAGGTACTTTATGGAATAGGAAAGAAAAGTCGCTATGATGAATAAAACATTTGGGAAACCATAAATAGGTAATTAGCCGCTGCTGACATACAAATATAAAATACGCATAGATTTACATAAACACAAAACAAAGTTTTTGCAAATACCTAGCAATTCTGTTCAGTTGGGAAAACCCAAATTGAAACACAAGAAACGCCAAATAGTTCAAGAATGAGTAAATTGCTTATTCTGGCACGCCTGTCTATTTTTTACAGAATTTATTTTCATGACAACAAATTATTTGTAATGAAGTTTTGTCGTTTCTTTTACGTAAGTTTCGATCACTTCATACTTCACAGCTTGAACCAATTCTTAGGTAAATAAATGCAGCAAATATTTGACAAACTGTACATTTAATGACCTCCTTAATTTTGAAGTTGGTTAATAAGAATAAAAGAATATATTTATTATCATAAAATGACAAACCATGTTGCTTGTATTGCAGGGGCCTAATAAATTTGTTGCAGAAAAGGTTTTATCTTTATGGCACTTGGTCGGCAGGATGCTTTCCTTACATTGGTGGAAGTTAAGTTTTAGTGACAAATTAAATTTGTAAGGAATACTAACTATTAAAAAATAAAATAAAACGTTGCAAAAAATATATTATTACAGGGGAAGTTAATTGATGCAACAGAGCTTCCATTTAATAAATAGATTAGAATCTTCAAATCGATATCTTTGCCGTCATCAACTTTAAACTGCTCTTGTTATGTAGCATCTGCATACAAATATGGCAAAAAGCATTGATTTATTGAACAATAATCGATCTATTTGAAAGATGAACTGAATCGCTGATTCCGTGGATGTATTTATGTAATGGTTGCACAAGACACTTGTAAGTAAAAGATGTAATCACACCACTTTCACTGTGTCTACCTTTTGCACTGATTTACTTGAATGGACTTAATTGGTGACATGAAATGTGCGTGCCACAGCATGTCATGATATAAAATTGAGACAAATTATGTCTAAACTCGAAGTACAATCGGGCACAGCTGCACTACAAAATTGCTTATATTTAAATTTAACCATAGCAGATGTTATTTTCTATATCATCAATACATATTCAACGTTTGTTATTGTACCTATGCTTTCCGATATGTTGGACAAGATTGAGAGACAATAATTGACCGATATTGGTTTTTTTTCCTACAAATTCATCCGTTGATATTCTTTGTAGAGTTTTTGGTTTATTTCAGAACTCTAGCTTTTGAAAAGAAATTGTATATAATAATAAAAAGTCGGGTTTTCCTTCCTGACGCTATAACTCCAGAACGCACGAACCGATTTCCATGGTTTTACATTCGTTGAAAAGGTCTCGGGCTCCGTGAGGTTTATAGCAAAGAAAATTCCCATAAAACGGGGCCGGAGCGGGACGGGCTGGGGGTGAAACGAGTTTGCTGGGACCGCTAGTTTTATATAACATGAGTTCATTACTTACAATGTTACAGAATATGCACTTATTTACTTTCAAAGTCTTACGTGACATTATAATGTGACATGTATTTCCATTTACATTTTCCTTATTACAAGCTCTCACTACTATCGACATGACTATCGATAAATGAATACAAATTATGTAAGATAAAAGCTTAACCCTTAGGTCAATGCATTGAAATGAAATGATTTATTGTGAGTGCAATGCTCGGTAACAAATGGTTTATAAGTAATTTCGTCCCCGTCGTGGCAAAATTAAATAACCAACAAAACCAAAGTTCCGAGATATTTGAGTTTTTGTGATTTTTTTAAACAAAAATGGCGATAACATTCCAAGCCGAAGGAAATTTAATGTAGAGATTTTGATATGTTATGAAGCTGCTTCAACTTCATAATTTAAATAGTCTATCATAATGCTACTTTATATTTTTTTAAATATAAAAATAAAAAAGTAATTATTTAGTTTTGCCACAAACGTATTTTATAACAAAATTGCAATTATCAAGTTTTTGTACGTCACTTTTGCAAGTTTTGGCACACAACCAAGTAATACTTTTTTTTTATATTACCTACATCATCCCACTGTTGGGCAAAGGTCTGCCCCAATTCTATCCATTTGTCTCTGTCAGCGGCCAACAACAACCAATTTCTCGCAAAGCTGAACAGATCGTCACTCCACCTCGTCTGGTGGTATCCATCGCGTGACGATTTGGGCCCATCTATTCGGGTGCATTCTACACACATGCCCCGCCTACTCCCATTTAAGCTTTGCTGTCTTTTCGCCTACATCTGCTATTCCAGTTCTGGAGCGTATTATGGTATTCCAGATCTTATCGATCCTTTTAATATGGTGAAAGGAACGCCAGGGTACATTTCTTCCAGAAGCCACCTCAAAGGAAATGGACCTGGTTGAATCCGGATGGCACGAGAAATGAGATAGACTTCATCATGACTACCAAGAAACGGTTATTTAATGATGTCTCCGTGATCAACTGAATAAAGACCGGTAGGTAGTGTTTACCGGATGGTTCGAGGCACATGGAATTTAATGTCAAATTGGAAAAGTCTCGCTTGATGAGGTCCACGCTCCGACCTACTCGTGCCCATATCCAAAATCCCGAGAGCTTTCAACTCGAGTTGTCAAACCGCTTTGAGTGCCTATAGAATTGCGTTTCAGTGGACGAAATAAACAACGAGTTTATGGAAACTATTCAAACGGTGGGGTCCAACGGTCTAGTCCTGGCCGTAAAAATCGTCCTCTAAGACTCTCGATCCACACTCTCGACCTTATAGCAGAACGTCGATCTATAGCATTGAAGACCTCCTTTAATGTTGAAAACTACAGTAGGTGAAAAGACGAATATGGAAGTCGCTACGACACGACATTTCTTCCTTTAACACGAACAGTGTTAAAGAACCGATAGATAGAGTGAAAACAAGGCTCCCAAGCAAGAGACATGTCTATTGGGCAAAGCCTGTTGACGAAACTTAAGACGGAGGGCGGCAGTGTAGCGTCGACAAAAGCAGATGTTTTGAGGGAGATCGAGAAGTTCTATGGGCAGTTGTACACCTCAGTTGCCGAACCCGTTAATAGCTAAGGCCGGACACCCAAAAGCTATCCTGACCCGACACTACACCGAAGACATCCCGGACATCAGCCTCTACGAGATAAGGATGGCCCTGAAACAGCTTAAAAACAACAAGGCACCTGGTGAGGTCGGAATCACAGCAGAGCCTTCAAAAGGGGGGGAACACCGGTACTCAAAGTCCTTCAGAGACTCTTTAATTCCGTGCTGCTTGAGGGCTGCCTGAGTCATGGAACAGGAGTTTGGTGGTGTTATTTTTCAAAAAAGGAGACAAAAGGTATGACTGGTAGAGAACGCCATATGGCGTTAAGTACACCTTTTGTACAAACTCTGGTTGTGCAATACAGTATAAATAAATAAATAAACAAAACTTACCACCTCAGCCCTGAGCCATGTCAACAAGCTGATTCAAGAGTTATCACAAATCGTCTCGCACGTAGGTTTAATAAGTTCCAGCCTCCCTAACAAGCCGGATTAGGCCTGATGGTCGTTGGGGCAGAAGAGTTCTACATTGGAGACCCTTAGACGACCTTGTAAAGATTGCAGTCTTTGTGGAAAATCGTGGGGGAGGCCTAAGTTCAGCAGTGGACTAGTCCTTTGGCTGATTATGATAAAAATATATAATACAATGTTTTAATGAAAAATTAAACAAGAGCACTTATTCAATTTTGCCACAACCAATTTTTGTAACAATGTTTCCGAGTCAGTTGTGGCAGAATTCAACAAAGTCACTTATTGATTTTGTTGGTAGGTATGTCAAAACCCTCAATTGTAGTTATTTAATTTTTTTGTCATTTATTCAGTTTTTCCACGAAACTTTTTTAACAAACCTTGTTGTAATATGTGGTCAATAGAGTTACTAAAATTATGATATCTTCGCGAATATCATACATATTGCAACGAAAAATAGACCAAAATGTAGCTTACACTTTATATTATTTAAAAATAACAAAAAGTGAATTTCGGCAAACGTGTCAGTTATTTAATTTTGACACGATATGGGGACGATTTATTCGATGTCCTGTAAAACTGTAGTAATTAAGTTAATATCGTGAATACATCGTAGCATGTATAAAATAAAGGCACACCACACGTGACAATTATTTAATAAATAAATATCATTTTATGTACAAAATTTGACTATACGAATTTCAAGAAGAATAATTATACACATGTACGCATAATTTTTGATCATTGAATCATAAAGCAAACTGTTTGGTGCAAAAAATACCGGCTTTTAGACTTAGTTTAAAAAATCGAAACCTTTTTTTTTATATGTTTAAGCAAGAGTGATAAAATAATTTATTAGATAAATGCAAAAAATACCGTCATACAAAGCTATGACGGCTATTATTTCTCTGACTTACATGTGGGCTTCACTTTATTGAAATATCTACCATTTCATGCAAAGGTATAAAAATATATACGAATTTTCTGGTATTTTTTGTTTAACTGATTTAATAGTAAAACAGTAGGTGTTTTAAAAAATATTATTTATACGGTCCATTAACGTTAATAAAATTCTGCGACGCACAAAATTGTTACTTTTTCAGCTCAAATATACAGCTATTCTGTCACGTACATCCATTTATTTATTTTATAATCTTACACAGTCACAAGAACAAAACTTCAACAAATGTTTTGGAGGTAACATTTCTTAATTATTCAACCTCACACGCTACTTAGTTCACGGATTATATTTTAACTGCAATTGTAATCGGTCTCTTTCATAATTTGTATGTTATTTCACAAGTTTTTGAATAAATAATAACCGTACTTGGAAAACTTCAGCAAGTAGCATTGAAGAAATTACCAATACTACTTAGTAAAGTCATAATTTAAAAAATAAATTGCACTTCTAACAGACTATAACAAAGTAAATCAATTTGACAAAACAATTAACAAAAGTACCAAATTCAAACTGTTACAAATTATCATAAAAATATCTGTTTGGCATGCACGGTGCAAAAATTTTCAAATAAATAACAACCAATTTTAGAAAAGTAATTCAAATTGCCTATCTCGCTTTAAATAACTGCAACGTACTAACCTCTTTGACATGACACTGGCCAGCAAACCCCAAAAAAAAACTCTACAATTAAAAAGAAAAACGCACCAAAAAGTTCGCACACAACACGTTCGTTTCCGCTCTGTGTCGCACAGACCGCGGCATGATCGCAGGCGGCGCGGGCGCTTGCGCGTGAGTGACTGACTGTGTGCTAGCTGGCATCACTGATACGGTAACTGTATAGAGCTGGTAAAAGTTCTCGACGAAAAGCCTTCTGAATTGAATGAGGCATTGATGCTTCTCTTACACACGCATTTAAATTAGGAAGACTCTTTTCAAAAATCTGGATTCGTGGATTGTTATTATCATAAGAACAAACCTGACTTAAGTAAGTTTATTTTAAAGTTACAGAAAGGTGATGACATGACAAAAATGAGATGAGATACTTAGAATTTCTGCAGAACATAGTATTATTTACTTATTAACCAGACTTTTGTAAGTAAGGGGCACATGTCGAAGCTTAACTCATATGATATTAGATACCCAAAATGATTAAAGACATAAAGGAAATTAAATATTCTTTAAAGATTCAAAAGATTTTAAGTCTTTCCCCCAAAAGTTCGAGAATCACACTAAAATTATATCTGTCACACTCAATCAACCAGCTCGTTGACCCGATACACCTGACATAACCGAAGCAACCTACTTAAAAGACAAAGAAAGCAATATTTAGCGTACAATTATGTTACAATACAGTTACGTATAGTAAGGTCACTCCGTACATAGTAGCAGCAGATCTTTACAATGACCATTTCACACGACGACAGTGTAGGTAGAGTCGTTGAAAATCTAAACTTTCAAGGTATTCATAATGTAGTGTAGACAGTAAGCTTTCATATAAATAAGGGCCAACTTCGTGATCGAGAGTTAACTTTGGTTAAAAATAAATTCACCAATAATGGTCTTTACAAATGGCCATTTTATCCATTGATACCTTTATTACCTTTTATCCATTCGTTGAGTTGACTATCGACCACGAAACCTAGCCCAAGTCAGTTGAAAAAGTATTAACCAGTTTTACTAAACTTACCTACTGCTTATAACTGCACAGTGTCAGTATCTTCAAATGGATTATCTTTTTCTTGTCTTTCGCACTTGCACTACTTGTTAATCTTAGAGAGAAATAGCTATTAGTGTTTTTTTAATTCTTTTCCAAAAGAATAAAGGATACTTACGATTATTGGAGAGCCGGCAATATCTACATTAGAGAATCAAAGTTATACTTAACTTCATCAAATTTATTCAGGAGACAATTTCACATCAACTTAAGGAAGAATTAGACTTGGAACCTGAAATTGAATAAGACGCCAAGATGCGTTGTTAGTTCTACAATAAAAAAATACAATAAAACTAAGAATCGAGTCAAGTGAAAAGAGAAGATTACCTAAGTCATAGACTAAAGCGCTGTTTGACATTTCGTAAGTGGTCGGAAATGGCTCTCCGTACATGGAAAGACAATACAACAGAAAGTTTAATAGAGCTCATAGAAAACCTTGTAGTACTCAGAGCAAGTGAGAACGAGATATTGCGATCTTTCTTTTGAACATCTACATGATTTATTACTAACATACTTTAAAGTTTCACTTGCTAATTGAATAAACGAACTACTCTTTAATGAATGGGACTAAAATATACAGTCACAAATTTTAATATCGCCATTAACATTTTTATATCAACTGTGTGATAGATAAACTAGGCTGATAGTAACACAGTTAATTACCGAAAATAATTATTAACATAACAAGCACTAATCAAACCAGGACGGGAGGTAGGTAACTTTAAACTGAGGGCTTAAAAGTGGGTTTACCCCTTCTTTCAAAATCTTAGTACCAGGCTTAGGACCGTAAAAAGATATTCACTGACCTGACTGTACCTACACTTTTCTAATTGGTCGGGTAATTCCAGTATTGATTTAAACCTGTTTCGTGCTGGTACTTAATTCTTTGTAATATAGGGGTATGATACTATTAGGAATAACTTGAGTAATAGTGACTGAACATAACCTCATTCATTACTAAGGCTCTTTCTATCCGAAAGTCAGCAAGCGTTACAAAAACTTAAATGCGTAGGTGATTTCACACTGAGAAAATGACACGTTTTCCCTATTTTTAAGCTTTAAACAGTATAGTGTGTGCCGGCCCTAAGCCTAGAAAGTTCAATTCTGACTCATGACTCACAAGATCTATTTCAGCCACATATCACTGGATTAGAATGCGTCGCAGACAACCTTATTAACATACATCATGGTGGTTTCCTTTTATCTCATATAAAACTCTTTATACGAATTAAATTGCTTTCCCTTTTTATTCTGTTCGCAAGTGACGCGTCTTGAATTATAAATATCATCTTTGCAATACTGTTGCGAGTGCGCAGGTCCATTGTAGAGGAGTATAAGGTTAGATTGTGTCTGTGTTGTTCTCCGACGACATATAAAGTTGAAGAAAAAAACACTTGCACTTATCATGGCATAAGAGGCATTCGTTCATTATAAGTACAGAATAAAGTATCTAAATAATGTAATAAAGCATTCCATTCCGGCTCCAAACCTAATATTTCGCAGCCGGATTTTATAACTGCTATATAATTACCTATATGTTTTTCGACTTATTTTATAATTTCACGGTAAATGAATGCGCATAGAAGTTATTCATATTGCACAAATAGTTCATTCTTACCTTCTTCTTTTGATGCCTACCTAAATAATATTAACCTACCTTCTATCATTCAAAAAGAGAAATATTTATATTGTGATGACCGATCCTTCATCGTTTTCAAAGGTTCGCATTGGATGTTAGTGAAGACCCGCACAAGCGCGCTTACAGTAATGAAATAATTCGTAAAAAGCCGTGTCGGACTATGGATGCGCACACCAGACCACATGAAACGAGATCTATGATTGCGCAAGCGCGCGTGGGAACACACGACCGACTCGTCTGTATGCAAAAACCGCGCGGAACTCGCTTCCGACATAGTGATACAGATTGCACTGCGCCGCATAATAGTTTGGTAAGAGTTGGGGTAGGCAAGTGAAGGTGAATATGCCTTAGGTAGGTTTCGAGAAATAAGGGATTGCACACATTGCAGGCAAGGCATCTTAATCCCTCACGTCGTTATTTACCACAATGTTTTGTTTACGCAGCCGAATTCGGCTGACTGGTAGCTTAGTTTTTTTTGTTAGCTTGCACAGTTTGCTTTTAGCCAATAGCTGAAGTTACAGCACAAACGCATAGCTATGAAGAATCCCAAGAATCCCAAAGGCTGCTGGTTTGTTGGTAATGTACCAAAAAAACGACGTTTTTCACACACATACACACACACATACACACACACACACACACACACACACACACACACACACACACACACACACACACACACACACAGGTAGGTAGGTATTTGTAAATGCTGTACACATATTTCAAATTATAACAATGTTATGGAAGAGCAGAGGCTCCTGGCACAAGTACCTTTGTACTTAAAAGGAGTCTCTAGCCACTTACTATGTTACTGACTCGACTGTTTAACGTATTTTTTTTTGTTGGTACATCTGTCAACGACTGCTATTCAATAGCAGAAAAGTGTCAATGGAAAACTAATTAGCTTTAAATAACCTCGTCGCAAAAAAACATCTTAAAAAAATATAAATATTATAACATAAAGCTAATGGAATGAAATATCTTTGAGGCTTCCGCTTTGATTTCCACCATAAATAGTTAAGAACCATCGCTGAAATCCATCGCCGGCTTTCAGCTAAAAAAAACAAACACAAACACACAGACAGACAGATTTACACACATAGCGGTCAAACTTATAGCACCCCTTATTGCGTCGGGGGTTCTATAGAAAAAAACATGGAAGTCAAAAAAGAAAACGTACCAGTTAGATCATTATTTTTTCTCAGCCATCGTTGAAATGAGTAGAACTGTTGAAATTGTAGGAAAGCCCAGGCAGATAAGATTTGAAACATACACTACCATGCCATATTAGGATCAGACAAATGAAATTAACTGCAAAAAAAAAACAAACGCAATACCCAGCTTTCCGCATCCATTTTGGCACAAAAGCGTAACCACGAAAAAGCAATTAAAAGTATTTAAAAGCAAAAGTATGTACCCAAAACATTGTATTGTCTTGAGAGATCCTTCACCGCTTCGGGTGTCGTCGCAAATTGAAAATTCGTTGATTAACTCACCATTGTTTTTCCTTAGTTCCTGACACAGAGGTCAGGTTTGTAAGGTTGCGGCGGCATTGGGATTTTCTTAATGATTCATCAAGGTCACTTTCTAACACGTTAAGCAAGGTCGTAAACACTAAACTTTCTTTAACTACTAAGTGATTATGAAGCGTAAAGTTGGACGTCCCATACTGCGATTCAAAGACTGCGCAAAACGCGACATGATCGCATTCAACATCGATCGCGACACATGGGAGGATCTGGCTACTGACCGCGATGAGTGGAGTAATGTCATCTCGGAGGGTTGTGAGACCTATGATACAGCCTGGTTCCAAATTTTGGCCCAAAAACGGGTAAAACGACATGCTCGTGTAGAGGGTTCCGTCACAACGGACTCTCAGTTCGCGTGCCGAAAGTGCGGGACGAAAGTGTCGTTCGAAGATCGGTTTATTTAGCCACGAGCGACGATGCTCCTCTCGCGTAGGCGCTGTTTGAATCATGTCAAGATGAAGAAGGCCCAATAATGATGATGATGCGGGGAAGCCCGGAAAGAGGGCTATTGTAGCTTAGCTTTGAGGTTTGGGTTATGTTACACAGCTAAATATTATATATTTTTAGTTACAATTAGTGTTGTAGGTAAGTCTACCGGAGCCTACCAAAACGCACGGAATCCTACCGGTAGGATACGGAATGCTACGGCATGCTACGTAGCTTTCGTAGATAACGTTTATTATGGAATTTGCAAGATATCTCAATAAATCATGGTTAAAGCACGGTTTTTTACAAAACACATTTTGCGTTCAGTTGCTAGTAGTATTCTATGCATACCAGCTTCGTCCGCAGCTTGTGAAAGAAACTAAAGCACATTTGGAAAAGTACCAAATGTGACATACCAAGTCTCGCAATCGTTTTAAGTTGAAAGAAAATTCTGTTTTACTTCCTGTATACATTTTTGGGGTGAGTATTTGTATCAAAAATCATTATTTTTTATTTTATGTTTTAAAATGAAACTTATTTAACTTAAAATAAATAATAATCACTGTTTTAGAAAAAAAAGACCAAAATTTGTTACAAATTCAGATTAAAGAACATTTATTTCGAACAAGAATTAATCTATACTAATATTATAAAGCTGAAGAGTTTGTTTGTTTGTTTGTTTGTTTGTTTGTTTGAACGCGCTAATCTCCGAAACTACTGGTTCGAATTGAATAATTCTTTTTGTGTTGGATAGTCCAGTTATCGAGGAAGGCTATAGGCTATATAACATCACGCTACGACCAATAGGAGCAAAGATATAGTGGTAAATGTGTAAAAAACGGGAGAAAAAAGTCACTATTCCACGCGGACGAAGTCGCGGGCAAAGGCTATTCGTAATACAATTATATGAAATCTACGAAAGCTACCGCATCCTATGGTAGGACTCCGAAGGATTACCGGTATGCTACTGCATACTTCGGTAGAATACATTGGACTTACAACTCTATTCTAACTTACAATTGACTGGAAATCAAAGTTGTGTCACTCATTATCTTGGCTATAAATCAAATTATACTATGTTCCTATATTTGTCGATAAGATAGATAATTCTTTAATGCATATCACATAGGTTAATTAAAACACAATACAATTAAGGCGATTTTATCGCTACATATATGCGATCTTTTCCAAACAACCTTTGGGTAAAGAAATTATGAGTTAAGGGTATTTTTGGGGTATTTGAGATATCGCGAGTTCAAGTTACAACCAAGGAAAAGACGAAAGATTTTTACACAAGATTCCATTTATTTACCTCAATACAAGTCACATAACCAATAAATAATTAAACACATACAGCTACGTACGTACACATATATTTATTAATTAGGTACACCGAATAATACCTACCAACCAGCACACACTTTGGAGAACATAGTCTTAGTGGAAAGTGGTTTTCAATCTTATACCAGTGCAATAAAGGCTTATTTTAATTCTGTCATTAAAGCATAGTAATGAAAGACAGGATTGACATCAATGGAATAAATTCTTAGGTGAAGAAATAAAGAGGCAGGTAACTGGTACCGACCTGTAACTGTGACTAGTGATGTGCCAAGTCATCTTTTTTAATATTGAAATATTTTGAAAAATTCGTTACAAAATCCTAATAAGGACTGACTAACAACAGAATATTGTTTACAACAAGATTCAAATCAGGACTTGAGTCGGAAGAATCTCTATAAAGTATTTCAATTCCATGAAATAGCCAACTCGGCACATCACTAGTTAGTCGGTGCAGGCACAGATAATATAATACTAGTACAGGTACCTCATCTCATACAAGGAAACGGTTCCGCCTTATCGGGCTATTATTTCCGGGCTTTTTTTAAATATTGAGAAGGCTATGTAAAAGGCCGTAGATGGCGCTACGTAGACTGCCCCTTTATGTTTCCACCCTTACACATTGTTGATTCAAAATCAGTTTCCACTAAAAATCTTACGCGATACTTCACTCCGTAAAATCGATATAATCTAGAAGATCATTGAAATTATTGAAATACTCTTTTGTGACCGATTAATGGCGAATATACAGCATTAGAATAAGGTGATTTGTTAATTTATAAATATTATGTTGTACAAGATGCTTCTTAGTACTTTCAGTAACTAAAAGAGTAATAGAGGTAGCGCTCTATTAAGCATGTTATAGTACGCGCAGAAATAGTTTTAAGTCGAATTTCGTTAGACTAACATAAATGTTTAAACATAATTTTAGCTTCATACATGTCAAATTATTCTTAGTAGTATTATAAATATCATAAATCATAAAGCGTGAATAATATGTACAGTGTATTTTCAAATAAGATAGCAAATATTTCTGTGTATGTCTAAATAAAGATAATTTAAAAGATTTAATTCTTGCCTAAAATTTTGAAAATAGCAAATATTTTACCTGTTTCATTCAAATCTGGGTAAAAATGATCTGTCCTGTCCTAAGGCTTTCAGCAAAAATATTACGTTATTTTGGGGCTTAGGTAATTTTATGACATATACTATTTCGAAAAATTTACGAATAACATCGATTGTATAAATTAAAATCTTCAGCTTATTCGGCTAAAAACAAATATTAAGCCCACAACAACACAATTTTGTCGTAGTTAGCAAATATAGTTTTATTTATATTATAGTTCTAATCAGTTTGTTTCATTATAGTCATTATAAAACAAAAATATATTAAAATCATTATATGAATGAAATGAGATTATTGATGTTCCTTTTTAGAATTTTTAAAAAGTGAAATTTTAAAATTACCATTTTTAGAATCAGTACAAAAAACAGAATTAGGTATCTGTATATGAGATTTGAATACAGTTGAGTGAGTTAAACACACCTATGTTGTATCAATCCCCTGAATTCATGAGTCTTAATTGCAAAAACAAATATTATAATAATATTCAGTAATATAGTAGAACCCGTTTTTAAAGTTAATACGTAATTAGAAGACCCTCAGAGAAAATATAATGAGAGAGTAGTACATAATGCATGTACTTTATACCCGAGTGTATTTATATGGTTAATAGGTCACAATTACATATATGTAATACAAAACCACCTTATGCTATAAAAACTAGGAGCTAGCGAAACGAGCTGAAAAGCAAAAAAAAAACGTGAGATATAACGTAACGTAAAATCACAAAAATCATCACCAAACTTAACAAATCCTATTTTAAACGCGATAAGCTATACATAAACTATATATTAACAACTAAAGCTTATTATTTTTTTCTGAGACGCAGTTATTCAAAACGTTAAACTTTATATAATTTCAATGTCCAACCACAACGTTTCTATAGGTAAACCGCTGCATTAAGTCTTCGCCTGCGGGGCACAGGGGTGCGGGGGGAGGCGATAGCGTGTCGCGCCGCTCATTAACCGCGCTTTCGTCTCCCCCCTCACCCCCACAGACGAGGTCTCACTTTCGCGGTCTATACCTATACATAAATTAAAAGTTATGTTGATAACTTTTTTGCTGATCTTTCCAAGTATTCAATTTACTTTCATTATGTAAAGAACTACATCAAAAAAATATACTAATAGATTGGATTTCTGACATATTGTATTTTCAAACCCAATAGATATAAGCACAGTATTTTTTTTCTTCTTTAGAAACATTACTAAAGTTTCTTCGAGATAAAGCAGATTTTTTGCGTACTTAAAAATGATTTAAGAATGTCAAACTAAATGTGATTTTGTTGTTATCTTATTTCTACATACCCTTCTTGACATTTCAATACATCACTTCTAAAATAATCGTCAGTTTAAAGGATTCAAACAATCATGTATAATATTTGTAAATGTCCAAAAAAGTTTAGCACATGATGCAGTCGTTTTGATTTCAGTCCAAAACACTGAAATAAAATGCAAATATATACTTAAGTTAAATTTAATTTAATTTTTTCAAATTGCTTTTAACAAAATTTAATTTAAGAATTATTAAGGTATAGTTTTATTTTTGCTATGGAATTTTGACTATAGTGGTCGTTTGTATTTAAGTCACATTTCGGGAGAAATTATTGCTGTCACATTTTTATTCCAAGAATGAATATCACAGGACTAAATTTGTTTTATTTATTAATTAACATAAACTTTGCCTTACTGTTTTGTTCTAAAAGTTTCGTGTCTTCAATTTTATTATAAAATATTCCATTTATTGCACTTCGATTTTTGCTTTCATTTGTTAAATAAGCCACATATTTTTACTACTCCGTTAACTTACCGGTTAATTACTTTTACAATCAATCTAAACCGTACTACACACATTCGAGATACTACTACAACATTAATAAATTATAGACATCGTTTTACAAGAGACTGTCAATATTCCAGCTTTCATATTATAGAGCGCTGGCTCTTTTTCGCTGAAGTGCGAAAGAGATGGCGCTATACAAAACCGGACTGATTTTACGGAAGTCTCTTTCCAACGATAAATATTTATTATTCCTTGCCGGGTAGTTTAACGACAAATAAATTCTAAACCGTCCACCGTAACGTCATATAGAAGACTTTTAATATTAAAATTAATAATAATTCGAGTTTTCACACAAGCTAAGGACCACATAACTATAATTAGATTATGTTATTAGATAATAGTTATAATAACTTTTATTTATAAAGTCAATCTATTTTGAAAAAGCCAAACTGGTAAACAAATCACTAAAATCTAACGTATTCAGTCAATATGATCTTTTAAACAGATAAATAGCATCATTCTTAGAAACCTCGCCGAGTGCAACCAAGCCTAATGGTCGTCCATTTTGTTTTTCACGTTTGACCATTTCAAAATTGATTGACATTCTTCAGTGACATTTAATCTAGTCATATTTTTTTTGTTTTATGTCACTAATGGAACCCTTACACAGTCCGATTTCACAAACTTTTATAAAATGACTCATTCAGTATTTAAATTTTCCAACACCATTTTGTAATGTAGTATGTAAATCGCAACATGGAATGTATGTTAATTCAGACTGTGTACTAGCCCCGTGTAGTATAGGATATTAATAATATTTCGCTATTAAAATCTATGTTACTTGACCCTATTCGTATAATAATTATTTACCATCATTGGTAGTTTTATTCATATTATATCTGGTTGTTATAAATATATGTTTTTAATTTCTATACTTTATCCAATCATTCACTTTGATGGTACTGAATATAAGTATTATTTAGGGTATAGTGTCATATTTTTTACTCGTAATTTATTTTACATCATAGTAAATGATTCCACAATCACGGACTAGAATATGTTTTTCTCTTTTCAAGGTACACTCGATATGTCAACCTTACAGCACCGTCACACTTGGCGACCAAACGCCATCAGGACTAATGTCAAACAAAAGGCACCAACATACGTACCTATGTGACGTAAAACACAGGAATTGCATATTTTTGTAATAAAATAAGAGCTGTAACCCCAATCACGAATACTTGCGTCAAAATTTTCGTATAGTAGCGTAATCATTTGTATGAGAATTTGAAAGCGCCTCTATCGGACGTAAAACAAACCAAAAATTTGCCACTCGACTCACGTAATATATTTTAATAATTTTAATTAAATAGATCGTTGAACTTGTTTCTGAACGTACCATATTAACGTTAGTGTGACATCATCTGCGGTAATGCTTTCGAGCTTACTACAGGACACGGGACGTCGTGCTGCCGACTGACGTAAAGTCGCTACGATTACGTAGCGAATACGTCAAATGTTCGTGATTGGGGTACTGGTATATTAGCGTTCAAGCTGTATGTATGATGGACAAATCAAGTAGTAAAGTTTACTAACAAGCTAGTCAGAAATTTAAACAATTAGGTACCTGGAGTAGACGACGCGTTTCGACCGCCAAGTGTAAAGTCCTACTTACAGTTCGGTAGTCAAATGGTTAATTAATAAATACCTGGGATCGTAAGAGACACTTAAGGTACCAAGTTGAGTATATTTCGGTGTTCCAAGGATTCTTTTAGAGCGTAGAAAAGTTGCAGTTGCTGTTCCGGTTTTAAGTTGTACACCTGTAAAAAAAGTGAAATCTAAAATAATTCTTAATACTTGTCATTACAAGCCTGAGATTTTTTTTAATAATGATTGCCATCTGACCAACCTATTACAGTCATCGTTTCTTAACATTGACACAATGTTAATTCGACTACCAATGTCTAGATGGCATTGTAGCGGCAGTACGGAAACTGAACCGCGATATTAAAGATTAAGACCAAACTCAACTACAAAACGATAAACTAGGACATTTATCATTCATCCTAGACCATAATACCTGACGCGGCACGTTTTCTTTTGTCTTTGGCACGGCACATAGCGCGAAGAACTAATGGCCGTTGGGGCAGAGATGTACTACATTGAAGACTTCCAAACGCGCAGCGCTGACGTCCACCGACACAATGGCCACACGACCTTATAAATGAAATTGGATGCAGACCGCTTGCAACGCGTCGCTGTGGAAAACTTTGGCCTCCCCCTTTGTTCAGCAGTAAACATCCTTTAGCTGATAATGTTGATGAGTCACCTGTTGCAAAAGCTTCTGCGGCGTGGCGGTGCGTATGAAGCTGGTGATGTACACGTTCACGAACGTCGCCATCAAGAACTGGCAGTCGAACCGGTCCATGATGCCGCCGTGGCCGGGGATCACGTCGCCGAAGTCCTGGGAAAATGAAAAACCATTCATAAATAGACAGATCTTTATCAGATCTCTTACAGAAAACACGGCTTTGAGTCGCAGTTTATGTATTGGCGTTCATTTAAGATTGTCTTCTTTATACATCATCATCACATCATAAACGTGCGCTTAAAAACGAGTCTATATTTAAAAAGTTACTGTCCAAAAATTTAGATATTTTCTATTGGTAACAACGCCACCATCAATATGGTCTTTATACCAAAAGGATCTAAAAAGAGATTATCACATAGAATATCACAACGTTAAAATACATAGCAAGACGTAATCTGTGAGACGAGATGATGATAACGGTAATGCTGATGATAATTATGTTGTTGTGTGTGTGTGTGTGTGTGTTTGTGTAGAACTCACCTTGATCTTGAAGGCGCGCTTGAAGCCGGACGCGAAGAACCCGCCGAAGGGCCCGATGACCGAGCTGAAGATGCTAAGCGCCAGCGAGTGGATCATGAACGGGTACATGTTGAACTTCTCCATGCCGAACTTAAAAGAGAAAGAAACATGAAATAAGATATTCTTCAGATTTACAGTCAGAAAATATGCGGAGAAACACAGTCTGTGATGCAGTCAGGTGCTAAGAAGGTGGCATCAGGTGAAAATTTCGAAGAACTGCATTAAACTTGGATGCCATCTTTTTTAAATGTACTTCAAGCAATAGACACCAGTTTCATGACAGTACGCAATGCGGTGGCGTGTTCTCCCGTAAAAGGAAGAGTTGCTAGGACTCCTGTCCTTTGCTTTATTGCTCATGAGCTCGAATTTCCTGACCAAACATAGGTCAGTATCAAGTCATGTAAAGAAACTCCATGTATTGTCACTGACGCGTTGCCCGCGCTGTTGTATTACTACGGCGTTCTTACGCCGTACGGCGAGCGGAGGAGGGTAGGGTCAATCTTTAGCGGAAGCAATAGACATAGAATAGACAGCGGAACAATAGACGATGAATACTTGAGAAGATACTCACCACTTTCATTACAGGCTGCACGAACTGGGGCGGCGTGTACTCCTGCAGGCGGAAGAGTTGCGAGGGCTCGCAGTCCATCGTCATGCGGCCGAGAGATTCCGAGTACTCGATGGGGCACACCAGGTACGGGTATTGAGACATCATGTAGGAGAGCTGCAATAGAAATGTGATTCGAAACGATAATTAAAAAGTTAGAAAATTATATTGACATCTCTCTTCTCTTCTTAATCGGTCACACATTGCTGAGTATCGGGACTCCGTATTCTGTCAACCAACAGTTTCTATCGGCTGCGATCTGTCGCTTGGTGCAGTGCGTCAAGATCTGATCTTACCATCGCTTTGGACTGCTTTTTTTATATTAACATAGCTGAATTGAAAACGTCATCACCGTCACCGTTACCCATCCGCTATATGATACTCACTATTTAATTAGTCAGTTGTTTTTATCTGACCATTGATAAATCAGCCCTAAATCAAATATTGTATACAATCGATAGTATAAATACAGTACAAATTAGTATTGGCTAAAATAATAAAGTAAGATTTCTTTTTTTACAGCTAGTGTGAGAGTCCTAGACAATGGTACATGCATTGTCTATAATATTTGCATAATGGATCGAATAGTATGTAAAACGTGTTTTTAAAGTTATTTATAATGTCAAACACGGCTAAAAATTTGTAAAATGACTTAGCTCGCGAAGTATTTGCATTCTATGTCACAACAATGATTGTGGTAGGTACTTCCAGTTAAAATTGTTGGCAATAAAGTTATCAATATAAGAAAATAAACTGCACTTTAAAAAAATATTAACGCGATTAATCGAACCTGCGCGCGTCTCGTGCTATCCGAGCAAATACCTGTGCCTCGGCCAAGCAACATTCGCAATAGGCTAGTTACCACTAAGAACTAATCACAATGTTAATATTTTCTAGTGATAAATAAGGTTTGAAGATATCATAAAATGAAATAATTTATGAATTTAAATTAGGATTATTAATATTTTAAATAATTAAGTTTGTCCAAAACGCACATTTGGACACGCAACCTCAAACGCCTATCAGAGGATGTGCCGTCATGCCTTGTGCGATGGCGGGCTTTTCTTGCTGCCATTGACAACTCTTCATAGTATTTTGCTGTCAGAGACTTTCAAGCATTTTTAAGACCTATTCAATTTTTTTTAAATCATGTAAATGTTGAATATTTTTTAAAAATATCAAGGTATTTGTTCAATATATTCACTAAGGTATGGTATTACCTAGTTTTTGAAATTTAGTCAACTAGCCTACCCTGCTGGGAAATATTATGGAAAGCTACTCTTATCTTTTATACAGTACGTAGTATTCGCCGTTAAAAAAAAACTCGAAAATATACTGACCACAAGTCCAAATATAACAGTAGAGAACCCTCCACCAATGAATCCCTCCCACGTCTTCTTAGGGCTGAGCTTGATGAGCGGCGTCTTTCCGAAGAAAAAGCCGAAAACATACGCCATCACATCATTGCAGATTATCATCGACACTGGCACTATGAACCAGATGAGACCTGAAAAAAAAAATAGGTAAAATTTATTGCCTTGAAACACCCCTCCGCCAATCCACACTGAGTCCGCGTGGTTGACTTAAAACTCATACAAACTCATACTTGAGGTAAGGCTTTTGCCCAGCAGTGGGATGCTTACTATGTCAACTTCTGATTATATCTATAGCATTTTGAATTGTATTAATTAAGCTTATCACTATATCATAATATTATGAAAGTCATCTACTACTGCACTGATTTCCATATTGACCGATTGATGGCGGTGAGCGTTCGGCGTAATTCGTCGAGCATATTTGGTCTTTATAAAACTATTTCTTATTATAACCAGTTCACTGTTACAGAAAATTTCTGGCTTAATTCTGTCAATTCTGGACGTGGATGTGGCATGCTCAAAGCCAGTTTGAATGTATAATAAAAATAAAGGAAATACCACATCTCGACTAGAGTGTAAGATTTTCTATCGTTATGTCTATTGAGCGAGACAAAACTGAAAATATAAACCATTTAATAATAAGTGGATATTATTTATAACGACGATTACCTACTTCAATATAAGCTCATAAATATTATAAGCGCGAAAATTTGTGAGAATGAATGTGTGTTTGTTACTTCTTCACGCAAAGACTACTGAATGGATTTTGATGAAACTTCACAATAATATAGTTCATACACTGGAATAACACATATGTAATAAATTGTAATGAATTTTAATGAGATACAATATAAAAGCGGGTGAAGCCGCGGGGAGCCGCTAGTAAGCTCATAAATGCGTTATTTAGGTAAAACAATGCAGTACCGGCGAGTATTCAGTGCTGATATAAATGCCCCTGACCCAGACATTGGTAGTCAGTTTATGTAGACTACATTTAATTAAACCACGTAATCTTATCACTTATCAGCTGTTAACTAGCAGACCGTTGAACTTCAGTGGTCAACACCCTAGACAACTCTACCCGTTATCACAAATCATAGTTCGCAGTGCGCGCGCACTGAATGATTTCTCACAGACATATAGTCAAGTAGATGATGTTAATACTCGGAATGCACTTATTGAAATCCATGCATGCCATTTTATTTCTTTTAAATATATTGTAACTAGCGTGCCATAAAATCTTCGTCTATTCCACTAATTAAATAGAATGACAAACTTGACCATCATGCCCCATTGTCCAATTTACTTTCTTCATAAATACAATGCAATGGAGCAGTGGGCACAAAGCAAAAGAAGAGGAATAGGAAGCCCGATTACCACACGGGAAAATAAAATAAGAGTTCTGCAGTAGACCCAAACACAAATAAGAAACATCAGATCAGGGGTAAACTATCTTTGTTAATGTTACTTGGGCAAGTAAGGCGGGTCAAGTAGCGCTTACGAGTGTATACTCGCATCATCTACTTTTATATATATCTGTGATTGCGACCAATCAACGCGGATTGTTCCAAATGGACTGCTCCGCTTTCGAACGGTGTTGCTGATGGGCTTTTAACTGCTTCTTATTGAGGATGAATGATATGTCCAAATGGCTGATGATGTTATGGTTGCAGTGTCATATAATGGTTTATTCGTTTATTTATATCAAGCAGTTATTTTACCACGGTCGCAATATTATTAGTAGGGTGGTATCCTAGACCTCATCGACACTATTCTACAAGTTCTTAGCAGCAACCAGCAGGTTTAGGTATACTTCGAGTTATGATATCAAATTCCTTTGCTCTTTCACGCGATATCATAATTTTGCATTCAATTTTCGACAACGTAATCAAATATTTCATTCATAAAGTTCTAGGTGCGAGCACGGTGATATGTGTCACATTTTTTCTTTTAATTTCAAGCCAATGTTTGCGTTTCCCAGATAAAATGATAACTGAAATGTGGATCGATCGATAACCTTTCCCGAAATAACGAACTAGACGTACAACCGTCAGCACCATGAGACTTTAGTTGCAAAATCGTCTTTATTTCGTCTGCTTAAGAGTTTATTTATTTATTTAAGCCTTATTGCACTGTGAATTGTACAATTGACGGACTTAAGGGATTAGAGCTTTCTCTACCTGTCAAACGCTTGGAAATGCAGTAATTTGAATCAGTGGCGGAACATTTGGAGTTGTTTATGTTCAGCTTAATTATTTTGTTGTTTGTATATTTGAAAATATTTTTCAGAAAATATGTCAGTGATATAAAAATCGTTAAATAATGAAATTGATAATTTTCAAAATTCGTGACTTTTTAATAGTAATAGTGCTTAGCAACTGAAAATTATCCAAATTCGACCCGAAAATCACATTGCGCATAGTATTACATCGGTCGTACAGTCCTTCAAATCGCTTAGCATACAATACATCATTATAGAGTTCACATTATAATGAACCGCGCGACACGGGTGGCACCATTATTGAGCGTTTGACTATACAAATAATAAAGTTATGTTTCAATATTAGACCATAATATGCGCCCATTACTATATTCTGTTGGATAACACAAGAACTTGTACGGTTCAACCACAGAACATATTAAGTATGTACTTATTCTTCTCTTTTAAAGTAAAGTCGAATGATAAACTTGGTTTAAAATAATATTACGCTACTAAAGTTTATCATGGTTGTGATACATGATACATGTTCGGCTCTATTTGTAAATTCATCGAAATTGGTTCCGTTTTCCGTTCTGCTAGCAGGTGTCGAATTTCAACTATGTTAAGCCACTTAGATAACGTAATTTTGACGTTTTAAATTTTGACCCAAAATGTATGGAAATAATTTCTAACTTACTGCCTTCAAATTTTTTCTGTACATTTTCTGTCAAAATTGAAAGCGTGGTAAAAAATAAACTATGGGGTTATTGAAGCTGAAATTTAGCAGGATGACTATTTAGCCCAAGACCTTTCTCCGAAAAAAATGCGGTCGCCGAAATCAGCGGACAACATACTAAAGTTTTTCCGAGTGGGTCAAAATAGCATTCTCCGAGCGGCTAAATATCGACATACGACCCGACACGACTGATACAAAAACATTAGTGACACCTTTATTGAGGCTGAATTGATACCAAAATAGAATACTGAACGAGTTACCCCAGCAAGTTGTTGCAATGTTTCATTACGACGTTATGTCTAATAATAATGTTGTTTACATAAATCTCATAGTTTTAGTACCGGCGTCTGTGAAACTTCCATAAACAATTTTTGTATTAGGAATGTTACTTCGCAAACCTATTATAATTGTTGCCTGAAATTTCTAACTAAAGTCCGTTATTCTTGGCTTGTCAAATATTGTAAACAACCTTAAAAAACAAATTAATCTTGACCTTATTCTTTGACGAAACGAACATAGTCACAAACTGCATAGGAACTTCATCACAACAATTTCAGTTAATATTTTTTTAATAATATTATTTTAAATGTTATAAAAAGATTGTTTACAATATTCGACAAGCAAAAACGGACTTTAAAAGTGATACAAAGTGTTGTTAATGTTGAAAATATACATTTGGAGTTTGGTGTTGAGTGGGCTACAACAATATGTTTCGCTTGTGCAACACGGTTCTTTACTCAATGCTTGATATGTAAACATAAAATTGGAGGTCATTGTGTACAAGCTAGAATAAAGCCTAACAATTTCAACTTATTAACAGCCTTCAAGCGTAGAATAGAAAACAGATAGGTACAAAGAGTACAGCTCGCATTAGGGCCTCTATACGATACGACATGCGACTTCATTTTGCAGAGATATAAGACCCGCCGTTAGTAATGCGCTTGGCGGTAGAGTTGCCGCGAATAGTGGTTATAGCGAATAGTCGAATACCGATTACTCGCCATTCACTTTGGCGAATAGTCGAATAACTCGACATTACTATTCGACATAAAAACATTAGTACATTAAAAATATTACTAATTTCTTCTAAGGTTGTGAGAAAAGAAAACAATAAAGTTAAAGAAATCTGTTTCATGTTATACATACCTACATATAGCAAACTACTGAAGAGCAACCCAAGAATGCCTCTGCTGAAGAAATCGCCCACTACATCGCATTAGCAAAGGCTGACAGAAAAATAAACCCATATGAATGGTGGACTTTGAGTACCAATAAGAATAGATTTTCTATTTTAAGTAAGCTTGCTAAATGATACTTAATCACACCAGCAAGCTCTGTTTATTCAGAAATACTATTTTCCGAGGCAGGTTTAATTTACGAGGAAAAACGAAACCGACTTGCTCCCAAACGTGCAGAAAAAAATGTTTTTTTCCACCACAATCTGCCTCTGTTGGATTTTAAATATTAGTTAAAAAATATGATATGCACAGGCACATATTACAGATAATAATTTATATTGTGTATTGTTTTTTTAGGGAGAGTAATAAAAAAAAAAGATTATTTTAACTCATTCGTTTTTTTGTTCGTTATTAGACGACTATTCGCCGAATAATACTAGCTATTATTCGGTATTCGACGAATATCAAAAAAATGTCGAGTAATGCCGAATACCGAATAATAGCGAGTATTCGCGGCAACTCTACTTGGCGCTTGGCGGCCATGATTTTCCCGTGTTATATCTTGCTTCGTATTTCACTTAACTCTATCTTATTGAAAATAATAAATCAATAAATAAAAATGTTACTTAATTCGATTTATGGGTATAATTAGGATTCTTTTTAGTTGCGAAAGAAATTTCGAGGTTATTAATTTGACATGGTTTCAACGCATTAGTAACTTGTGGGGCACATACAAACGCGCGTTTGACAACTGTATCGAGTAGTAATGCCTGGAATGAAGCTAGGTTTGCTAAATAAAAGGCCAGCGTTTACAGACCGCGAGTGGCCTTTGTCTGTGTACAACAAAACGCCGTATGTTTTATATTTTTAGTAAGTACAACCCTTCAGTGCCGTCCCTATTGCCCAACCGCTCGTGAACGCATCGGAAGCGGTTGCTTGGGGAATAACGACTTCCTCGCTTCATTCATGTGGACTGCATTGCAGCATCGTATGCAGTTGCAATAAGGGCTATTTTCCAACAAAAAAATATATACTGTGCTGTGCTAGCGACTGTATGTGTACGCAAGTACGTGCAATCGGGCATTTACCACGATTCGTTTTTTAGACGGCATAAAATATTTGAGGAGAACATTTAGTACATAGTACCTACTGTATGTCGGTTCACGGTCACACTTGTAAAATATTATTCGACGAAATATACTATTTATAAAATTATGTTTTATTTAAGTTTTCCCTCGTTTTGTCCTGTATGTTGCCGATTCTCACAAACAAACGTTCTCACTGACTTTCATTGAAGTATTGTGGCCCATAGCATAGTGCAGCAAGCATACATGCAACTAATGCCTTATTTAATGCACACCAATTTGACGCTATTCAACACAATGAGAGTGTATTAACCACTCATTAGTATGTAGTAGCCTTTAATGATTTAATACCCCCCTCTCAACACGAGGCAATAACTAACAATTTCCTATGGTTCAGTACAGTCACGAACGACCACCTAACCTATCCTAACCTACCCTTATATTGCATCTACCAATTTCCTTTTACGTCTTAAAAAACATGGCCCAATCAGTAGGTTCAGTCGAAAAAACTACTCTAAAATAATGTCAACCAACGTTAATCTTTACACCCAAAATAATCGTAGCAAAAGAGGTCAAGGAGATGGCTCAGAATAGAGATAAATGGAGAAAACTCCACCAACAAGAGCACAGCTCTTAAATGAAGAAGAAAACCCAAAATAAAAGGACTCTACAGGATGGTCGAGTCGATGCCGCGATGATTCGATAGCCAACCCTAAAGCTGTCTGAATAATACATAAACGCCTATTAAAATAAATTTAACTTCAACCAAGACATTTTGCGTTATTTTAAACAAAATGAGGACAAAAATCCCACATACGGATACGGTATGTTATTTTGTGGGACGCTTTCAGGTGATTCACGCGGAATGTTCTATTTCTGTCCTCCGTCTAACAAGTGGGTTGGTAAAGATGCGACCGTTTTACAAGCGAGAAGCGAGGATTTGAGGAGGGTCATAGAAATCATTATGGTTATTCGGTTTCCCCCAAGAACACAGAATGAATTGATCATTGAAATAATTGTAGTCAGAATTATGAGCCTAAAAAGTATTTAAAAAAGGCGTTTCATTTACGTCATATTGGAACTAATCATCATTATCTTGCCCTGTTCCCGTTTTACCTGGGGTCTGCGCAGTATGTTTTTTACTTCCACACTATTCTATCACTCGTCACGGATGCGGGCCCCTAAAACTACTTTATGAAATGGCGAATTTGTTTGTGTAAGACACGGGTTTTTCAACAAGTTCAATTCCTCGTCTGTCACAGAGTCACAGTTGCTTTTTACAAGTGCAATTTATATTATTAAGTTTGTATGGTGACAAAACACTATAAAAACAAAAATAAACTATGGCGAATTCCGTTATTTTTTTAATGACCATCATCATTAACCAACTGCCTCCACATTTATAACCTAATCACGTACTAGATTAAAAGATAATCCACAAGCAGCCATTTCAAGAGACAACCTAACCTTGTCTGTAGACCTTGTTAACCTAATTAGTTTACACCACCCCGCTCCGTCTGGCGCTAAGCCTCCTCCCTTCAACCTAGATACCTCATATTTCTGAGGCTTCCCCGTCCGTGACAATGCGACACACCGTCGACGGTACACATAGACCGCTCTTATCGATACCATTGTGCCTATATCGGGACGTCTCGAACAATCATTTGTTGTATTGTTGGATGAGTATTGTATGTTATCGTTTTAATAGTTGCGTGGGGAGGTTGCATTTTAGATGGATTTTTTTCTTAGTATTATGTTAGTTAACGGTATATTCTTAAGCGAAATCTGAACTATACCTTTAATTTATTTGTTTCTGAAGTTTTCGCGAATACTGCTCATTAATTAAAACACTAAACGGAATGTGCCGAACGTTTAATGAAGTAGCGAAGGAACATAGCTCTCTCGATACCACCTCAGCTTGCATAGATTTAAGAGTCAAAAATGTCCTTCATATAGGTATTAATTGATAGTAATTTTATTATTTGATGTTGTTTGCATTATTATATCCCTAATTGATAGATTGAATGGCTTATTTTAATGTCAATAATAGTTTTAATGTTGATTCAAACGTTTATATTAATTTTATACGTGTATATTTAGGGTTCCGTAGCCGAATGGCAACGGAACCCTTATAGTTTTGTCAAGTCTGTCTGTCTGTCTGTCTGTCCGTCCGTATGTCACAGCCACTTTATTCTGAAACTATTAGCATCACACCGCTGAAACTTGGTAAGTAGGTGTAACCTGTTTATCGCTTTCCGATTCAAGTACAAAAAAAATAAAAAATGATATTAAAGGGGGGGCTCCCATACATGAAACAAAAACCAAAAAAAAATTTTTACACAAAACTATACGTGTCAATGGGGTGTCGCAAAATGACATTGAGGTTTCTAAAACCATTTCTAAAGTAGTTTCTAAACTAGTTTTCTAAAATTCCAACGTTTGAGAGATGGACGCTTCTAAAGTGGTAAAATGGGCGTCCTCCCCCCCCCCCCCCCATCTAACTTTTGCTGTCTAAAAATATTGTGAAAAATATCACAATATTTTTAGACGCTAGGTGGAAGTAAGTGGACCCCGAATTCAGTTAAGGGTGGTACGGAACCCTCAGTGCGCGGGCCCGATTCGCGCTTGGCCGGTTTTTTTTCTTTTGGCATTGGGTGAATCAACTTTTCTCTGTCCCAACGTGAAAAGTTGAGAGAAATAAAAAAGTTAAGGGGATCATGATTTTTACAAAAGATCCGTGTTCCTCAATTATTAATCAATCATATTCCAAGAAAGGGCACGAATTTTGATGTGTGATTTACGAGTAAATTATCTCAGTCCAGCTAAGGACCTAAAAATCAGTCCCCTGGGTGACCGTTATTTTGACCAATAAAATAACAAAAAATCGGTACATAAATAACTGTCTTAGCAAGATCTATTTATTAACATTCTAAATCAGTTACCACATATTTATTAACTATTAAGACTTTTTTTATATACCTGAAAACTATGTCTCTTGAGTCACTAATCCAAAAACCAATCCTAAAAGTTCTTATAATTCTTAAGAAAATAGTCACATAATAAAAATACTTCTTGGGCTAACGTATCTCATAAACCTTTAAAGTTCTACATAATATTTTTCGTGGTACAATACTTGTCAGTGAAATAAAACACAGAAATCTGCGCAAAAACAGGGGGACAATATGGTTTGTCAGGAGACAATATGTAACCCAAGAGACAATAATATGCAAATAAACAACAATTTTATCAAAAAGTTTTACAAGCATAACAAATGTATATGCCTTTCTTTGTAAGAAAAGACAGAAATCACAACCGTATCATCTTATTTCAAGGTTAAGCAGTACGTTTTGTCATTTCTCTACTTCAATTTGGGCTAACCTCAGAAGAGGATAAGCCTGAATAATATTATTGAATCAAGAGATCATTCTCGCTCAAGCTATTCATATAATGCAACTGGCAACTATCTAAGAGGCTTTTAATTATTTCGGAAAAACAGGTAGGGCATAAAGTTTCTGGGGTTTTGTGTCTTGTAATTGCCCTAAAACAGCTCGTCCTCCCGAATCTGGGCTGAAATGTAACACCTCTATCCCTTATAAGGGATTTAAAGGAAATTTCCCTGTGCCTGATCACCTGAGTATCTGTCTCAGTGACTGAATACCTTCTGCTTCTTTGAAGTTGAGATTGGATGACCTTCCGGCTGAAATCCAATCTCAACTTCAGACAGTTAATCAAATCCATATCCTAAACATCAGCTAAAAACTTGAAATTATCTCTAACGTCAGCAATACTTCATTCCAAAGCAACTTCCTCAACTCTTTAAAGTCAGGTTTTATATTGCATGGACTACATTATTATTTTGAGGACTTTGGATCTCCCAAATACAAACTGACTGTGTGGATTCGGAACCGAGCCACAAGAGTTGGGGGATGCTGAACTTAGTCAGCATAAGCTGCTTAAGCAGTTAAATGAATTTCGAAGCCAATCCGGCCCCTTTTCAGTATCTGAACACAAGACGTGAACGTGGTTTCCACCCTAATGTCATAGTCATAACAGTTTTAAGCACCAGATGTTATCGATCTACATTTCTGATGCGTACAGCGAAGGAAACCAACTCTTGAATTGAGTGACAATTGCTTCGTCGAGTCTAGGTGGGACAAATGATCCAACTAAGTGGGTATAACTTCGAGAACGAAAGTTCTATATTGAAGATCTTTTATCAAAAGAGTAGAGTACACCGGTGAGATGGGAAGACGACTTGCAACTTAACTGCTTGCTACTGGTCACCATAGAAAACTATGGGAAGGTTTATTATTAGCAATGGACATCCTACGGCTGTTAACGATGGTATTGATTACTACATAGGACCCGGACTTTTTAGGCGAATAGAATAGATTAAAGTCAGACATGGTCTTTCTTCGCCTGAATTATGTATTACGTAATTTACGTACCACATTTAATATTATGTATTTTTTGTTTCTCTCGATCTTTTTGTAAGTTTTCTCTTACTTACTTACAGCGCCTTTGTGTTTTGGCATGGGTGTATGATATCATTTCTCTGAGTAACAGATTTCATTTATTCTGAGTTTAATCAAAAATTGGCTAAAATTACTAAGTATTATTGTAACAGGTATGGGTATAATATTTCAGACTTTATTATTTGGAGAAATAATAGTAAAACACTGTACATCCATCAGCTTTTAGGAAAGTTATGTGTTGAACTTTACTTAATGAGACGGCAAGATGGGATAAGAAAAACCACTATAATAAGGCTTTATATTGTTAAAACAATATTAAATTACAAGTTATTACAGCAAAAACTAATTATTGTATGATTAAATACACTTTATTGATACAATAACCGCGTTTTGTCTCTGGTGTTACCTCTATTTGTCTCTTGAGTCACCTAAATAGTGAGGAAGGGGACCAGTAACTCCAAAGACATTTAGCCTTTAAAAAAATATAAACACGCCATTAACCACCAATTCACCTTCATTCATATTCTCACGTGATATTAGACCATATTGCTTATTGCATTTTAGTTCATAGTATGAAAAATAAAAGAAATACTTGGGAAAATGCGTGGTTGCCAGCGGAACAGTAAACGTACACTTGGCGTCACCTCTGACGGCGGATGAACTTGCCGAGTAAATTATCAGTCGCGAGAATAACGGACATGGTCACGTGAGACCTAGACCGTTTTCTGATAGGTGCAAGCTTTAGTTGTGCCATTTTCAAACATAATAATAAATATAAGATAAGTAAGTCAGGGGACAACAAAATAACTGCACTCCGAGGGACACAATTTCAAAAGTCAAAATACCTAAAAAATCGTTAAATTTTTCGGACGTCTCTTTAAACACGTGAAACTATGGGCTTTGTTGATTGGGATGCTATATAAGTTTTATCTGCTGTCATACAGTTTTTTCACACCAGACCTAAAAATTAGAGAGAAACTTGCCGTGGGGACAGCAGATTTTTGTATGGGAGCCCAAAATTGTCCCCTGGGTCACCTAGCCAAAAACGAAAAATTGAATTAAAATGTTTATCAAAAAAATATTTTCATATTTCTTAATGATCTAAGTATAAGTTTATTTCATAAAATATATTGAATTAAGTCATTTTTTCCTGAAAATTGCTTTTGAACACTTGGGACACGAAAAGACAAAGAAAAGTTGATTGACCCATATTGTAAGACAGTAATTTGTTATGGGTATCAATTAATAAATAACATTAAATGATATGTGTTTGATACTTAACCAAGCGTGAAATAAACAGGGTTTAACGACGAAGTGAGCTCACACAAAGCTTTTGTGTCGTCAACCAAGAATATGGTTAATTAGTTAAAAGGGTAGCTCAGTATAAAGCTAATTATGACGAAATTTACATTATTCAGCGGGACGTATTTAACAAATTACCAAACAAACATGATATATTTATGATACCTATGTATAATAATGTAGTCTTGTCTCATATTAAGAAAATGTCACTATCAAAGGTATTTTCAAAATATTTGATCGAGGAACCTACAACGCGAAATGTCAATAGAGGCGTGATAACTAAATAAACTTGAGATTTGCTTAAAAAAATCTGTCATTTTGTATCTAAAAGTTCTGTTGTATTTAGTTCTAGCATAAAGAATCGGATCACGGTTTTCCAATCACAACTGCAACGTAGAGCTGATAATTCAGATCATCATAATATCATAATTTTAAGCAACTTATCTATTCCTTGAGCTCTAGTATCATCTTTTTAGTTCATATAGCCTCTTTGTTGATGGAATAAAATTAATTAGATATCTATCGTATACCAGCGGTCCCAGCGAACTTCGTTTCGCCCCCAGCCCCGTCCCGCCCCGGCCCCGTTTCATAGGAATTTTCTTTGCTATAAAACTCACGGAGCCCGAGACCTTTCCAACGAATGCAAAACCGTGGAAATCGGTTCGTGCGTTCTGGAGTTATAGCGTCAGGAAGGAAAACCCGAATTATTTTTATTTAGAAGATAATCGTCTTACCTTCAAAGATGTTCTGTATGATGAGGTAGCTCTGTGTAACGACGATGAGCAGAGCCACGTGTGTCCAGGCGAAGAGACTGAACTGTCTCATATAGTACCTCTTGACCAGCGACAGCACGAACCACACGAAACCGCAGCAGTACAGACTGAACGATATGAACCGGTGGTACGTGACTAGGAACTTCAGGTAGTCCTGTGGACAAAGTGTTCTGTTAACTCTTTTAATATAAATAACATTTCACCTGTAAAAATCCATGTGTCAGACTCGAACCCTGTGTCTATCGCTATCCGGGCGCATGGTTCCACCACTAGTCCACTGAGACAGTGGCAAGCTCATATTTAATAATCAAAATGAAAAAAAGACTAGCCGATTTGGGATGTTCGAGGTTAAATAGACCTATCACGTATAGGTTTAGGCAGCGTTAATGTACAATGACGTCCGGGAATTCATCTAAGAAAATGACAGATTTCTAACTAGCCGACTTGGGATGTTGGAGGTTAAATAGACCTATCACGTATAGGTTTAGGCAGCGTAAATGTACAATGATCCCCGGGAATTCGTCCAAGAAAATGTCAGATTTCAAAATTTTTAGTAATTTTCGTAAGTTATTTTTCCGTTATACTCTCAAGAGGTATAATAAAACTTAAATTACAGATTTAATATGAGGGCCTACTACATGGTCAATTAAATCTCTTCGACGAAGTCAGGACGATTTGGATCGAACTTCACTGACGGGTAAGTTCGTTTGATCATCCAAATAACTTTAGTTTTTCGACCGATTTTGGCTAAATTAGAAATATAGCCAAAACCGGTCGTGTGTAATAGTTGTAAAAAGAATGCATGAGAAAAGCCAGTAAAACATAATTAACAATGTGTTCGTAGTGGAAAAATGTTTTATTACTGCCGCAGTAGCTATTTATTTAACGTGTAGTTAGAAGACAATGGAGGATTCTCATTCAAGTTATTTATCTCACATAATAATGGTCACACATAATAATGGTATATCTAACAATCTGCTACTTCAATTGGTGTGCTGTGACATATTTCAAATTTAAATTCATCAGTATAAGATAGCAAATCCCTCATCAAGAATTACTTGGCCATTAGTTTGATTAAAGCTAATAGTTCATTTGATTAAGTCGATTGAAAGTTGCTCTAGATAAATTTGCGTTGAGTACCGAGTACCTAGGGGAAATGATATTGAGTGTGCGATAGATAAACTAATGTATTTAGATGACGCAGTAGATAATAAAATACTTGTTTAGACCTCAATTTTATTTCTAAACGTTTATCAATGGAAACAAAATATAAATAATATCTAATAATTTTCTAAACAAACAATCTAGTTCTAGTGGTGGACAGCATTGATTGATGATCCGTTAGAATCGATACAATTTTAACCGAAGTCGAAAATTTTCGAATGCGATTAGGTTTTATTACGATTGTAATTAATGTGACCTCGATTTATCTAATAATAGAGCATACCTACTCATATTCAAATGGCACGAAGTTAACCATTTAGGCCCATTTGCGCCTCTGGGTTAGCGAACCAATTGGATTTTAAAAATATCAACCCATATTTGTCTAATCAAACAAAATGATGATTTAACCCAGTGTGTCTTAGGGTTGGTAAATAATCCTTCGTAAAAATCCGCGCAAGGAGGCCTTACTTACCACTTTAAAGATTGTATAAAAGTAGAAGAAAAAAAATGGTGTTGGCGATATCATCAACTATCTCTTTCTAGGAAATAAAATACATTAAAAATGATGCAATTTCTTACAAATAAGGATTGTAATTTGTAATGTAGAAAAAAATATGATACCGTCATTGTGACGCTATATCGTACGATTAATGAGTAATATTATTGTTATTGTCCAAAGAAAGTTGTTGTTTTATCTTACTATGCGTAGTTTTAACGTTTTACATATGACTCGGTTTAGAACTTTAATCAATTCCTAGATTGATATTATTCGAAAAAGTGAATAAGCTGGTAGGTAAAAACTTTGCATGTAGAGTCATAAACCTTACTATTGAATTCAACATTTTAATACATTACCTTTTAAAATTTTGTTTATCAGCCAGCTGACGGCTATTCTTTGATCTACTTTCCGGCCCGTTGACCGTCCTTGGACAAGATTATCGTCGTTCCACGTCACGTGTACGAACGTTATAATAACAAAAGGTAAATGGACGAAAATATTATTTCCACTCCAATGATTTCTGTAGGGCACGTATGATTTGCTGACACTCGTAGGCTAAATTTCATCAACATTAAGCGCAGATTGAAGTGAGCAGACAGTGACGGTCTAGCTATGGCATCCGTCAGTGCAAAAAAAAATGCAGTCCATAATTCTAAGTAATAGTACAAAATCCATTTTTAGGGTTCCGTAGCCTAACGGCGAAAAACGGAACCCTTATAGTTTTGTCAAGTCTGTCTGTCTGTCTGTCGGTCCGTTTTTCTTATAAAGTCTTACGTTTGAGATATAGACGCTTCCAAAGTGGTAAAATGGGCGTCCCCCATCTAATTTTTGAACTAGAACTTTGAATTTTCAACGAAAATTGGTTTAAATGAGATCGAACCCGTAGTTTTTGAGATATTGCACATTTTCATTAACTGCATATATAACTTTGTCTTTCATACAAACACTATGACAAACAAAGTTATTTTTGCTGTCAATAAATATTGTGATATTTTCGTTAGTTGGAAGTAAGTGGACCCCGAATCCAGTTTAGGGTGGCACGGAACCCTCAACTTAGCCGGGATTTTTTCACAATCATGGTGGTAGTCATGAAGTTAAAAAACCGGTTAAGTGCGTGTCGGACCCGCGCACTGAGGGTTCCGTGCCACCCTTAACTGAATTCAGGGTCCACTTACTTTCACTTAACGAAAACATCACAATATATTGCGACAGCAAAAATAACTTTGTTTTTCATAGTGTTTGTATGAAAGACAAAGTTATATTTGCGGTTGATAAAAATGTGCAATATCTCAAAAAATACTGGTTCGATCTCCTTCAAACCAATTTTCGTTGCAAGTTTTTGTTGAGATCTACATTATATATTTTTTTCAAAATTTTCACTTTCTTAGTTCAAAAGTTAGAGGGGGGGGGACGCCCATTTTACCACTTTGGAAGCGTCTATATCTCAAACCTTACACTTTTAGCAAAAATGGTTTTAGAAACCTCAACATCATTTTCAAAGACCTATCCATAGATACCCCACACGAATATGTTTGAGTAAAAAAAATTTTTTAGGTTTTAGTTTCATGTATGGGAGCCCCCCCTTAAATATTTTTTTTCTTACTTTTTGTATCTGAATCGGAAAGCGGTAAACAAAATACACCTACCTACCAAGTTTCATCTATGTGATGCTTATAGTTTCAGAATAAAGTGGCTGTGACATACGGACGGACAGACAGACAGACAGACAGACAGACAGACAGACTTGACGAAACTATAAGGGTTCCGTTTTTTGCCATTCGGCTACGGAACCCTAAAAAATACGAAGAATATGAGGGTGTTGTCATGAAGAGATAAGACGGAAAGATAATATTTTATAAGGGAGACAGTTTTTTTTTTCGTATGAGTATTGTGCTTATCCAACGATTGAATTATCAAAATTGTTAGCTCACGCACACGTTAAGATTATCGTTATCTTGGCAAAATGTTTTAGGATAGAGGTATTTGAACTCGTCTGAAAATGCGATAGCGATGGGAGCAGTCATGATATAATACTAGAGAATCCAATATTTTATTATTTTTGGAATTCATTGGCATTGGGTTTAAAACCCTAAAATGACTTGAACAATTTGTTATGTTGCTTTTTTTACAATCTTACACAAAGGGTTTCTTTTAAGGCGACTGTCAAAATGTTTTGCATGGGTACCTATCTAAACATATCGCAAGAGCCATAATAAATGATTAAAATCATAAATAAATCTCTTTAGTATTTTGATTGCATTTAAATACTTAATCTACCGGGTGATAAGTTATTAAGTAGTATTTACTGCAATTAATCCACATAAGCAAAACATAGGTAGCAACTTTTTTTTTAATATCCTTATAAATAGATTACAGTTTACAGCATACAAATGTAAGTATATAACAACAACATACATATTACAAAAAAGCAAAACAAATATTAATTATTACTCACCGTTCTATTGATGACAACACCAAAGTAGTCAATCAGGTTCTCTCCGTAGAAGAAGTAGTTGGAAGTCAGTAAGAAGTACCAGGAGAGTGAGCGGAACCACGGCAGACCGTGGACTCGGTACACAGCGTAGCCAATGTTGATGATCTCTTCAAAGCATTTCACTTGTACGCAGAGTACCTGCACACAGTATTAATCTTAGTATATGATAGTAATAATAACACCTTTTGAAAGTACTTTTTAGTTAGAGCATCAGTTGTTCTATTGTTTATGATAGTTAATTTTTAATAAAAACGAAACAGCCAAGTATTAAGTAGTTTTTTTTTGTTTTGGTCTTAAAGTTCTTAAGGTCCTTCCTCACCGTCGACAAATAAGCACTGACCAAAGAATAAATCAAATAAAGAACATCATTATGTATGAAGTATTGGACTGATAACGTTAACCAGAGCTTATTAGGGCATCGTGAAACAGGCCGTAAATTAAAGAATTATACAATTTAAATAACATAAATAAAATGAAAAGTGTATGTCTTCAGGGTTTTCATGGACTAAAATTGGTATTGTTTCAAATACTACTGATACTTACTGTAATCATAAGAGCCAAAGGGCCACCGTAGATCAGGAGGCAGAATGCGCCAATCATCAACCAGGTGAAGATGCCACGAATTACCCAGTTCCTCCATCTGTTAGGAGTGAATTATGCTTACATTGTTTTTATTGGTGTAGAAAATAAACACACAGGGTGCAGTCTATGGTCTGGTCCCTGTGCGAAAAACTTAAAAAGGTAATTTTGCTTCACTAAATGACGATCTCAGGTAGGTTCAGTGGAAAATCAAATTATCTACTTATTAGCAGAACATCTTTGGTAAAAATTTGCAATTTATAATATTTAATCAATGATTGGTATTGAAGTAGGGGAGTTAACATACAAACAAATCAAATAAATGAATTAGGCAACAATTAAAATACTTTTCTTATTATTTTATGGTAATTTGTGGTATCACAGAGCTATTATGTGCAAAATAAGTGTTATCATTGTAGGTTTTCATCAAATTAAATTTAAATTCCTTTCCCGGCCTTTTGCCCAATACTAACTTTGTACATTTTATTCACAACTATTTTGAAATTATTTAACATTCATTATGTAAATAAGATTCTGTGGCCTTGAGTTATAACTTGTTGGGTGGAACTACTCAATAAGGTGGTAGGCACAATGAGTGACTATGATATATTTGAGTAAAAGAATCACTACATTATTCATAAATGATGTTACAAATTAAAGAAGCTGTTCAAACTGACGAAGTTCTGTCAGTCTATTATTTTATAGCCATTTTAGAAATCTCATTATTTAAGCGGCTTGAAAGTTATTATTATGAATAAGCATGATTTTGAATAGGACTGTAGTGCAGAAAAAAGTATAAAATCAACTTCTAGAAATATTTAAATTTAAACAGAGAACAAATAAGTGTAATTCAGTCTCTAAAATCACTGACCTAGAAAATAATAATATTTGATTAGGTAGCATACACAACTTATAACAGTTTGTAAAATACAGTGTATAATAAAATAGAGATGATCAGTCATACCTGGAAGAGAGACCCGACAGAGCTGAGTCAAGAATCTCGGGCGTCTTATCCGTGCCCTGAGGCAGATTCTTCGCCATTTCGTCCACATACTTCTCCTCTAACACCTTTTCCTCCTCGGAATCGACCTAACAAGAAATAACAATAAATAAAACGCGCATAACACAAAAATCACACGAATTTTTGGGAAATAAAATAAGTTGTACATGATCAGATTCCCCGGTTTCTACTTTATCGTTGGCGTCGCCTTCCCCTCGTCGATGCCTAATTTCACTCATTTTTAATCACAATCACTGCACAACAGGCGCAATATTTTTTAATCAAACGATACAAATATTTTATGCCATTTACGATAGAAAAATACAGACGACGAACGAGTGGATGTTTTTCTGATGAGCGAGCTGTCAAACGAAAAATCAATAACTTGTTTTTTTAACGTGTTGCCAGTAATGCCATATTCCTACTAAATTGTAAGTAAACGAACTCTTTTTACGACATTAGGTATCCATAAAAAAATAGTAAAAATAGGATCTGGAATTATATATATTATGTTGTTGTTACTTATTATAAAGTGCCAAAAGCTATTGGATAGCAATGAGGTAGATTATATTTTAATTTATAATTTTATTATTTTGTTATTACAAGCCAGTTAAGTAAATAATTCTGTAATTTTATATTGATTTTAACTAATGAAAGTTTTTATTCTTCTAAATGCTATTTTAACAACCCTCACAATCGTGAAAGGTATCACAATTTAGACCCTCATAATAATAAATTTCCTGTTTTCCTTTCGTAGGTATGTATACGTATTATAATCAATTGCTTATAATTAATATCCAGTGCAACCTAAGTAATTTGTCAGTAAAAGGCCATCAATTCAAACGGATTTTAACGTTGTGTCATGATGACAAGTTGGCTGTTTCACCATTGACAGTAAAATTAATAATCACTAACTAAAGAACAATACAAATTAGGGAACGTCATTTTGTGTAAAGGTATTGGATAGATAACGCTAACCAGAACTTATTGGGGCATAGTGAAACAGGCCGTCAATCTTTTAACTATTAAAAGACCGTTTTTCATTGCTAGTTGAATATTGTAAACAATGTTGAGATGCATCCCTTAATGACAATTTTTGTTTCAATAAAATGAACACAAAATTCACAACCCACTAGGTAATTCGTCGTTGAATACTGGGCGGGTGGGTAGAAATCCGGTGGATATTTATCCAATTTATTCCCACCCGGTAGGTAAAAATTGATTTTTACCTAATTTACCCAGGTGTTAATTCTAGACTTTTTTAAACTAAAGGAGAATAAGTAGATGTTTACTTACGTTTGTATGGGGAAAATGCCAACACGTTGTACATGACACTAAAAAATAGCTTATGTAAAGCTTAATCATTTCATTTCTAAGAATGATTTTTCGTCTGTGAAATATTAAATTTTTTGGTAATTTGAGAGATTTTATTAGTTTGAGAAACTCAAACTAATAAAATCTAGCGTTATAATAATGTCTAATAAATATGTCAATTATATCTACCGTTTTCGCGTTTACTAGTTGGCGCCACTGTCGCGTGAGGTCCAGAATATAGCTTTTATGGTACCTACACAAGTTATTAAAGATTTAACATTTATTTTCTTAGTCCCCCATTAAAAACACTCTCATTTATTGATCCGTAAATAGTATTTGCCATAATTCATGAAAATTATTAATAAATATTCGAAACATTAATCTAAATAGAAAAAAAAAACAGTTTTAGGATTTCGGAGACCTCACGCTACACAAGCGTCTCTAGCGGCGAATTCATGCGCGTTCTGTCAGTAAAAGCGTATAGCAAAATGACATTTAACATTGACAGATTTACTTTTTTGTACGTTTTGACATGGTTTTAAGGTTTAAATAGACAGAAAGAGTTGCCGGGATTTTAAAAGTTTATTGTTTTAATATCTTGAAATTGTTAATTTAATTTAGATAACATGTGCTCTGTCTATAGATGGGCGGGTGGGTAGAAATCCGGTGGATATTTATCCAATTTATTCCCACCCGGTAGGTAAAAATTGATTTTTACCTAATTTATCCAGGTGTTTATTAAGAATGCTGGGTATTTATTAAATTTACGTTGAATACTCATTGTTTTGAGTATCAGTTGGCTGTATATGAATACCGAGACCTATAATATGATTAGAAATATCGTTTATGCTATACATTCAGTCATCATATTCACTTAAAATCATAAATTATATTATTCGTTTCAACATCGTCGGATAATGTTGAGTAGTATGACCAACCGTTTTTTTTAGAATAGAATAGAATAGAATATGTTTATTTGCTCAAAACATGGTAAATTTGATAACAGAATTTCATTTTAAATGAGTATAACTTACAAAAGGATAGAGACAAAACGAGTGATCTCAAGTTTGCAATATTTCACTTGATGACGGTGTACTTGGTAGCGGTGACAGCACTCAATGTAAATCTGCATCTTTTTTGTTTTGCATCAGTATTTGAGTTTAATATATTTTGAGCACGTTTAACACTTTGACATATCATTCCTTAATTGCTAAAGAATTCTTGTATTATAAGTATTACATAACAATAAATGCACTCTACGCGATTTTTGTAAGATTTGTAACTCAATTTTTGGCAGTGCTACCTCAAATCCGTCGTCGGTCGAAAAGTTGTAAAAATAATTATTACAAAGACTACGCGCAGCGACATTACATTCAAAACTGGCAAGTTATAGCCAAAGGCCATAGAACTGCGCACGTGGCAATCACAGGTAGATAAAAAGATAAAGGGAAGGGTTGTAAAGGTATTGTTTTTGTTTGCATACTTATCGCTTGTTTGACTATGGCCATTGTGTGATTTTAGAGCTGACAAATAATGAATTTACTGAGCACTACATTTTCTTTTTAATGTGTTAAATACTCTCATAGTATTTTCAGAATAACTCGTTGACGTGACCTTTCGTAAAACGCTTTATGGTTTACACATCGATACGTTAGGCTGCATAATTCTTAGATATACAAATACGCATAATGTACTGCACTAAATAAAATTTTGTTCTGTAAAACTGTTTAACACAGTCTCCCTCTTCCCCTTAAGGGATTGCCAAAATGCAGGTACGCACTGTATATGCAACTAAATGACAGTTTTTATTGGATCTAAATAAAAATATACCATTTTTATACTTCAGTATTATAAACTACTTGAAAAGAAATTGAATCGCACCATAAAAGTGACAAACTTCAATAAAAATATTTCATTTAATTTTTATAAACAGGCTTTAATTATACCCGGTATCAATTGGAATCGGGTGGGTTAAAATAGCGTGGATTGGATATTTATCCAGTGGCTGGGTTTATATCCGGGTAGGCGCCCATCTATAGCTCTGTCTAATCATCTGTATTTTTAGCTATTTTTAGAGATACTGTACAGCAGGGTCTTGGCATTTTTATAAACTTCTCCATATTCTCCATTCTCTTTTTTGTTCATTAGTAGGTTAAACAATTTTAATATATAGAAACATTATTGTCAACTGTCACACAAAAAACGTAAACATGGCGAGCGACCCAGATGATTTTGACCAAAATATTGAAAATGTAAGTGTTTTTCAATTAAATCAATGGAAAATATGAGTAAAATTCATGTCTAACTTTATTCTGATTAATTTCCAGCTCAAAGCAACCGTACGGCAATCGTTTGCTCGCATTTATGCCAGCTTAAAAGCGAGGGAACTGAAAACTTTGCGCCAACTGGACGCTCTACGTAAACAATGCCAAGATGACAAAGACTTGAAGAGAAATTGTGTTCAGAACATACAGATTCGTTACGATAACGAACCCGTACTATTAGAAAATGTAAGTAATTACGGTGTTATCGATTTCGAGACACTGAATTTTGATAGTAGCACTTTTTTATTAGAGGATTACGTGAGTCCTAATGATGATCATATGTATTCATATAAGACCATTGAGGAAGTTACGAAAGATGATGATAACATGGAACTAGAAGCTATTGAAGAGGCTGCTATTAAAGAGGTTACAAGGACTGATAACTGTGTATGCTTTGTCAACATACGCAGTGAGGATGTTTCAAAGAAGTTTAGAGACCTAGAATCGAGTTCATCTCCAGTAAAAAACTGTGATGTTAGTATAAATTCTTCTGAGAGTAATGAAGTGGAATGTATTGATAATGCTGAAGATGAAAAGAGTGAAAGTTCAGAAAGTGATGTGAAAAAAATTAACCCTACAGATGATTGGTTGAACTCAATAAAAAGTCAAACAGAAACCGAGCCAGCATTAGCTGATGCTATGGAGCACAGCACTATAACCTGTTCTTAGCAGCTAGCATTTACTTTAGACACTATTCGAGTTTTGTTACTTAATGAAATTAATAAAGTTTTATATTTTACATAAATTGGCATATATTAATTCAATGTTGGTGCTGTCGAAACATACTACCTCTAGTTATCATAATTATATTCCCAAGTAATTTATTTCTAATTATTTTTATGGATACACTTGTTATTTTGCAGTGATATACATTTTATTTTAATCTTTTTATACTGCTTTATTACTAATTTAAATAGACTATAAATAGACTCAAATTAATGTGTGCGCTTATTGAAAGTTCATATTTATTTAAAATTATATTTTTTGCAATTAATATTTTTACAAAATCCTTAGTAGTTTCTTGTAAGCATATTATCTTATAGTATTATGTATTGTGAAATAAGTTGTACTTATGTAAGTACTATTAAAATATATAAATAAAATATTGTATGGATTTGATTAGTCTGCATTTTGAATTTTTAAATTGTCTAAAATAAACATTATCATTACTCCTACATTTTATTATAATATCACTCATTTTATTATTTTTGTTCTGATATTTTATCTGTGTGTTTCTATCTATTGTTTATGATGATTACATCCTATTTATTTTCCTTCAATGTAATTATTTTAACTTGTATTAAGTTTGTAGTAAATGATTTGTCACACTATATCTTCTAATATATATCAATGATCTTCTAGGTTTAACATGCACGCTTCCATACCGTTTAATCGCGTAGATATAATAATAAATAATTTTATTTCCATGACGAAATACCACAACATTTTTTGAACTGGTAAGACTATTCTTATGTCTTCCTTGTTAGTGAAATTCTTTTGTAATTATATGATTAAAAATACGTTTGAAATTTATCGAGTACCACGATAAACGCTATCGAGGCGCGCATTTCATTTCTTTACAGCAACATTTGGGCAGGATCTACAATTTCTTCCCATTATACACATCTAAACTATCTTCTTGTGTTGTCGTTGTAACAATAACATTACTTACTTTCATTTGCTCACTACTTCTCTGACCTCTTGACTCTTGCCAGGAACCAGGTGCTTGCTTAGATGACAGGGTAGTTCTTAGTGTAACCGAAATTATGATACATTTATCAGTTACTAATGTTTGACGATGTAAGAAACACTGCCATAAAAATAACGTACAAAAATACTAATTTGATGGGATGTTGAACATTTTTGTTTACTAGTCTTCTGACAAAAGGTTGATGGTGTAAATCAAAGTCAACAAAGAATATGTCATGATCTTCTTCTTCTTCGGGATCACCGTGTCATGCCTACTGTTTGTCATATTCAGATCAAGCAAGTTTCGTAGAAGTATGTCAATAAATGTCTATGCCCTATGTACCTAAATTATGTTCAGTGGGTAGCATACTCCTAATTTGTGGTGGGTAGAAAACAGTCCCCGAAAAAGCATATCATCATCATTATTATCAGCTAAAAGACGTCCACTACTTAACAAAGGCCTCCAAAGACAGCACAATAATACCAAATTACGTTTCTTATTTTCCCTAACTCTAAACTTTTGCCTTCTTTTGGGTGTGCCCGCTCTATCGTCGACTCTGGTCGACTCTGTCTAAGGCCCAATTATTTCATCGATAGTAATGGTAAAGTTACGTTACCAGCCGATTGAATATTTACGATTGTGTGTGTTTGAAGAAAACTACCTTAATCAAATTTTAGAATGGCTATGTCAATGACCATTGGTTATCGTATTTTCCCCTGGTGTAGTACACTACACCTAATGTGTGGTACACTACCTAACCTAACCTAAACACTAGTTTAGGGTTAAGAGCAAACCCATTTCGAATAAAATTTAAAATAATTCTGCATTTCGGTTCTTCTGATAGAGTAGAGCCAGCCCAGCCTTTTTCAGTCTACGGACCCTTAGGAATACAAGCACAGTTTTCACGGACCCCCTTAATAAAGGTTGGGAAACGCTGGACTAGAGATTAAACATAGAAGCTGAAAAACTTCGTTGAAACTTACTGCTAAACCTGCCTGTAGTGGCTTGTTTTTGTATTCTTTTCTGAAGGCCTCTAGAAGGATTTTGGTATAAAAATTTTCTTCATATCTTCAACAGAGAGCATTAAGGTAAGAAGTACCTGTCTCTAAATAGTCTTTGGACTAACTTTTCGACCTTAAATTCCTTGCTTACAAAATACAAACTGAAAATTATCTGCCTCCCGATAAGTTTCAGTTAGTACTAACTTTCAGGTATCAGGTAAAAATGAAACAATTATTTTAAAGCATCAACTTATATTGTTAATACATTTTTACATGAATGGCGTTACTAAACCCTTATTCTAATATGCATTGATGACTTCCCGATTACATTCCCTAATGAATAAATATTACCCTTTTTTCTGCACGTTTGCAGCTAATGCCGGATGCCAATTCATATCGATTCTCTTTTCTAGGAGTTTATTCCAACGAGTATGGCGCCTTTTATGGCAGTTTGGCTTAACTATCTATAAATTAAATGTTTTCTAACATTTTTTTGTAGCTCATAATTATATTATGTTTCTATCTGTTGTGAATTTGTAGTTAGTCGAAACTTTAATTGGTTTAACTTTGAAATAACGGTATTTTCCAGGAAGTTAGAGTGAAGTTTGCTTCTTGTGATATTTCAAATACCTATCCATGCAGATAAATGGTAAATAATCTTTATGTTTCAATGCGAAGTCCACAAAGAGAAAATACAAATCAAACTCGTACACTCCCTTTAACCGTTCTTTCCTACCTACACACAGATTCTGTTGGAATAACCTCCCATTTCGTCCACATCAAGCGTAATACTATGGTTTTATTTATGGCACTTAAACATGACATACAAAGACATTCCTATAAATTCCCATTTTTGGATGGACTCTGTTTGTTTGGATTTAGGTAAGTATTCTAGTTTGTACTCGACTTTTTCACTGGAAATGTGATGGCACGGCCAGGAGTGCTGATGAGTGTAAATTTTCTATATTACTTAAATTATTTAAAAGGGTGTGGCGCATATCTAAAGGCTAGTGAAAGGGAGGTTACAGTTAACTACAAAATTGAAAAAAAATACCTTAATCGTATGAGGCACTAAATTTCCATGTAGTATTTTTGTCTTAGGCCACATGTTCACAGATGGTACGAACCTTATTGTCGTATTAAAGTGACGTACAAACTAAGAATTCATGTACTTGATAAAGATAATATCGTATACGAATATGCACTGTTACATGATTTCTACACTTTTGATGTAAAGTTAGTAAAGTCAAACAAAATGTAATTAGGAGGATACAAGTATTAAGATAAATTCAATAAGATGGGAGTACAAAATCTTAAACGAGTACAAGGTTTGCACTAATGTAGTTTGTATCTAAAGGTTGTTAACATGAATAGTAGTTACGAATAAGTTATACAGCTATCTTAAATTGTACATGTTAATACTACTATTGTACATTTTAACATAAAAATTAATGATTAAGTACTATACAAGGCCGAAGTCCGTACACACGGCTGCCACATCGCGGTTGTTCTGCTTCTCCGAGTTGGCAGCCATGTTAAGCTCAACAAGCGTATCCACACTATTTATACTGACCCCCTTCAATATCTTCTGGGCCGCTAAACTAGTGAAATTAAAGCTCAAATCGCTTAAGCTCGGAAAATTGTAAAAATCCTGGTTCTCCTTCTTGCTGTCCTGGCTGAGGCTGTACCTCTTCTGCTTGTTTTCCAAGCAGTTTATCTTCTCCGCTGACGTATTTATATCCTTAATCGTCTCTTGGTTCTTCAACGCCAAATTCGGCTCTGATCCTAGTACCACTGGTTTCTGGTCGATCGCTTTCGTCAACAAGTTTGCAATAGAGTCAGAACTCATTCGATTATTTACATTTGGAAGCCCATTCAACATTTGCAACGCTGCTGCCTTCTTTAACAAATCTACACTCTTCAGTTCACTGTTCGAATTTATGTTCGGTTGCATTCCACTGTTCGCCGATGAGAAAGAATTCTTCTGGTACCTCAGACTGCCTAAAGATCCAATAACATTGTCGTAACTCTTGGTTGGCGTTGAGGGATTGCTGTTCGTTGTCGTCTCCAAGTTGTGAATGTTGTTATGAATGGCCGGCGAGGCGGGATTTGAAGCGACTTCGTTAGTGTTATTTAGCTGGTTCTTGTATATAAAGCTGTTGTTATTTGTAGCTCCACCTATTTGCAGAGAAAGTTTACGATTGTTATTCATACCCGTATCGTTTATTGAGTTCTTGTTGAACTTATTCTCTTGTACTTTAATCTGTTCCGGTTCCTGATAAACCTGCTTATTTTTCTCAACGCAAACATCAAAAGATGTTTCAGTTGGGTTTTTTGACGACTGATTCGTTACTCCGTTTTGGGATACCGATACCACTTGTCTGTCATCGTTGATTATGTAGATGTTGCTGCCATTGCTCGTCTCGGTGACTTTACCATTCTCGAATGTAATTACTGACCTTACGGGCGAATTTTGTACATAAACTTTGGTGTTTGTGCCACCACCGTTTTGTGTGATTGTGTTTGTGGTAACTTTAAGCGTGATAGAGTTGTTAGAATTAGAACTGGCCAACATTGTAGTCGATGGGTTTTCTGCTTTTGATCCTAAGGCCTTATGCAGCGGGGTTGCGGTTTTTTTGGGAGTGTTTGGGCAGTTTTTTGGCGAACTTCTAGGCGATGTAATTTTCCCGTTTTTTACCGTTTCTCCGCCGACTATAGGTGGTTTAGTTCTGTACTTGTGAAGACTTTTAGGGGAACTTTGTAAGCTCTGTACTTTGACCAAAGACTGCGCTCGACTCAACCCGGGTGTGCTATGCGAATTAGTGTGACTAGGCGAAGGTTTTAAAGTACGATCTGATATGTGGGATTCTAAGCTGGAGTGGCCGCTACTGCCGCTCGTGTGATAGCTTCTTTTCATAGGCGAGTTTTGGTCTGAATGCCCGTTTTTTAGATCCTTTCTAGGCGTTCGATGTGTGCTCGTGCTTTCAAGACTCGAAGGGCCGCTGGTGGACATGATGTGATCTGAGTTTGAGCAGTCGACTCTTCTTAGACTGCCACTGGGGCTGTCTCTGAGCTTCGGATCGCTGCTTCTTTGTGGGGAGCCGAAGTGATCCAGAATTGTTTTGTTGGTAGAGCTCCTGCTGAGTGTTGATCTAGGTAGACTTCCAGAACTGGGGCTGGAGTGCCTCACAGGTGAATGGTCGTAGTGGACCGATCCAGCCAGACCCGATTCGGTGGACAGGTGCCTCTTGTGCCTTCTCGGCAGGGTCGACGAACGATTACTGATTTCTGATCCGTCATAATACGATGATACGAAAGATGTTTGACTCTGCAATGATTCCTGAAACAGAGAAAGTAAAACTTTAACTTCAATCATCGATATCGATATCAATAATAGGTATTGATTAGAGAATGTGTCTATGTCTACGATACCACAGATAATATAATACCTACTACTCGATACGAACTAATTTGAATTTTGTCATAAGACCACTTCCTATAATATAACGACTTAGTTATGACATACTTAACATCTATTGTGTCTGGAATAGTGTCCCGGAACGTGTTAATATGAGAACATAACTCAAACTCAGTCCTGCCTGTAATTAGCTTTCCTAGCTAGGATAGCGTTTGTATATACCTATCTATATTATTAGTCTCCCCGATCCCTAGTCTCATCTTCATTTAGCAAACTATTATCATAAAGTTTCTAGCATGTATGTAGCTAACAGTCGTGGTTGTGGAACGTGTAGTGTCTACATGGGTCTACGTGCTAAAACAAATGACTTCTGACTATGTGACCACAACTGTTAATGACATACATCAAAAAGTTCAAAACATCGAAGCAGGTGGTACCTTTGAGTTGGTCTGCGTAGCCACGCAATGTAGATGCACCGCCTTCGAGTTGAACCACTCGGTGGGCGGGAACTGCGCAGAGAAGGTGCTCATCGCGCGGGTCTGCTTGCTGCGGCCGCTTCGTCTGAATAAGCGGGAGAGCAGGGACACTTTCTCTGGAAGAGGTGGAAGGAAGCATTAAACATTATTTTCAGCTCTTGGGCCCTGGGATAACCTCCGAAGGTAATGGACAATCCTGTAAATACCTGCTTAATAATTGCATGTGTACTTATAGTAGATATAATTCATCACAAAACTGAATCATGGAAACTGAACAAGATATAGCGTCGAGTTGGTCTCAAGGGCTTATTTGTGACGTATTTTGATAGTAGGTACCAATGTGTTTTCCGCGGGAGGTTAGACTGATGAAGCAATGTCATTATTGTTTTGTTTGCCATTTAGACTCAATTGCAATGAAAGCTGACTTGGTCTTCATCAAACTATATCTCCAAACATAATACTTAGTATAAGTAACACTTGCGCCGTTTTTAGCCCATGCCTCATCAAATGCAGCAGAAGTATCTAATTACCAATAAGTTATCTGCTGTGCTGTGACCTGGTTGCTTGCTAAATAGATATTTAAATAAAAGTCTAGCTTGTGCCAAAATGGTCCATGATACTCACTCGGTGATGCGGATTCGACGCTCGGCGGGTAATCGGTCGAGGAACTGCTATCCGTCGTGTTTTCCTTCTTATGATGCAGGCTTCTAGTGGAGGCACATCGCTGGAGGTACTTGCTGGATGATCCGAAGATCCGCAAGGAGTGACGTCGGTCCAAAGAGCGGGGGGCGGGGAAGGACGCGCTGCGCCGCTTGTTCGGACGCCCATACAGGATCTTGTCGTTGGGGTTGCCTGGAAGAGGGAGATGATGACGAGTTAAGAAAACATGGATACATAATATGGGTAGTGAAAAAATGGCATAGGCTGTCCTGGGTATGTAAATGTCTGAGAAGCTTACCTATCACTCCTCTTCTTGCAAATGACCACCGGACATAGGTACATAAAATTAAAAAAAAAACTCACTAAATTCTGATTGTGTCCGGTGAAACTGAAATAAGCTAGCTTTGTAATACTACTGTAACTGAGCGTGATTTACGCATGTAAACATAGATGGATCGCCAGAGACTAATTACCATTAATTTTGAAAGCTTTGTTTCAAAAGCTTCCTTAGTCCAGAGTTATTGTGCATACATAATGACATCTCACCGCTCAGTAGTAGGTACAGACCGTATCACACAAACATTGGACCAGTGATATTTCGAAAGCTCCTAAATCCAGCCACGGTATCCGATCTCGTACAGTGTTTATTATAACGTGGCGAACACCTGCTCCCATACATTAAGTTATCCACAATACTCAAGCAATGTCCGATTCAGTTATCGTCCATTAAGAGCAGGATTTAATGAACAAGCAACGGCGCGAATTGCTAACGCATTCTCCTCACGATGTTTGCATAGCAATAATTTTCATCTGCTTGACAGGCGAGAGTAACATTGATCTTGAGTGCGGAACATTTGGCTCCGAAGTAATGGGCAGTTGGAACTACAGATTATTGACTGGCACAGTCATAAGTAGACGAAAATGGTATTAGAGCTAATTTTGTATCCATTTATTGCTTTTGTTTGGTCTCACGAAAATGATCACCTATTCATGTAGGCAGCGTAAAATCTTATTGATTGCTTCACGTAGGAGTTCTTTTAAATAAGTTTCTTAGCTTATAGCGATGAGACCGCCTAAATTGTACATTTACTTTAAACAAATTTGTAAATTCACTAATGTTGTGTGCAATAAAGAGTTATCTATCTTACATAAAATTTGATTAAGTAAGCAGTATCAAACAAATTAAAGCTTGGCGTGGAAAAAAAGTAGTAACTAAACGACGGGTCCCTTAAAAGAGAGTATATTTCCCTTTACAAGAAATAATGACGTCGAACTCGAAATTCCCAAGTACTCCACGCAACGCCTGGAATGGTACGACAGACCAGCTCATAATTCATTGCCACGTGGTGCGCGGGCGCCGGTGACGCACAAAGAAGATGCGCGCACTTGCCCGCGTAAATCAGCTGTGAACTTGACAGCAGCGTTCCTTTTGTAAACAAACCGTTATTGGCGGCAGAAATTGAGAAGGTATATCTTGGGTCTTAAATAGGTGCTTATTTCAACTTTTAGTTTACGGGCAACCGTGATTTCAAAACAGGTTACTTAACACGAGTTCTGGGCATCTATTGAAAAAAGGTTTCATCCTTCATTAGTTGAAACATGATTTTCTACAGGGTTGTACAGAAAAGACAAAAGATCAGAAAAGTTAATAAAAATCATTTTCTTAAAGCTTTAAAATAGTTACATAAAGGCACGAGCATGTAAAAGAAGGCTTTTAACAAAAGCTAACATTGTTTACCTACCAATTAGCTGACCACATAATACCTAGGACCAACTTGGACAAGAATATTTACACGGAAACAGCGCATTCATTTAGTGACTTTGTTTGCACGAAATCGTCCAGATTTCAAGTTTCAGGTCATAACGGAATTCATGCGCGTGAGCACGAGGAAGTAGGAACGCTGTCTAAATATTTAGCCATCCGTGAACACAGATGAGCAAGATCGAGCGGAATCCTTAGCTATTAAGATGCCTGGAGGAGTGTGTCCTGAAATAGGGATGCCTACAGCTGTTCTCAACGATTCGGAGTCGCTACTATTTAAAATTCAAAACTTTGTCAATTTTAAGTAAAAAATACAGGAATGGGGTTACAACTAACAAGCAAATTACGATATCTAGTAAGAGCAATGTTCAGTGCGTGATTCGATAATATCGCGCCGCTTTTCACGTCTCAGTAAGTATATTGGTATTGAATTAATCTAAAGAAATACGAAGGCAATCTTATCAAATCTTATTGGGAGGATGGGTAATCAGGTGAACGAGTATGTGACCAAAATGGAGCATTCCATTGTTACCAAATCATGTGAAATTGGAGTTCTTGTGACTCTTTAATAAAACGAATTTATCGACCCCTCAAAAAGTAATCACATCAGTGAAAGGATTTATTTCAGTGCTCAATAAAATAAACAAAAATACTGTAACCATTTCAGTCCTGCCCGCGAGCTGTTACTCCACATCCCAGAAATAAACTCGGAATGTCGCGTGCAAATTTTAGCGCACCTTTACGATGCGCGCGCGCATTTCTCGGTATCGAAAATCATAAACAGATGAGCGGCGCACTTTGTGTTAACTCGAGTGCGTGGTTGTTAACGGACCGTAAAAAGGAGCGGAGTTTTTACGATTCCTTTTTCGTTTGGAGCATGGGAAGAGTTTGTGGAGCACCACACAGGGCGTATGGTGTTTTTATGGTCACCACTAACGTAGCCACCAAAAAGATTAAAAAGTAAAGCAACCCGCTATGTCTGATCTTTAAGCATTTATGTGATGAGTCAGAGAATTTTCAGGTCTCTTGTAAGACTACAGTCTTGTGAAATTACTGTGTCCCAGACCAAAATGACTGGAACCGTAAGATAGTGGAAACCCAAAAGTTAGGAGAACGAAAATAAATTACCATTGTAGTAATCGTTCGTTTAATAAATAAATAGATTTGATACTCGCTCATTTTACTAGAGGCTTATTTGCAGAAAGTAATGAAATATCCTGTTTTAATTATTTATTTCATAAATAAATAATTTATCTTTTAGACATTGTTTAAAGACTTGCCATATTTGCTCAGGTAGAAGAACGAAACAATAATTACATTGCATATTTTTTACCCCCACAATTAATAGCATACGAAGCCAATTATTATGTGCAGAATGAAGCTATTTGTCACTGTCACGGTGCGTTGCGAGGCATTTCACTTAGCAGCTAAAAGGCTAATAAAACTTAAGTGAGCTTGCGACGCAGAGCTGCGCCTACGCACCGAAGTCTTGTTTTCATGCGTGGAGTTCCTTCACGGCGTGGGAAACGGTAAATTTACTACCACTGTAAAATCTTTTGTTAAATAGCGAGAATGGTACTTATTACTTTCTACACTTCCTCTTAAGTAAGGTTTCGTAGGTAGAAACAGGTGATAAACATTGACTCCTTTGGAATTCGAACCCCAACCGATTTTACACTTGTAAGTCTACAGTTAAGACCACTATTAAAGTCTAGCCACTGAGATAGTTTACAATTTTAATGGAATATATAAAGGAAATACTTCTGGAAGGTTGACATTCTTTCCATATATTTTGTGTCAAATTTGAAAACGTAAAAATAGCATTCTCTGAGCCGCTAAATACTAGTAGGGTACAATATAGATTCCTAGGGTCGTGGTTGATTTTGAGCTCCTTCTTTCTTCTCTATAAGTACGTGATGGTGCGAGTATGTTGCTAGGAATTAGTTAGGTAAGGCCACATACTGAACCATTTAAAATCTTCGCCCGGACCACACTTTTCCTTATTTTTTGCACCTTACAAGGTGCATCTAACACGCATCTACTAAGTGGCTATCTCGATTAAAATGCCGAGACAACCGAAGAGCCAGTCACCACGTTCAGCCTAAGAGCAATGCAAGCTCATTTGAATATGTGCATATTTTTGCGGGATCATGCCGCTTTGATCCTTTATTAATATAGCGCTACGTTTCGGTTGGGTTAGTCAAGGTTTCATTTTATTTAATTGACAATTTTATACACATACCTAACTCAAGAAAAGTCCTGTGGTAGCTATTGAGACTTCTCACATTATCGAAGCATCCTAAATATCTGATGAATAGTTAACTTAAAGCAAGACCTTTTAGTGGTAAAAATAACGTTTAACGGTCATCTCAGGTAGGTATTTTTTAGTTCTTAATAAAATTATGTACAAGCATTTCTTGTTGATGACTCACGAGTTCATTAATTGCATTTAAAAATTGCTCATATCAAGCGGACGATTTTTTTTCTTACCCAAAGTGCGAAGACAGAGTGGAATACCCTTTTTCGGAGTTGTTGCTTTACTCGTTGCTTTTACGAATTTTAATTACGCGAAAATTACCTCTTTTCTGTTTTCTTTGAAGGTTGCGACGAAATGCTGATGAGCAGGTTTCGTTATAGAGTGTTGAGTTGAGACCAATTTTATTGTGGTTTGTGTTAAACATGGTTTACCTACTTTTTGGGCGTTTGATTTTATTTCTTATACATATTTTGACCCTTAAACGAGGATAGGATAGTCTGTTGACTTCTGAGACAAGGTGGTGACATGTAGTAGGGATTTTCTAAGCTTAGTTTCTTGAATTATATATTTATGTTGTAATATTTTCAGGCCCGCTTATCAGGGCCTCAATTCCGCTAATTGTCACTGAGTTGTGCATTAGTTGTACTACGAGATTACAATAGATGTACCTCGCTTTTGTGACAGCAGCGTGTCACCTTTCAATGCTGCTGACTTTAAGAACACGATGTGTTATAATAGCACAACTGAATGAGTACTGTAGTCCAACAGTAGATGCCGAAAATACGTGAGTCGGGGGGCAGTGCGGAGACAGAAAGCAGTCAATACTTTAATCAGCCTTCTATACTCGCTAGTTTAACATGTCATACTAAACATTTAATATGCATCTCTTCTATCTTTACGCAAAAAGCTGTCTGCGCGCGGCTGCATAATATCGGTTTCCGCTGCAAAAAGCTGCGCCCGCGTCGATTCATTGGCATGGCGAGTTCGAGACGTGAATGGCGAGAGAAGAAACTCTGCAAATTAGTTGTAGAGCTGGGGCTAGTTGAGAGCGGGGAAGAAGTATTTTTACCGACTTCAAAGCTTGTGTTAATTTTAATTTTATTGAATTATGAATTTGTGTACAGCTTTATGGACCTTGTCCGAAATAAAAGTATTTTATTTTATTTTATTTTTAAAACAAGGAGGTGATTAATTTGACCTGTATGTATATGATATCGTAAGATTATCTATTAAGGCTTCCAAACACGAAACGAACACGATTAAATTTTTCATAAATAGGGTGATTAATTGAGTTTGAATGACTCTTTTAGGTGACCTGACCAAGTTAATGTAGTGTTTACATTTGTATGTTTTTTTGCTACGGTTAAAGTTAAAACAAGGTTAGCCGTAAAGATTTTTTGAACAACGAACTTACGATCATAGTAAGAAAAGCAAGTACATAGTATATAAGCTTGAAAATTAAAACATGAGTTGCTTTTCTATATGATAATATGGCTTGCTCTGACAAGAAATTAAACTAGGCTATCTTTAAAAGTAAAGCTAAAAAAATTAAAGATTGTTGAAGTTAAGGAGTAAATAATTACCTCAATTCCCATGAGACTTCTCGCTTAAGCTTATATAACCTTAATAAAATTAATCCTTAATAAAGAGAAAAAAAAAAAAAATAACCGCTCATACCCAGGACGCATCCTGTAAAAGTGGGATTGCTCGGTGCGTGTGCCATCATTACCTACTAATGATATTATTAATGTCATTACTCATAGAAACGGTCCGGTGTCATCGTTAACGAATAACGATTCGTTTTATGGCAAGGGTATTTTGAGGTAATAAGGACCAGAATAATATGAAAGCTGATTGATATTAAAACCCTATAAGAGAGGAACATTAAGTGAGCCTGAAAGAGGCTTGGTTAGCGTATTAACCACAATCAGTCACGAAATAATACCTAGCATTGATATTTAATGTACCTCTACTAAAGAAGATGCAGTCGCTGTAATTGTTTGCGAGTTGTTATCTTTTGCATGAACTTTGCATTAGATATTAGATTTTTAGGATCAGTTAATAGATCAGATTTTTTTTATTAATTGAAATGATTTTCGGTAATGACAGCCCCTCACAACATATAGCTAGGCCAGGTGCGCAGGAGATTACAGTGCCCTAATGTGTGCGCAATAGTTACACAAGTGCACTCTCTGTTCCTCCAGTCTCATTAATAAGGTGACACCCCAGTCCGACATGACCGATGAGAGATCGGGCGCAGGACCAACGGCTTAAAGGACTTTCCTAAACACAGGGGTGTCATCACCAACTTCCTGACTCTGAGCCATTTGCACTAGTCTTTTCAAAACAGAAAAAAACAGAAACAAAATTTCGGTTCGACCCAGGATTCAAACCACTGAACAGATAAATAAATATCTATTCAGTGATTCAACCGGGAGGGACCGGGACCCGGGACCTCTTGAGTAGTGACGTTTAAGAATAATGCAGTTAATTTATTTAGGTACTCAGTACTCACTATGTTTACGGTCAATCTAAGTAGACTGAGTACCTATACCTGAGTAGAGATACTTACTTAAGTATCTCTATCATTACCAGGATTATCACTGGCTCTCCAGCCAGTTAGTTTCTTTTGAACCTTTTTGCATGCTAATGCTACAGCATTCCCACCCTTTTACGACGGCACATAAGGAACACATTAGATCCGTATTAGCTTCAACAAATCGTTACGACTTCGAACTAAGCAGGTGCCTGTTATCCGAACCAGGACGGGAGGAACGGAAATGTCTTGACCAAGGTTCTTGTGTGGATCCGGCCTTACAAATTAGAACTGTTTATGGTTAAAATTTGATGGAATAAGGGTAAGTTGTAAATAAGTATAGGAAAGTTACATTGAAAAACCGGTTAAGTGCGTGTCGGACCCGCGCACTGAGGGTTCCGTCCCACCCTTAACTGAATTTAGGGTCCACTTACTTTCACTTAACGAAAACATCACAATATAGTGCGACGGCAAAAATAACTTTGTTTTTCATAGTGTTTGTATGAAAGACAAAGTTATATTTGCGGTTGATAAAAATGTGCAATATCTCAAAAACTACTGGTTCGATCTCCTTCAAACCAATTTTCGTTGCAAGTTTTTGTTGAGATCTACATCATATATTTTTTTCAAAATTTTCACTTTCTTAGTTCAAAAGTTAGATGGGGGGGGGACGCCCATTTTACCACTTTGGAAGCGTCTATATCTCAAACCTTACACTTTTAGAAAAAATGGTTTTAGAAACCTCAACATCATTTTAAAAGACCTATCCATAGATACCCCACACGCATAGGTTTGAGTAAAAGAAAATTTTTAGGTTTTAGTTTCATGTATGGGAGCCCCCCTTAAATATTATTTTTTCTTACTTTTTGTATCTGAATCGGAAAGCGGTGAACAAAATACACCTACCTACCAAGTTTCAGCTGTGTGATACTCATAGTTTCAGAATAAAGTGGCTGTGACATACGGACGGACAGACAGACAGACAGACAGACTTGACGAAACTATAAGGGTTCCGTTTTTTGCCATTCGGCTACGGAACCCTAAAAACGTGTTTGGATTGGGACAACGTGATGAATAAAATGTTATTACTACAGTAAAACAATACATAAGTGCATCCATTTATGGTTGGCTGTTACTCCACCATTTCGTTTACTTCCTCGTGATTTCTAATACATACTTACATCAAGCTTTTCAAGACAAAGGTCACCGGTTACACTCTGCAGTAACATTGCTTGGTGCATTGAACAAAAAAAAAAGTATGTTTCCTTTTCAAGAATGATAAAATGGGTCTTCAAAACTGAAATCAATTTTGTTGGAATTATTGTTTGAGATCTGTCAAGGAACAAAGCAAAGCATCCCAAAAACCACTTAAAAGATCAAACCACAGAAACAAAGCTTTCAGAACGACACCATTAGACAAAACTACAAACAGATTCGTTCCATTAATCCACAAGTGTCATATTGCATTCAAACTTCAATTGGCTAGAACTGACAAAGTGCATACATTTGATCTTGATTAATGTCTTCCAAAGTGCAGTGGAATTCCAATGCTGACCTAAATGTGAGCTCTCCAGTCGAGAACCATCAAAAATAGCGTTCATTAGGAGATGCATTAATTATGAGTGCAGTTAACGAATGTTGAACGTTCAGTTTCAGTAGGTTAAGTGGGGATGCTAGAATATCGTTGGAAGTTAAAAGAGAAGGTAACATGCGGAATTTGATGGAGCAGACGTAAAGACAAAACGGTCGACGAGACATACGTTTAAATAATTTCACCCTAACATTAAGAGTAATCAAATCATTATTAAGTGAACCTGAATAAAGGTAAAGGTACCTACTTATTATCAGAAATTATTTGTCTTATTTCAATGAAAGTGATTAAGCTTTTTCAAATGTGAGGGACAACAAAACCTTTAATTACTTAGTCAAATAGTTAACTAAGATTTGGTTGGACAGAACTGTGGGCGTATTACGTTCTTGCTTTAATCGGTTTAAGTTCCAGGCAGTTCAATTTCCACTCAGCTAGTTGAGTCACCAAACTGGCATTGCGATGCAACGAAAAGTTCAATATACATATTATGTTTCACTGACTCAGGTGATGGCATCCCATGCTTTCTGCTAAGTGAATTACACGAAATAGCAATACGAATTTGCTAATTCATCGCAATATGCACACACAGTTTGATATTATGTAATCATACCCTGTAGGTACAACATCCATTTAGATCAAAATTCCTAAGTTCCCATTACCCATTTGACACGGACAAAGCGTGAAAACTAGATTATGTTAATTAACATCTGATTTCGAAGCAAATTTATCGGCTATTAGCTGGATACAGTAACGAGTGCGTCTCACGAAGGCCAAAATTAGGTTTTACTAAAATAGGAATCAATTTCTGATCTAGTTTTGGATTAATTTAGAATGTTCTTGGTCTGTTTCAATGATAAGATAAATGTACAGGTATTTCCATAAGTAACTGAACGGGGAAGAATATTATGTACCTATTTAAGGGAATCAAATGTAGAGCACGTTTTAAACAAATACGAGTATGTTATTGATAACGTATTAATCGTACGTACGTAACGTAGACATCAAAGCGAGGTGACTCCATCGGTCGCAAACTTCTCTTGTTGAGCTTGTGGCAGACTTTGCCTCTCTCGCATTTGTTTATTTAGCCATGAAAAGAGTTGTACTTCAAACTTTACCCATAAATCGTCTGAAATAGATGAAAAGGCCATTGATTTGGAGATAATCTATCTATTTTTGATGCAAAATTTGTTGGGTGCATGTTAATATTGCATTCATTTAAAAATATGTAGCATTCTATGTCGCGCCAGCATAAAGTTATCTTCGAACTTGCGTATTTGCTTTCCTTCTCCGAACTTAAAATTAAGTTTGGCCATATTGGCAGGTGGTTCCAAATTCCTTTTAGTGCTCTTTGTGAACGCTTATGAGTGCATTATCTCCATCGGTGGGCACCCACTCACAGCCGCAGTTTTTTCACTGTCCTATTTGTAATTCCAATAGGGCTTTTAAAGGTAAGAGGGGCCTTAATATTCATATTGCCCGTTGTCATAATAGCACCAATTTACCCGCGTCTGTCCCTCTTCCCTCTACTTCAAATCCAATATCTTCTACTCCAACTTTTAAATCTGTTATCACACACCTCCACCAATCTACTCCGTTAGTTAAAAGAATCCCTAGGGGAGCGAGAATTGCTTTAGCTAAATGCCTTTCTTCTTGCATTGAAAAATGTTTCGATAATACAGAAATTGCCTGGCAAAATCTTTTTACATTTTCATACTCGTTTTTTCATGTTAACTCACCGTCTAAAACTTTAACTCGCGCGCTTTTAGATAATGCTTCGAATTCCCTCAATCCATCCCTTCCATCCAGTTTGTCTGGTATGGTATCTTCTAAATTTAACGTTTATCGTACCGTTGAGAACAAGGTTATGGACGGCGACCTAAAAAACGCAGCCCGTATCTTGTTCTCCGATGACACTCTCGCTCCCCCTAATCAGGAAACTCTCGAGAGCCTTCGTAGTAAGCATCCTTCACGTCCTGATTCTCCTTCTTTACCTCTTCCTCCTCCTCAAAATTTTCAACCGTTACAGATTCTCGATGACGGCGAAACGTTTGCTGCCATCATGTCTTTTCCGGCTGGTTCTGCCGGCGGCATCGACGGCATCACTCCCCAACACCTTAAGGACTTGGTGAGTGCTTCCGCTGCTGACGCCGGTAGAATCCTACTTTCCAACATTACAAAACCTTTGAAAGAGTTTTTTCAACCCATTCAACTTGGTTTCGGCAGTAAGGGAGGTTGCGAGGCCGTGGTTCACTCCGCTCGCAATTTCCTCTCCTGTGACGAATCTGAAGTTTTCTTGAAAGTGGATGTGAAGAATGCTTTCAATTCTCTTGACAGGTCTGCCTTGCTGCATGAAGTTCAGACTCACATACCTCAGATTTATCCTTTTGTTTTTCAATGTTACAATAATCCATCAAAATTACTTTACAATGAACATTCGATTGTTTCTGCAGTCGGCGTTCAGCAAGGCGACCCCTTAGGTCCTGCTCTTTTTAGTTTAGGCATCCATCCTGTCATTTCATCTTTAAATTCTAAATTTAATGCCTGGTATCTGGATGACGGCTCCTTTGGAGGCAAAGCGGATGTTGTTTTCCAGGACCTAATCCTGATTATAGAAGGATTTAAGAAATTAGGCTTAGAACTGAACCTTTCAAAATGTGAAATTTGATTTCACCTTTTGGGTGCTCCTCTTCTTGACCCAAGCATCGAACCTTTTCTTGATAAAAAATTGAATGATTTCACCCTTTCAGCCCCCAAATTGGAACACCTAAATTCTCATATTGCTTACACTATACTGAAATCGTGTCTTTTTGTGCCTAAATTTACATACTTCTTACGCGCTAGTCCTATTTGGAAAAAAACTGATTATTTAAAACATTTCGACATCACTCTTAAAAATAGTTTAGAAAAAATTTTAAATTTACGTTTCGATAATAATTCTTGGGCTCAGGCTTCGCTTCCTATTCGTTTTGGTGGGATCGGCATTCGCCAAATTTCTAGTGTTGCCCTCCCCGCTTTTCTCTCCTCTCTGCATAGCACTTCCGTTTTAGCCGGAAAAATCTTCGAACATCCTCATCAGCTTTCTGAGGTGAGAGAGGCGGAGGAATTTTGGCAAGGTCTCTGTCCTAGAGAAGACATTCCAAAGGAACGTCATCAACAAAAACTTTGGGATGTCCCTCTTGCGAGAGAGACCTTTAATACTTTACTTCAAAATTCCGTCATTGATAGTTGTCGCGCTAGGCTCTTGGCAGTTTCCTGCAAAGACTCTGGCCACTGGCTTTATGCTTTACCATCAAAAAATTTGGGCACTCTTTTTGATAGTGAGTCTTTCCGGGTGTGTGTGGGTCTTCGCCTTGGTACTCCTATTTGTGAAATTTTTACGTGTCCCTGTGGCAAGGAGGTTGACAAATTTGGTCTCCACTGCCTTTGTTGCCAGCAAAGCGCTGGGCGTCTCGCCCGTGATGCCACTCTTAATGACGCCATCAGAAGAGCTCTTGCCACCATTAATGTTCCTTCCACGTTGGAACCACGTGGTTTGGTTCGTGATGATGGCAAGAGACCCGATGGCCTCACGCTCATTCCCTGGGAACGGGGTCGGGCCCTAGTATGGGATGCAACTTGTGTCGATACTTTGGCCCCCTCCCATCTCAGAGAATCAGCCCTTAAAGCTGGAGCAGCAGCGGAGTTGGCTGAAAACGCCAAGCGTCGCAAGTACGGCTTACTTGCAAGTGATTATGTATTTGCGCCGTTTGGCGTTGAAACGTTTGGGCCGTGGGGGCCTTCGGCTAAATTGCTGTTTAGAAAAATTTCGCCAAAACTAAATTCTGTTACGGCCGATAGTAAAGCTGGCTGGTTCCTAGCTCAAAGGATTAGCATAGCTATCCAACGCGGCAATGCAGCCAGCATTATAGCCTCCTTGCCACAAGGAAATGGTTTCGTTTTTGAATAGGGTAGTCTTATTTTTTATTGTTGCATGTCTTAGTTTTAATTTTTTCTTGTTTGTTTTTAATAAATAATTGTATCCCACGTGCATTGCATTTTATGCCAAAAATACGAATCGGATGACTCATCCGATCGCACGGCGGGTCATCGCCCGAAGGTCGAGCTCACATGCGCCGGCGCAAGGCTTATTAAAATACCGGGACCTGCGCGGAATCGGATCTAACAGATAAATGGATTCTATAAATAAGATATACACGTGCAATTTATAATATTAAGTTTTTATAGTGACAAAAAACGATTAAAACAAAAATAAAATTCTACTAGAATTTTCGGTATCTGCTGGAATACCAATCATTTAAGGACCACCTCAAAAAACAATACAAAAAAATAATGACTTTATACAATAACAAAAATAAATTGTATCAAATATTAAAGAGAATGTGTGAATAAATGCTATGGAAGCAATAATTCATATCAATTAGTGTCTCCGTCATATAATTCGGGTTGACATTAAAGTCAATAAATCTGTATTAGAAAAGGAAACACAAAATTAAACTGGGAATATCGTATTACAGTGCACATTAGAACAGTAGGTCTAGTGCGTCACGTTCCGGTATGTTTGCATTCAATAATATTACGAGACTAAAATTCATACTGACAAATAAACAACGATATATCCATACAAAAAATCATTTATTATAATTATTTATTTGTATGTTAGCATACGTAGCTAATAAGCCAAGTATAATCAGGGATTAATAAATTAGAATGGAAATAACTTTTACAATATGAATTAATTAGCGGTCCCACCCAGCGAATTTCATTCCCCCCACTATGTCCTCTTTGGGGCGACGACAAATCTAACAAAGAAAACATCATGAAAATCGGTCAACCCGATCTGTTATAAGATGTGTAGTTACACAAGTCGACTTTCTTTTAAGTATTATAAAGAAGAAACAAGAAGATAGAAGATAAGAGTTAGGAAGGAATTCTTATTAATGATATTCTCTGAAACCGAGTTAGGATATAGGTATAAAATAAAAAAGAAATAAACCTACTGACTTTCAATTACTATTAGCTCATAGCTACAGGAAATTGGACCTTCCTGCACTTTGATCTTGCAACATTCCACTTGCATTATAGTGCACCGAAATAATATCTGAAGCATGCAAGTTAAAAATAAACGCATTCAGTATTAAAGAACTGATCCAATGAATGGGACTAAAATATGAAATATCTGAAATGTTAACCGGATGCCATTTAGCCAAATGTGTTTGGTATCATTTAAAATACGATAGGTAGGTACATCAATTTTAATCTGCTTTGGTAATGGTATTTGCTATTAAAAATAAGGAAGCAACAAAACTTGCAATGTATCAACTAACTTTGACACTGTCTGCCATTTGCAAGAAACATGCATTGGCTTTACGGAAAAAAAATGTTGCATTAGGAGTTAATGTGATTTTTAAAACGTCTTCCTCGTGAATGGAAGATGATTTTAACTTAAATTCGAATTTGAACCATTCACCTCTATAACTACCTAATGATTCGATCATTCGTATTTTATGCTAATCATCAAATTATTAGCAAACTGACAATGATTGACACCATCTACCACATTTGACCTCCAATGTAGTCATCTATGAAAATGACTACTTTTTGCCAACCTTGGCTACAGTTTCCTGGGTAGTGACATTTGTGGTTAAAAAAACCGTCTACCTGCCTAATGGCGGAAAATAAACAGGATTTAACCAGTTTAATGAAGTTATTACGGTTTCTAAAACAATAGTCAAAGTTGGAAACATGAATGTCATTAGTAATGTTTCCTGAATTACAAATTACCTACCCACATTGTTCCATGTTCAAATTAAAAGCTTCAATGATTGTAGAGGCTGACATAATAATGTATTATAACGTACTTAACATGTTCCGGGACAGTCAACGCCTACAGGCGTGAAAACAATAAAACATTGTGTCTGGAATAGTGTCCCGGAACGTGTTAACTTCAGTTACAAAAGTAGTCTTATAAATACAGGGTGTTTCTGCAACGGGGGTGCCAAATTTTCGGGGGTGAATGAAATCATTAATATGAACAACTTTTACTATGATACTTTATATCACCATTTGAAACGAGAAGAGTGCTACTTCATAAGATGTTACTATTTTTATGACTATACTTCATAAGATTTTATTAGAGACCTTAGAAATTATAAAATTAAACACAAAAAAAACCCGTCCTTGATATAATCAGACCTACTTACTAGGGATGAAAATGGCGAAAGATACTCATTTGTTTTTTTCGCAACTTTGAATCTTTCAAGTAAAATACATGTAACTTTGGAAAAATACAAATTGAAGGCTATTTGAAAAATACAAATTTACATGTAAAAACGTGTATAAAACTTGTATAATTCAATGTATTTTTCATAATTTACATTGAATGAAAAAAAAAACAAACAGTGATAATGGCTTATTATAATTATTTATTATACTTATATTAGGAGAAAAGTTTGTTTATTTACAAAAACATGTTTCTACAATTCAATATCACTATTGCAATCGTCAACCTGAACCTCTTCTGGTTCGTCAATAGTAACATCATTGATACCGTCTTTAGAATTGACAAATTTCAGATTCCAGTTAACAAAAAATAATTTATTCAATCGATCAGCTGTCAAACGGTTGCGATCTTTGGTGTGTGTCCGCCCAAACAAAGACCAATTTCTCTCACTAGCGGCTGATGATGGTGGAATACTCAAAATTCAACACGACATTCTTTATGTTATTAACAATTCAATGATTTTAAATTATATGTTCCTCTAAAGGAGGATGGTTTAACCATAAAGTTTTATTTATTACTACAAGTCCTTAAAAAAACAACGAAAAATACAACGTTTAATACATGTAAAAAACGAAACTTTCGAAAGATACATTTTAAGAACTCATTGAAAGTTTCTGTATTTTACTGAAAAATACAAAGTACGATTGAAAATTACATGTATTTTACTTGTAATTTTCAACCCTACTACTTACCCTTATTAAAATATTAACAGGTTAAAAATAGCACTGCGTCTATTCTCTAACACCACAAGGAACTCCAAAACAATGACCCAGCGTTTGCGAAGCGTCATTCATTCAAACAAGAAAAGTGAATCGTCATTCCGTAAAAACTACGTGTCGTATTGTCTCAATCGTAACGACGATTTCATAATGAACCACCAAGGACAGAGTCTCAATTTCACACTCCACTGAATGACTAATTCAAAGGAGATACGCTACCGTATTGTTACTGGTTTTTCTTCAAGTTTTTGTTTGCTGATGATCTTGTAATAGTAGGTTATTAGGAATTGCGTATGATGCTGTGGTCTTGCAAGAAATTAGCGCCTCAATCATCGTATTGAAATCTTATCACAAGTTGTCATTCATCAATGTGCTTTCGGTAGAAATAGGACTGATGTATCCTGAAGCTCTATTTTTGAATCACTCGCTTGGATATGGAGTGTGATTTCCGTTCGAAAACGAGTTATTTTCGTCGACTTTTAATTCATCTTCGAACGAAAATCACTCGCCATCTTGAAGCGAGTGATTCAAAAATAGAGCTCCTAGACCTTCTGCATTTGCCGCTTATATTAATGAGCTTACGAACTGCCATGCTCATTGGGCACTTTTAGCAGGGCTGCGAAAGCATATGGCCAGTAGTCAGAAATTAATGTAAAATTGCATCAAAAATAATAATCTTCGTATATGACCTGTCCATTCCGTAGCATCATTCTCTTGTTATAATAATATTTATATATATTTATATATATTATTTATTCCGTATTTTAATGTATTTTTTTTCCGAAACATCAAAACAGATTCACCCAACGATATCACTTTTCATCTAAGTCATTTATCATCTTTTCTTGCGTGGTCGATTAAACGCGTTCAGTAACGTCTTAAATTCCACCTTCATGCTGTTTTGAACTTTAATGGACCTCCATTTAAAGTCCAATTTTGCTATTTTTTTTTTAGGAGATGCAGAGTGGCCAACATTGACGAGAAACACTCAGTCATCGCACCAAATTGTAATAAATAAATCCAACGAACACTTTCGATTTTTATCTACTTTCCTATTTCGGTGCACATCTGCTTTCCTACAGTTGATTCGTTTACTATTTATAGAGTGTGGCATGTGATGGATTCATCACTTCATAATCAAATCAAAACACTGCTAATGCAAAATAGTAAAAGTGATATAATCATCATAGTGTAACGAAGTTTGGATAAAAATAATTGAAAAGATCTATCAATTTGTTTGCCGTTGATAGTAGGAAACTAAGAATAAAGTTTAATAACAAAAGGAGGAAGCGTTTGGTAATAATAGGCTTGTTGAGAGGTTATTTAATAATGCCATAGTTGCAGGTGAACGACGTCATAAAAATAACAGCATAGTTGAGCTCATGCAGGAAAGTGATCACGCGACATAAGGCTGGGTTCATAGGTACCAACTACTTTCGAGGGACATACATAACACTAGTGACTAGAGACAAGACACAGGTCAAGTCAATATTCAACATTTTTTATCATTAATTGTTTTATTACTTTTATTTTATTAGTTTTATTGTTTTCTGTTCTTGTCCTTTCTATTTTATAAGATAGTAAGATTTTTTTTTTAAACCTAAGTGTGTCAAATAAATAATATTTCATTAGTTCATTAAAACTGAAGTATCAAACAATTTCATGCTATAGACTTGGATTTGGCTGATGAATAATAATTATTATAAGTCATACAACGTATGTTGTAAAGGCAACTAAAAATAAGGAGTTTAAAAGACACAAATGTTTTTTCTCTGATTATGATAACTGCATCGAATCCCCATTTATTGAATACAAATCTTTTAGCCGGAAGGGGCACTGTTTACGACCTATCATCTGAACATGTGAAATGGATGCAGAAGCCAAAAAAATATGTGTATTTAAATATTGCTGTAGTAGTCTGTAGCAGCCACTGCGACTCGTCTTCTTTAAAGTTCATCATATCATCATCATCATAAAATTGTCGGGCTAGGCTATAAAATCCAATAAGAGGAAAAGTCACATTCATAGACCTATAAGGTGGTGACGGGTGACGCATGGCCCGAGGCGAGTTCGTTGAGCGAACAACACTGTGTGCGGGAGATGATTGGGGAAGGCCTAGCTACACCAGTACACACAGCGAGACGGCACGGTGGTTATTTCAGTGGTTAGACCTTTCCCTTTGGAGAGGAGAGCTCCACAGAACCCTCTACCTGGCCATGTGGAGGGTATGCAACTCAATGCATTTTTTCCACTTTAAAAAACCGGTTAGTTGCGTGTCGGACCCACGCACTGAGGGTTCCGTGCCACCCTTAACTGAATTCAGGGTCCACTTACTTTCACTTAACGAAAACATCACAATATATTGCGACAGCAAAAATAACTTTGTTTTTCATAGTGTTTGTATGAAAGACAAAGTTATATTTGCGGTTGATAAAAATGTGCAATATCTCAAAAACTACTGGTTCGATATCGTTCAAACCAATTTTCGTTGCAAGTTTTTGTTGAGATCTACATCATATATTTTTTTCATAATTTTCACTTTCTTAGTTCAAAAGTTAGATGGGGGGGGGGGGGGGGGACGCCCATTTTACCACTTTGGAAGCGTCTATATCTCAAACCTTACACTTTTAGAAAAAATGGTTTTGGAAACCTCAACGTCATTTTAAAAGACCTATCCATAGACACTCCACACTCATAGGTTTGAGTAAAAAAAATTTTTAGGTTTTAGTTTCATGTATGGGAGCCCCCCCTTAAATATTATTTTTTCTTACTTTTTGTATCTGAATCAGAAAGCGGTGAACAAAATACACCTACCTACCAAGTTTCAGCTATGTGATGCTTATAGTTTCAGAATAAAGTGGCTGTGACATACGGACGGACAGACAGACAGACAGACAGACAGACTTGACGAAACTATAAGGGTTCCGTTTTTTGCCATTTGGCTACGGAACCCTAAAAAAAAGGCTCTTGACGGTGGAGATGTTTTCCATAAAACTTTAAATTAGGGAAGAGAGTGTGGTGGTTTCCTCCATGCCTTCCACATTTTAAAGTTATGTATTCAAAAATACTCCATCAGACTCCACCTTAACGTTACGTAACTTTGCGCCAAAACTTGAATGGTATTACCCTAGTTCAGCCGGTCAATATCTAGACCTAGCCTACTTGAAATAGGCTTAAATTTTCGCTACTTCTATATGGAGGCATTAGGAATATCCTATATTACGTTGGCGGTAGTCCAGGGGTTATGAGGCGAAGTAATGATGTCTAAACCCAGTCGACATTTCCTATACATCACTTTGTTAGATTGATGATGTAATTGTAACAGCTTTAGTTGTAACTAATTTGCACGGGTGTTACAGCTTTGCGCAAGATCTATAACACCGTTCTTTAGATTACTTGGTAGAAATAAGGCGGACATTGAAATCACAATTCAAATATATTTTTAAGAAAGGTAGATAAGGATGTTTTATTTGATGGATTTGATATTTCTATCTTCTCAGGTAGGTGAGATTGATGTCAAGTGCTGAAGTCTCTACTAAAAAAACTAGAAAATTTACATTTTGTAGTTGAATCCAACAGTGAAATTTATCTTTGCTTTGTTTTAATTAGTAAGGGAAAAATGATGGTAGTTTAACATCCTGTGGAAAAAAAGCTATATGGTATTATTTGAAGGCTTTTCTATGAAAGGTTCTCAAGGGCTTTCAAAGAACCAAGACTTGCATAATGCGCACAGCAAAAAATTGGAACTCTCTACCCGCATCAGTGTTTCCAATGCATTATAACCCTTAAATCTTCAAAGTTAGAATAAATAGGCTTCTTCTGGGTGAGCTCGCTCCATCGTCGTCTCTGTCTATGTTGCGTATGGTTTAGTTTGGAGACAAGAGCGAACCCATTTCATAAAAAAGCGCGATTGACGAGCAGCAAAATGTTGACTTAGTTTGCTGAACATGGTGCAGTAATAACTCTGGCCCTATAATTAACTGGCCGTAGATTAAATCGGTCTCGTGTCGATATCAAGTAATCAATTTACGCGGTGCTTGTTGCTTGTAATGTAAAACGTAGTAGAAACGGTTGCAGTAAGTGCACTCCCTTAAACTTACTTCACTGCAAATAATATTCACTATTAACAAGAGGAGGTAAATACGCAGATGGTATACAAATTCAAACAAAAGCCAATTTCTTGTAGTCAACCCATTGGTGTTAAACAATTGTGGTGTCAGGCTCAATCTCACCCTAACTTTTTTAGTATGCTCTTAAAGTGTTATTAACTATCCAGTCACTGGTCTGATAAATAAAATAGGCTTATTGGGTCAGTGATTTCACTAGCGTTACATATTTAAGAGTAAAATTCTAATTCACTAATGAAAATTTGAATGCCGTATGTCTTTAGCTAGTTTATTTTACTTATGTATCAAGCACATAAGAAATCTGCAGACGCAGTAGCTTTATGTTCCTCCGCAGCCCAGTGGTCAAGCTTGAGATTGACCAGTAGCCCTACCTTCTAAGTACCTATTATGATTGTAACCGATCTGTTATGCGATCGGCCACGCCATAAACTGTACAGTGCGGTGAACCACAGGCCTTTTCCTCATTCGGCTCACTTTGTACGGATTTACATACAGCTTCCTAATTGCCTTAGAGATGGAGAAAAACATTCCATTTACTATTAAATGTGTTTATTCTAATGGTTCCGTTTGTATGTATGAGGAACTTTCTGTGGGAATAATCGCTGTGTCGTAAAGAACTCGCATTAGTTAGATACATTAGTATGATGGTTCACATCAAAAGTTTCAAGGAAATGTAGCAACTACAACATAGCTTTATTACCCGCAGAAGCCAAATAAGTAGGAAATCGCTAAATACTAAGAAGTTAAAAATATGATGTGTAGGAAATTCAAGTAGTTTCATTGATACATTTCCGTCTTTAGAATCTTAAATGTAAGCACATGTGAAGATACATCTATTTTCTTTAATTATTTTTTTTCCGTAAAGTATAAAGAGACGTTGATGGGATAAACTTTGATGATGGGTTAAAAGCAGTTCAGTAAATGAATAAATTAAAGAAAAAGCAAAAAATACAGTTAAATTCGCAAATCAAACCACAAATTAAGACGTACGCTATACTTAAAGAAAGAGACGCGAGCGAGCTTGTGATTTAGTATGCAAATTATCGCGAATTGATTTGTGTAATTATAAAGCTGAATCACTGCCTGCGCCCGCGCCGCTTTGGACGACAAGCTGTCATTACAAGATCAGGATAAAGCTGCGATTTCATAGTAAGATGGAAAAAATACTTCAGGGCCTCAATTCGCGTCAAGTTCTAATTAGAAAAAAGTTAATGATTAAATTTTCTTTTTTGATGAAAATACAGTTTTTGTTTTATCAGGGTATTCCGTTTTTTGCTTGACTTCATCGCATCATGCGATCACTGAATCTGATTTGAATCTGTTTCTCTGATTTGGGCAGCATCGTATAAAAATACTTCTAATAAATATGGTGAATGATGTTAGAAAAAATTATCCACATTAAACTCTGTTATGGCCCATAATAAGTCTGGCTGGTCCCGATTAGCTCAGCATCATTACCACCTCGCCACAAGGAAATGGTTTCGTTTTTGAATAGGTAGGTCTAATTTTTATGTTGCATGTCTTAGTTTTAATTTGTTCTTGTTTGTTATTAATAAAGAATTTGACTGATGTCTCTGAAGCATTAATTTGCAAAAATTTCTCTTTGAGATTTTGATAACGGTCGCACGCATTTTGATGATGGTGCTACCGAGCTATTAGTTTTTTTGCATATATCATGGTACTTCGACGACTTGAATTCAGAACAAGCATGTAAGAACATTTTTTTATTTTATTTTATGCTAAAAATATAGTAGGTAAAAACAAGATTGTCATTTAGATTTGGCGCTCAAATTACTTACATTTTGAATAAGGAAGAAGAAATCTTAAGCTTCGGTACTAAATAAAGACTGCAGCGTAAACTTACCTTTGCAAATAGCTCGCTGAACATTGATTAACATCTTCATAACAATATCTATTTCTATTACATGGTGAACTTTTTACCATTACGTATCACTTAAATGTTTACTGCCGTGGGACAAAAAATGAATAGAGTTTCCCTTTTTATTATTTCAACTAATAATGAATACAGTTGTCTAAATTAGATATATTCATTTCTAGTACGTGAGAAACTTTTGTTATTATAATTTGCATACCTTTTGTGTTAAATACGAACCCAGTTTTGCGATTCTCAAGAGTCTTTGAAGATGTTAATTGTTAAAAAAAATAGGTCAAACTGTATTACGGATTTACCGTAAATGCTTTTAGCTGAGTGTATTTAAAGTATATTTATAAAAAAGGTACTTAAATCACGCTTTTGATCTTTTTATTAGCTTATATATGGATTTAAGGCATTATTTCAAGTGGTAAGAAAACACTTAACATTATATTGCAGTTATTCGAAGAAAAATATTACAGCTCAAACTGTGAACCTCCTCCTTTTTTTAAATCAGTTACCAATACGAGTTACAATTCTACAAAAGTGTCTGCTAAATCTAGATACAATACACACAATAAATCAACAAAATAAATAACAATCAAACAATACTGCATAATCTAGATCGATTGTGAACTCGATCTTTCAATGCCAACATTGAACTTGGCCGCAAAAATGAAAATCTTTATTATTAATCACTACGATTTATCAGATCAACGACTCGCTCAACTGGAAAGAAAGCTACAAAACATGATCACTCACTTCTGTCATGCTGTGACAACTAGACAATTGTAGGAAAAATGGTACACTGTATGTTATCTTTTCCATTTGTACAAAAAGTGAATCTGCAGTGACATCTCTAGTAAGAGCATTGATCTTAATAAGAGTACAGTCAAGATAATAAAATGATAACCAAATCTAAATCAACGAGTATGATCTTCTTCTTCTTCTTCTTCTTTTCGAGTCAATGGCAATTAAACTTTCTGCGCCCAAAAAGTGGCAACATCAATGGCCTTCTGGTTGGCGTTGTAAAGGTCCTCTTGTGTGCAGGTGGCAGGAGAGGTAGGTAACGAGTATGATTAGTCAAATAAGCTCAAAAAATTAAATCTGAAGAAGTAAAAAGATTTAGTTTTAAATTTTCTATTTGTAGTATTCGGTAAACTAGGCTTCGTTATGATAAGGAACTACTCTTTAAAAATGATTTTGCTTAAGCTATTTCTTACCATTGCACCTAATAATAGTTTTGGGGGCCACGTGTACAAGATCCTCATTTTCCGAGCGTTGAATTTCTACAATCGCAGATACATACAAAGTGAGTTTACCTTTAACTAGGACTCGTATCTTTAACCCGTAACACATAGATAAAATCTGTCATTAGTATTCACCGTGGTTTGATTGTCGAATCCATCAACTTCTTTAACTAAACAGGCTCTTCACAAACTATTACTTACGGAGATACTGTGTGATTTGTCCAGTGGATTTGTCCATGCAAATGTCGCCTACATTAAAAACACGGACAGAGTCGTTACAAGCACGAGCCTTTAAAGTAAAAAGGCGGTGGATTGCCATTTACAGTTTAACATAAGCTGTTGATTAGATTGAAATAATATTTTTCGACATTCAACATTTAGGACGATCTGACCCATCTCGGCTATCTCTTATCACCGTGGCTTTTTAGCAAAAATACCCGAACCTTTAATTTTTAAATATACAAGCCACGATTGTAATAATCAAACACTTTTCATGAAACCAATAATCTACTTTTTTGAAATGCTTATTTTGATTGTTTGATAGGTAATCAAGAACACAAAAAAACGTTATTTCAGATGTTTTACTTTATTAAAAAAGCTTGCGAATGAAGTTAGCTACGTAGGTGTGTACCTAAGTGTTTTACCCGACTATGTCAAAAAAGGAAGAGTACTGATTCCATAGCCTAAACGTTAAGATTTATTGCAGGGCTATATTCAGTAAAATGTAGAAGGCTTGTTTTGGAATTGGACAGATGTAGTAGAATGTAGACATGACATGACTCTATCCATCTTTTAAGGTTACTGACCAATTCCTAATGCTGATTGGATTATACTCGTAAATTATGGCGATGCGAGAGTTATGTTTTCTTATCCAGCTATTTACGTACTTAACAACTCTTTTCTCGATATACGTATGCTATCTACGGATTATTAATGAATTAATGACTATTCAGTTGATTTGATGTTATGATTTTAAAAGCCTTGCTTTAACACTAAATTGTGTTTCATGCTAGAAAAATAGTTTTATTGAAATATGGTTATTAGCCAGTCAGTCACTCGTCTGCATTTGCCCTAATAACGAATTTTACCCAACTTCAGCGAAGCCCAAATGTATTTTTTTTTTTTATAGCAAGCAAGTCACACCAAATACATTTATTAACCAAATAGTAAAAATAGAAATTAATTCTCTTCAAAAAACAGACTTCCTGAATCAGTTTCAAGATACTGTAGAGGTTTGGAGCTTCGCGTAAAACCTCTATGTCACTCTTGTTCGATTCTTCGTAATTTAAAGGATGAAAAACTTTCTTTATGAGTGACTTTTGAAGTGCAAACGTCTTAACTTTTTCATCTGACGTCTAATGTAAAGAATCGAAGATATTTTCACATACCAAGTCTTATTTATATCACAAAACAAGGAATTAATTGGAATATTGTAAAAGTATACTAAAATAAACAAGAAGTCCATCACGAAAGCTGAGTATTTTTTATTATTTGTACATTGCACGTAGAAACATACACTCAAGAAACAGAATCTCATAAAGACCATAACAGTATCCAGTATTCATTCGCCAACACCCAGGCTTCACAGTGGAGGCGCCGGGTACTGGATACTGTTATGGTCTTTATGAGATTGTGTTTCTTGAGTGTATGTTTCTACGTGCAATGTACAAATAATAAAAAATACTCAGCTTTCGTGATGGACTTCTTGTTTATTTTAGTATACTTTTACAATATTCCAATTAATTCCTTGTTTTGTGATAAAAATAAGACTTGGTATGTGAAAATATCTTCGATTCTTTACATTAGACGTCAGATGAAAAAGTTAAGACGTTTGCACTTCAAAAGTCACTCATAAAGAAAGTTTTTCATCCTTTAAATTACGAAGAATCGAACAAGAGTGACATAGAGGTTTTACGCGAAGCTCCAAACCCCTACAATACCTTGCACATGGTATCATTAGTTTAGATTGTTTTTAACACTCACAGTGTCATTTTTGTATTCTTAAAAGATGGAATAAGAAACCAAAAATTGCGCACGGGCAGGACATCATGGTATCATTATCAGTATAATATCAAACAGTAAGCACGATAAGTCGTCCGTCTACGGCCGCCCTGCCGGTTTTCTCGGGTATGGAAAGTATTCATTTGCGGATGGCAGGAAAGGCTCTCGGATGGCACTTTCTTAGTTTCCATGTGTCGCTTAATTTGACAGTAATGAGCTATCATTAGCATGCGGTCAACATGCTGGCTTCACGTTGGTTTGATTGCTTAATTAGACTTTTTGGTCGGGTTTTGTTTATCTTGATGATAGGCTGATGTGCGCAACTACTATCAACTAGTAGCAAAGTTCTTTCAGGGCTAGTATTATATTATTTGTGTTTGGTTTCTTAGGACTCACTGTAACTTGAAGCTACTTAAATCAGTGCTTCAGAGCTAAAACATAGTTACAGCTTTTTTAACAATGGTCAATGCCTTTACCAATGGTCATTAAAATGCCCATTCAGTCAACTGATAAAGGTATTTTTTGTTCAAACCATGTGCAGTCGTATATATTCAACTTTGAGTTAACGATCGGTCACGAAACCGTCCCTAAGTGTTATCTAATATTATTAGGTTCATTGGAAAGTCTTTACCCTGGCCCCCTTAATAACAATCATCAATGAATTATGAGAAGAGTCTTAATTTGCAGTTTGAAGTTTTTATAGGCATTGGACGGACTTATTAGACGGATTAGACTGTCACAAAAAAACCTGCTGCTGGCTCTGTACTGTAGTTAAAACCTAAAATAGGCATTCGCAAACTATGGACATCTATTTGTACAGAACGCAGCAAGTATTCTGGACATCTACAGAGTACCGTTAACAAGATAATTAAACCAAAGCACACTCGGCTTATAAAATACTGGATCGTCCATTCCCTTATAAAGATTTCTAGAGTCAATATCATACTTTTTGTTCCTATCACCATTCAGGTAACATCTGATACCTAAACACACAATCTACAACACTATCCTAAAGAAACCTTATTTCTAGGAGACGAACGTAGAAAATCAATTGCTCGTTTCCAATGCGCGAACGCAAAGATCGATCGTGACAGTTTCCTGTGCCCATACGGACTTTCCACTGTTCTCTTTACTTACATACTAGTTTTATTTCCAACGTTAATTTTACTTTCCATCCCGTCCTTATTCCGTTGAGTATAAAGTCTAAAATCAAGTGTATGGAAGTTAAGGTTAAGCTAAATGTGTGTGGCCTTCAGCGATCTGATTGAAGGGCAAATAAATTTATTATAGTGCCGATATAGATCTTTTGAGGCTTATGTGTCAACTGGGGTGATGAACATTAGCCTACTTCGAGCAAATAAAATGAGATGGTTGATGATTGTAGAGTAGCCTGCGCTGTTTTAAAGGTATCCTATTTTGTTTTTATCCGGTTGAAAGATCTCCCAATATGGTATTCCGTGTATGCAAACATGGAGTCGGTCATGATCTTGCTCTATAAATATGAAGCGCGGAGATCAATCTTTGTTGAAATGATGAAGACTGAAATTGCATTGGATTTTATCAAAGAACGATGGTCCGTCACGACTGACACATCTTCATAAAATAAAAAGATGGATCCATTCAGAAAAAGTGACTGGTAGGAATAAACATTACAAACTGATTTGAAGAGTGTAATGGAAACAAAAACTTTTCAAAGGTATAACAAAAAAAATGAATTGGTGAAAAGAAAACAATTATACTAAGAGAAGTCGTGCGTATAGAATTGAAATACACGTGTTTTTCACAACTCATCTGCCATGGGACCGTGAACTCCACTTTTATTTGTGTTCCCAAAATTCAAAATGAATTAAATATCACGGTGGGTTTTAACCGGCAATCGGAGGCAACTGTTCGTGTCAAATCGGTCATTTTAAGGTCTGCCCAAGTTGGAGCAGACAATGATACTAGGGCATTGTTGTAGAATTTGGAGCGGTGTCCGGTCTTCGGACGTGTTCATATTTCACAATTTGTGTACCGTTAAGACGGTTTCCTAAAACAAATTGGCGAAGTCACGAACTTTCGTGCGAACGTCGTGACCTTTCCAAAGTCCCCTAAACAGTCCAATGTCAACATGAGGTTGAATCCTACCGATGCGCCTGATTTGCTTGGGAGCCGCGAGTTATATTTTGATTCCTCGATGATTCTGATTTTCAATGCGCAAACACCGTTGAAGCAACATTAGTAACGGGTCGAGATGTTATTCCGTTATTGATATTACGATTGAAGTGAAATAATTGTTGGGGCGTGCAGCAAAAACCAAGTTCATGGACACTTTGCTGAGAATAAAGGGTAACCTACTTCGTTGGAAGTATATTTCTAGCTTATGCTATCACGAAAGGAGGATTACTGTTCGGTAGTCACGTTCTTGGTATTGTTATTGAGAACTGTTCTTGCTTGTTATTATATAAAATAATTTGTGTAATTAACTTGATAAGAAGCAACAATATTTATTTGAAAAGCTCAATAACTACTGTCTATATAAAGTTATAGTGTTAGATAAAAAAGTTGTCACTATTTAGCATTTCTCAAAGTTCAAAATTGTTTTAATGCCTATGTTCGATTTATTTTTTATATACTTTATTATTATTATTATTTTATTCAGGACAACAAATGAATAATTGTACAATCCTCTTAGCTTCATCGATAATCTTAGTTATATGTTTTACATTATTGCACATCTAAGAATTTTATCTACAAATTGTGTGATTGAAAGAACAATCAAATTCTGAACCTATTATAAAATATTTTCGATCATAAGGAAATATCCTACCTATTATCAAACTAGTGTAATCATCATCATCATCATCATCATTATCAGCCGAAGGACGTCCACTGCTGAACATAGGCCTCCCCCACTTTAACTAGTGTAATAGTGCACGAAAATTCGCTAACCTATAACGATGCGGCTCTAACCGGGGCATTGCAGGCTGGCCTACATTTCCTTTTTGTTTTTACCCTCCACGACCGGACTTTCAACGCTGCCTCGCTATGAATAGATTCGTTTTTCATTCCAACCCCTTTGGTTTCCATCTGGTTTTTTACATTACGAATAACCTACATACGTTGATCGTTGCGTGCTGAACATCGAATTTGTTAAAATGCAACGAAATTTCCAGACTGAAATTGCAGTGCTGCAATCGGGTCAACAAAAGTTAAATCGTCTGCATTTAATGTGAAATATTCGAAGGAAAAGCTGTTCCGTCACGATACTGGGAAATTTTGTTTACGTCAGTAGATATAAGGAAAAATTCTGGTAGATTTTCTTATAAACGATTAGTAATTTGGACCGGGAAAACTTTGGCTAAAATTAAGTATAATATTACCAGCCAATGTGGCTTCAATTTTTAACCTTAGCATAACTTACCTAAAAACTTGTTAACTTTATAAATGGGCCTACAGCTATTTATTTTCTCTTCATGGTTTAGACATATTATACTAAAGAAGGAATGATGAAATTACTATCCTGTAACATGACGTAACCGTTCTAGAATTCTAAAATGCAGCTTAAAATACCGCTTGAGATGACATCAGCTATTTAGACTGCACTGCGTGTGTCACGACCTGTGTCGGAACCTTTCTGCATTAATCTTGGGTTCAAGACAAACTTGGCATATTTTTAAATTTCTTGATAAATAATTTTTATCCTTCACGCTCAACCTTTGAACCTCAATTAAAAATTTTACTAACTAATATAGCATATAAACATTTCATCTAGATAATCTCAAAAATTGAGTTTAAAATTCTTTATTACCTTTTTTTATTCGTTATTTAATTTGGGGCTTATATCCTCATGGCCAGTCCCATTGTATCTTCTCTATTACAGATTTGGTTAGGAAAAACCAAATAATTTAAAAGAGTAACTAAAATATCAAGAAATAAATTACAATAGATAAAAAATAGCTGCTTGTAACTCAATTAATCTGTTAAGTCCTTATTTAAGTTATATTGCCCGTATTATACTAAAACGTATATTAATAAGTAGTTTGTCAGTAGATTTTTAGTTTGTTACCTCATATTTGAATAAGGCTGCTGGGCAAAGAGCAGTGGGATGCTTACAGGCTAACTTTACTTTGTCAGGTGTTAAATCAATGTCACCATCTGTATCTTTTGTATTTCAAACATGAAGTTTCAGCATTAACAAAACTTGTATGGATACCTTGCAATAGTGATTTAACCTAACATATTGTTAAGTATAAGTAATCTAAAATGACTTACCGCCGCAAATGACGTCAGCCAGGTTAGTCTGCACGCACTGATGCGTCACGGCCCCGTCTCGGACCGTCGTGATCTCGCCATACAGCTGGTGTAGAGCCTCCTGGTCCGACATCAGGATGGTTCTAGGGGATGGGCACTCTTCATCCATTCCGTTTGGATGTCTAGACGAAGATCTTGACCTGGACCGGCGGCGCCTGGAAGAAGTCAGATTTATGAGAAAAGATGTGACGTTATTGGATACGATGTTCGTTTTTGAGGATCTAGCCATGCATGCTCATGATAGCATATCCTGAAATTGTAATTGATAAATGTAAGGGTTACAGACAACGGATTTTCAAACTAGGCTAATTCAAAAAACACAATAATTTGGTGTGCATATCGAAATAGAAAAGAAGTGGGTTTTATTTTTAAAGTCTACTTAAAAGAGTTATAAGAGATTAAAAAAGATTGGAAGAACGATCACTCTATTAGCAAAAATGCCGACAAGGCCAAGTCGAATTACTATAAATAACAATTTGTAAATTCAATAAATTTAAAGTTGTTTAATGCAGGAATAAATTTAAGCCGTCTTTGGAATACGTAATATTGACTTTTACCCGTAGACCAAAACTTCCTTACACAAGGCACAAAACAAAATAAGTGACACACATTATCGCACATAGCACTTAAATATTGTCACTCGCCAAAACTCAAAGAATAGATGCGGAAGAATTTACACTAAACACTTTGTTTGTGCTAATTTATTTCGATGACTGTACAAGTTGAACACTTTTGTCGATTATAACCTTTTTGCCCGCTATAATTCCTTCTTACTTTTATTACGTCATGAAATGGCAATTTGTGTTTGGCGTAGTATGATGGGCCGGATGAGTGAGTTTTTCTAGACGGTCATTAGGATGCTGTGTTATTATTTTTTACGTGTTTATTTGGAGAAAAGTAAATTACCTGCCCAACAAAAACTCTAAGTTATTTTTTTCATAATGATTCAAGATCTTATTCTAATCAATTTATAACAAAATATTACTAAAACTATCGCAATGCAAAACGAATGAATTGCACATTATAGGTGACGTGAGGTAATTATAAACCGATTCGGCCTTACGCATTTTGAAACACTCCTACAAGCTGGATTGCTAAGAGAATGGAAGAAAAATGACTTCTTAAGATTCGGAAGGACACAACCTGATAATGTTAGATAATGTACAGAAACTTTTGATCAACGCCCACTCTATGTTACACAGCTATGGACAACATTCTGAGTCCTCTAATAAAGCCCTACTAAACTCAATCCTTGGCTCAAGTCAGTAAAAGTGCTCAAAATAATAATTTAAGAAGCCTACAAAATCGAAGGGGTACACTTTGTTGTCCATCCTATCAAAAGACTTTAAACTATTTCTTTTCAATCCAACCAAAATAAACTAAATTAAAGAAAGAGCTCTTGTATTCTGTGAAATAATGCACTCAGGATAAAGTGCTCCCATAAACTTTGTTGCACCAGAAAATGGAGCTCTAAAACTCTAATGTGTCGTCAGGTAGTGTTACTACAAAATATTTAATAGTCGTAAAACACATTGATATCGCTTTTATGTTTGCCATTTACAATCTTGTAATGAAAGTGTGAACAAAACCGAACTTGTACTTGCATCCTCCTTTTTGGATGAACGCGCAATGTCAAGTTTGGCGCCAAAATTGGCAGGTGACGCATCAAATATGGCCGCTTGTGGCGACATCTCAAAATGGTGACGTGAATCATCGACTGCAGATTTTATAAATATGGAACAACCTACGTGTGAACTGGCTTGCTCAAGGGCTATAACTTACTACGAACTCTATATTTACATTTAAAATGCATCGGCACGATTTATATCGCCATTTTCTATCAGAACGCGTTTCGTAAACTCGTTGGGTCAGTGCTTTTGAGGACAACTAAAATAATCGATCTACTTACACTGACACTAAGTATTTAATTAATTACACTTTTTGTATATTTGGGCGTCCGTTATCTCTTTTGACACTACATGACAAGGCAATTAGGCAACTCGTTTTGAATGTGAAATAAGTTTAAGGTTAATTTGTTTTTAAAAGTTATGAGAGCAAGTTGTAACGATTTGCAACGGATGCATAGTTTCTGATTGTCAATGGCTTCTGGAAATTCGATTAATAAATTGTATCCGCATTTTAAATGCATTCTAAGTTTGATGAAAATGATCGTCATGACATCACTTACCCAAAAATTGGCATGGAGTATTGTTTCTTCCCAACAAACATGGGTATTGGTTGTTAATTCATTCTGCATTATCTTAGGTAGGTAACTACAATTTTACTAAGATAGAGATGTAAGGCTAAAGCAACTTATGTACCAACCCTAGATTGAGTATGGTTTGCAGCTTTTGTCTCTAGTTCTCTACAAAAATGCGCAGTGTTTAGGTAGTAATATACTATTCGTACTACTAGCGTCATGACGAAGTTAATTCTTTTACATTAAACCGGCTTTTCTGATTTCTATTTTCCTACATTAAAATTGTGATTTAGAATGTTTTTTATCACTCAGAGTCATACTTATGTTTATAAAGTTGTCTTCCAAAAGTACTTACTCAGGTGTAACAATAAAGAACCCTCTCGAGGTCTGGTATATCTTGCCCTCCTGCATTAGCTGTGCCAGGGTGTCGTACACCATCTCCTGTGATGGAGTCTGCATCGACTGGAACTTCGCTGAGAGTGATGTTCGTATGCTCTCAAGGGTGGCAGCTTGACCCTGGAAGGAGAGATAGTGTGGGCATAAAGGGTGGAAACGTTAAGTGTGGGGTGGAGAATGACTGGCCCACACTTAACGTTTCCACCCAGTTGAAATGTATACATTGTATACATACATGTGTATACATAACAGTGTTTGTAGATCAGTTCAACACTGGCATTTATGAATAAATTAATGCTTTCTTACTCAATAATTTTTATTTTTTTAAATCAGTGAATAACCATTTGAGTCGAGGATGGGACTTGTAGCATTTTTTCATTAATTTATTGAACACTAGCAACCTAAGTAGGCTAAAAAAATGTCCACCATTATTTTTTAAATTAAATACAAATAAGTATCTAAGATGATGTCCAAATCGATAAAACAAACAAACTAAACTCGGTAAAATTTTATAGTAATGTTCTACAAAAAATTTAATCGGAGATATCGTATTAAATTATCAACTGTACTGCTTATGTTGTTTTTTTTACTGTGTTGATTAATAGGTTTAAGTATCACAATCATAAAGTATCTTTTGCGCTTGAAAATTATTATTACTGTACTAACTTTGGCTCGTAAGTAAATCAATCAGTTTCAAACCTTATTAACCGTTGTGTATCTAACTAAACTATGTTATACCCTTAATCCAGAGTGATAGACACATTGACTAGCTACCACCAAACAATTCTGCCTGATTTGACTGGATAATGGATTTATTTGATTTGTAAGCAATTGAACTCAGTGCAATGAATTTTAGTGATTTCATAATCTTTAAAACTCATAAGTAGAATATACTAATGACAAATGTTATGGTTCAAAGTCTGAAGATTATTTAAAAATTAAATCTCAAAAACATAGTCCAACGATTAGATATAGTTTTTCAATATAATACTGTATAAATTTGCATTTTCACGTTCGTTATAAAATATATCACTATCGCAATCAAGCCCATAATTAATATTTTTTTCAAACATGTATCAAACAGGATGTCTTCATTGACGAATTTGGCGACCTTCAACTATATCACGGTGGCATTTAGCATTCAAAATCGATTTATTTATGATAAACATCTCGTTTACAATGGGATTAGAGGTGGCCATGACTGCACCTTATTTATTTATGTCGTAGTGTCAATAACAATGTGCGATTTGTATTAACTAGGTATTGGGTCACGAAGTTTGCTATGGTGTAAGTTAATGGAAGTTGTAGTAAACAACAATAACAAAACTACCTAAAGGTTTGACTGGCAGATAATGCTTTTAGCATTAAGTCCACCTTTGTACACTTAATTTGTGCAATAAAGTCTTTAAATAAATAAATAAAACTTGGTTTGAACTAAAATAACTTACTTACATACTAATCATCCATGACTTAGATGCACCTACAAATGTTTGTGCATATCACATAAACACTTGCCCATTACGGGACTCGAACCCGCGATCGCTGGCATAGTCGTCAGGAGCGCTTACCACTACACCACGTGTCGTCATTTTCTTTTGCTTGCTTGATGCTTCAAGTCATTAAATTGGATAAAAAAATAAAACAAGCCAAAATAGGAATGATCATTGCGTGTAGGTACCACACACGCACCAAATCAATCATCTGCTCCAAAAAATAACATAATGAGGTAATTATACGACGTTTTATCTCCAAAACAAGAAATAGGAAGCTCATTCATCAATTTAATGATAAATTTTGCTCAAATTAATTTTGAAGTATAATTAATTGAATTGATTTTATCCCAGGACATGCTCAGTAAACTATCTCACCGACCTTCAGGTTATTCCTATCGTATTAATGAGGTGATATTGTGAAACTCACAATTTACGAGTTAGATGTCGATAACTGCCTTCGCGTGTTACACTAGACAAGTTATCTAGATTTATGTGGGAGTTTAAACTGGTAAAATTGATAGAAATGGGCAAAGATCCTGACTAGATGAGGTGGCTTAATATCCTTAAGTTGATCAATGTTCTTTATGTTGAGCGAGACCCTTACAAGCTGACCATCAACATATTTTCATGGAAAACAGACAAATACGCCATGATGAGAATGCGTTTTATGTTTAATCATGTATGACTCTTTAAGATTACAATTCACTTGACTAGAGAAATACAAAATATTTAAAATTAAAAGCATTTTTGTCTAAATTGCATTAACTCTATCTATCTATCTCTACCTTTTGAAGTTGTCCCTTATTATTTGTTTTGGTTAAAATTTGGTCAGTTTTATTAAAAATCACTCTTATCTTTAAATTATGTTAGGTATTTGAAATTTTACCATTTCGGTACCACAGAAACCTAAATCTGAGAGACTGTAGCGATAAACTTGTGTTAAATTTATAGATTCTTTCGAAATTCTCACGAGAATAACTTCAATTGAAATCGATACCAGCTGAAGATAAAGTAAATCGATTTAATTAGCATTGCAATACAAACAGCAGAAATGTGGAATTATTTACCAGATTGATTTAAAATGACTCAGATTTACGAGACCTCAGCCCACCTGTGTATTTAGTTTACTTTGGAATAGAGATGTTGAGTAAAGTCGAATTTGATTATCGATACATAAAAACATTGACAACATCGATATCACTACATCTTGTTTAATTTTGTTCGAAACCTATCAGCGAATGTAGTTTCTTTCATATGCAGTATGAAATGAAACTCTTTGGTAGATAAATTTAATACATTAATTATTTTTTAAAATAAATTATTAAGTCTTTTTATAGTATTTTACTTGTGTTTTGCGTTATTAGTACTTCTGATCATTTGTTAGTGAAGATACCTGTGAAATATTAATTCCTACAAATACAACAGAATTAAAAAAGTTATTGAGAGGAATTAATGTATCTCACTAAACTTATTTTTTGGGTTATCGATAGACTTCAGACAGCACTACTTCATTCTAATTCATTGAAACTATGTAGCCCTTAATAACTTTTTGCAACGTTTAACATAGTAATTTATCTTTTAATTGAAGATAAATTACTCAAATGTAGTCTAATCACATACTGCTACGCTAGGAATCGCTATTTATTACTACTGTACGTGCAGAAATATATTTTTATCCTCAATTTAATTGGTTAATGTTTACTTTTAAATGTTTTTTTTCATCGAGTTGAAGATTGCCACAGAATAAAAATATTTTAATAAAATCGATATTTGTATTTTTTATTCAAAGATAGCATATTATACGGACTATTAAGGGTTGTGTGATATGCTTAACGGCCTTGCCAGTTCAAAGAATAATTTGCCTGCAGCATCAAACTGCATCGTTCTTCGAACTGCATCAATTTTAATAGGTTTTTAGACTCTACTGTATGTACCGAAGTATAAAGCACCTAGCTAGAAGCTAGAAGTACATTAATAAGTTAGCCTATCAGTCAAATTCCATCGCAGAACAATGAACCAGTTATAATTGCACACCTATCCGAGCCTGTAAGTATTTAGCCTAATTCTGTTACTTCCAGTCGTTGCACTAAGTATGCAAATTTCTTTCTGCCACATTCCCGCCTACATCAGTTGGGGCAGACCTGTCTAGCGTGTTGAGATTGTGACATACTACAAACATGGGCAGTAGCTTGAGTGAGGTAGTGTGGATGTTTGAGTTAGTGAGCCAGCAGCCAGAGAAATGTGTGGGTGGTTGTAAACTACGAACATTATTCTAAAGTTTAGGTTTGGTTTTAAACACTTACTAATACCAATTTATTTTCTAGCTAAAAGAAAAATAGAACGTATTTTTCAGTTTAATTAAGAAAAATTTACAAGGTGTTTAAGAAAAGCAGAGTAAAGAATGAAGGGAGTTACTCAGAATCAGTAACTGAACAACTTTCTCCTAGAAACATGGGTCGAAATATGGCAAAAATTAATTGGCTCTTCATAGAAATCAGATGGGTCACATGACCGATTTAGTATGGGAAGTCAAATTATTCGACCTATGTTTCTACGAGAAACATGTTCAGTTACCGATTCTGAGTAGGTCCCTTCATTCTTTACTAGTTGTTTTGAAACACCTTGTATATTTCAAATGAAATTCGACTCTCGTTGATTTTGAGTATTAAACACCATTGTGATTTACAAACTCAATGAACATCCATCTTAGAGCTCTATAATGTACCAAAGTCAAATTTAGTGTAATTCTCGATCTAGTTTTATTGTGGTTTCGGTATCATTTTGTAAAATTGTGTTCCTTGTGTGCTGCGAGCATAATTATTATTATTTTGATTATTTATCAGAGACTTTATTTAAAGGCTTGCACAGTGATTCTCACTATTTAAATTATTTTTATTTTTTATACTTCTACAGACATTGCTTACTGTTTTAACATGTAGGTACCGTGGTTATGAATAGGATTTGCAAAACACTTTGACAGATCAGATAAATTCGGCAAATCGATTGTTTTTAAATCGATTTCGTTGTGACTATTCGATTCGGTCGAGATCGGATTAGTTGATACGATTTAAAGGTCGAGGAGTGTATTGTCACTATAAGAATCACTGTTTTGCAACTATTTTGCAAGATTCGTGTTAGGTCTGTGGTATTTGGTAGAGTAGGTTATTTGAATGAATTTAGTTATACTCTGATTTTTAATTAGATAGACTAGAATGACAGCTTCAATCGAACTTTTTATTTTTTAATGTTGCTAGCGCAGTACCCATAGTGTTGTAACAATTCAATTGTACGCGATTAATTGAACTTGTAATATACATTTTTATTAATGTGATTTTACTAATTAGGATAAATTATACATGTTAAACGTTACATAAAGCTACAAATAAACGTAATATATAAAACAGTTTGTGTAACGAGTAGACAAATGTAGGTTTCTCTTGCAATAGCAGTATTCTTGTATGGTCTTACCTATTTTGATTTTCAATACTTTCTATAAATTAATTCATTGAAATAATTATGATTTTTGTAAGATTCCTGATTTTTATAAACAGATTTTATTTGAAAATTTGAAAATCGATTATAAACAACAATTGAATGAAATTGAAACTTTCGATTATTAAGGACCAACACTATTTTTAAATTACGAAAAAGTGGCCACCCACCAAATGTCATTTTGGTCGATCTAATAAAAAATCAGAGTTTAGGTGTCTAATTATGTTTTGTGATATACGATATTTCTTCAGGTACTTTAAAGTCCAAAGGCTGTTTATTAATTTACTTATAATATCACGAGATAACCTTGTTCAGACCTACACCAAATTTCTATCTAGCGAGTCAAAAGATTCATTACGGCAGAATCAATCAATAACTAGATTTTACCTCACACTTCTCATTTTCCGCTCAATCATTACCCCAATATTGAGCTTTTAGCAACACTAATAAAAACCTAATATTTTGATCCACTCGCTCGCCAATAATCATAACAGGTTTACACTTTCTGGGTGGATGGATTTGAGGTAAGCGTTCACTAAGCGTTATTATATCATATTTTGTAGGTATTTAAAGCTTCGCATCTTAGTTTAAATAGTACTGTGAGTTTTGTAAATAATACAAGTTTTTTAGTATCATTAAATAAGGTAATGTTTACCCTGCTAGTTTTTTAATCAGGCGAGATTGTGGTAAGATACTACTATGCCTTCAATCATTTAAAATATGTTCGTATTTTATTGTGTACAATACGTCATTTAAGTAACTTTCTGCATGACTAAATTGACTGGTAGAGAATGCCCTATTCCCAAAGTGCAATAAAGTTTAAATAAATAAATATTTTGTTTTTATGATTGATGAAAAAACATCAAAATGATAAAAATGCGGTTGCGTATAGTGCATTTCGGAACTGTGGGTGGCTTACCTTTATTTAACTCTTCACGGTCAAGAGTCATCAGTCCGGTATGTATCTAATCACGACCACAGTAAATATTGATGAACTCGTTCAAAAGTTACCTAAGCCATGTCTGACTCGTACTCGTTAGACTAGTCTGGCGAGAAAAAAAGCTGAGAAAAAGCTGGCTGGCTGGAATTTATATTTATATTCAAAGTTTTTTGGCAGGGGCCAGAAAAGAATGCGCCGGCAAAATGCATTTCTAGTAAGAATTGTTGTATGTTCGTATTTTAAAATAATTCATCTTATCGGATGTATGACCCAATCAAATTAAAGATAACTTTTTGTATGATAGAGATAGCGCTACAGAGTTACAAAAATCTGTATTACTTACATAGTAGTAACTATAGATCGGTCACTATATGTAACTTGATAGTAACTCTTATCTCAAACATTTGTGCCCACTTTTATTTCTAGAAAATAAAGATGAAATCGCTTTTTGTGCAGAAAAGCGTATTTAATAAACAACGCGAGCTATTTCGAGTATTTTTGAAATGAGTGAAAGCATCGGTACATTTTGATTCAATCTCTTTAAAATCAATTGTTTTCCGACCCAGTTCTCATATACTGCTTTTGTTCGAGTCTTTTTCGATTGTTTGATAAAATTTTAAGATAATTAGGGTAATGATGCAGATGTGATTACCGTTACCCAGATATCTGTGCCTTTTCTAGTTTGAAAAAAGATAGTTTTCGCTTTCGGAATCACAGAAGAAAGTAGTTTTGATTTACTTATTCATTTTTACATATGGTTATTCAAGTAAGTTATATTATAGTAACTGATTAAATAAAATACTTGAGTAGCAAAAACGTGACACTGCGTATTACAAAGCTATCTTTGCATAACATAGTTTTTGTAATACTTCATGTTGCATGCACCCTGAAAAAATTCTTAAAAAAGGAGTTGAAAGATTGAATCTCTATTACCTGTGACGTCAGCTCCATAATGCAGTCGCATAGCGCTTCAGGCAAAGGGGTGAACTGCCCCTGGTATGCTGGTGTTACTATGCAGTCTTCGATGTCACCTGAAACAAACAGAAAATTACTATTAATATTGATTGTACATAATGCGGCTAGTATAAAATCTTTTACGAGTCAATACCAATCAAAAAATCGTCTAGGTATTACTATATATATTCTGTGGTCTGGCTTAGATAATCCTATTAGCACTCTATTTGTCAACATTTATGGCAGAAACTAAGAGAAGGTAGTTTCCGTTCAGTTAACTCCTCAACTCCTTAAAATGCCGCAGTTTCCACCAACCCCAACTTCACTGCACCTGTTTTAAGTATTCAGAGCTTTTCGTCGCATAATAAACCGCAAGTGTTTCGCACGTGCTGCAGTTCACTAATCAGGGCCGCAATTCTTATGCAGTTCATATACGTAAAAGTTCACCGATTTTTTTTTACTGATTTTTTTACCTAAGGGAAATGGTAGCCATGAGTATTCATATAAAAAACTTAAGAAAGAATTCGCACGTACGGCAGTTCCCAAATCAGGTGGCATGTGGTAAGTAGCGGTGTCTGGGGAGGTAGCGGGGCGCCCATAAATTGCAACCATAATGCACTCTATCCCTCGGGAGCTGGCCGTTGGACGACTTCCAAGTGTGGGGAGTGGGTTAAGTTAATAGATGAAGCGGGTATTTTGGGAACATAGGGTAGTTCATTTGAAGTATATTTTTTTATTCGTTTCAAAGCAGTGCAAATAAAAAGCAAACGATTAAAATTAAGGTCTTAAGTTAATTCAATAGCGGCCGCGAGCGCTGGTGGCTACATTTTCTAATCCTGTCATGTCATGGATTTTATATGTATTTAAGTATTTATGGAAAACGTCGTTATCGTTGTATGGTACTTCGTAATACAAGATAGAAAATTACTTACTTAAAAACCAGACGATGTGACGAATGATGATGATGATGATGAGACGGTGTGTCACTTGTCTGGCGCGTATTTGTTTTATATTTTTATTTTATTTATAGCCGATCGCATTCTCTAATGTCAATTAGTAAAACCAAGCTATACTTTCAATATGCTATTCTTATGGTTGCAATGTTTCTTCACAAGAACCCCACCGCTCTCGCTACCTCTTGTGCCTTGAAACAGCCAAGGTGCAATGCAACTACTTAGTTACGAGCGCATTTCAAGCACGATATTACCATAATGTCTGCGATGATTCGGTAAGATGACGTTGATCTCGCCGAGAATGAGATAATAACTTAGGTATTTTAGTAATCTTGACGGTTTGTAACGGTTTTTCACTTCTTTTTATAGGTTGCGCTACTGCGTTTTGTTTTTGGACATAGCAGTGAGTTACGATTCCAAATTTTTCGGTGCTGAAACCAAACATTAGTTTTTTGACTCTAGAAAGCACATTACCGAAATGAATTAATACATGCGCCTTCAAACTTACCCCCTTATTCATAATAACTCAAACGGTCTTTTAAACCTATTTTAGGTATTACACTGTTTTGTTTCATTCTTTCTTGGCGCTGTCATCATTTGACAGAAAGTGACAAAACAGTGTAATAGCTAAAATAGGTTTAAAAGATCGTTTGAGTTATTATGAATAAGGGGTTATTTTATTTAGTTCTTCCCAGATGGCATCTTTCTCCCTGAGTGTGCTGTAAGGCTGTTTTTAAAAGTTCCATTCTCGCATGGTCAAGATAAGTAGTTCTTCTTATAAATTTATATTTGGTAAATACAAATACTACGTATTCAATCACTACAAAGCAAAATTCCCTAACCATGACCACCGCTAAAGAGAGTTTCAATGAAAATGCCAAACTGAGTTTGTGTTTTACGCTTATCGCGTTGCGGCAGACTGTCCTAGCTCGCTGCCTCAAAACAATGGCGGACTGAATGAATGCTAGATAAATAGCAGTATAACTAGACTAGAAACGTTAATACATTTTGGACTAGGCAACACGGAAATGCATTTAATGTTATTTCAAATTTAATCACTTACTCAAAATTGGAACCAATTTCACTTTAAATCAATTATTTTATATAATAAGATACATAGAATACTGCATATTTATAAGATGTCACTTAATGAAGCTAAAAAAAAATATTTGACTGGTTGCGACAGATGGATTATTCTGAAACTGAAAAAGTACTAAATTTTGAATTTTGATTCTAAACTAACGCTGTGCATAAACTTCTTTTGTTTTTTTTAGTAGATTTTTTATTTCATTAATCCGATTTTTTAGTGTAACTTGTAAACTTTATAGGTTGTGCTACTAAATCAACATTTTTGTCAAACATATTTTTGACATAGTCTTTTTTTTAATGATCTCATTACTGAGATTCGCGGAATTGTTAAACGTAAGTACCTAACACGTTAGATAAGAATATTCTGAAGAGCAGCTTTATCCTAGCACAAGTTTTACTAACTTAAATTGGTAAGGCTTATTGTAAACTGATAATGTAACGTGTTTTTAAATAAAATATTTTCTATTTTGTATGAGATTTAGAAAAGTGCTAGACATGAGAAATACTTAACAAAAGACCTCACTATGGTATTTGTTTTATAAAGAGTGACATTGCAAGTTGTTGCATAATATTAGGATGAGAATGAGACCATCAATAAAAAAACTTTTACTATGCGGGTAGAGTCGAAAGCTTACATCAAATTGCAGATGCTCCATACAGATCAGTCAGCTACATTGACGATAGTGTAAGGAGAGTCAAAAAATTAATTAGCTTTAAATAATGTCCCTGTAGTAATTATTGTAGATATTGTTAGTATCATTCCCTTCCAAGAATTTCTCAACACCTTGTTATGTCATTATATATATATACTAGCGGCCCGCCAGCGACTTCGTACGCACGTTTTAGTTTTGCTCCGTTCCCACAGATCGTAGCAAAAATATTTATAAACCTCTAAGCATTAAACTAATTAAAAAGCCTACCCCGATAAATTCACTATTTAACAATGTATCTAATATATTTTATAACCGGACCAATAGTTCCTGTGATTAGCGCCTTCAACCAAACAAACAATAACATCAGTTTTTAAATTATAGACAAATGTTATATTTTGTGTAGACTAAACACGTAGCCCGGTCTTTAATCTGGTCAAGCTTATACGGGGATATTATCTTTTTATTTTACAACGTAAAGGAAATACTTTACGCATGCCACATAACATATTAAGTCTTCTCCCGCTCCCTTAAGAGTTTGAACTTGAGCTTTGTTTGAATTCAAAGGGAAAATTATATCTCCCCCATCATCATCATCAACACCCAAGGCCGTCCACTGCTTAACATAGGCCCTCACGAAAAATTTGCAAAAAAGTTCCAGGTCGGATACCCATCGACCGCAGGAACAGCGTAGAATGTCCACCAACAATATGAACATACGATCTGCATACTACACTGAACACAGACCGCTTGATACCTACCCTGTTTCAACACAAAAAAACATTCTTTACTATTTTAAGGAATAAAATCTCTTCTTGAGAGTAAAATTAATAACAAACATGTGTCAAAACATTGTGTCTCAGATATGTCAAATGATTGTCAAAAATGAAATAAAAAATATTTTAAGCATAAGCACTAAAGAGTATCTATATTAACTTCGTAGCCAATCATCCCCAAAATAACTTTCTACCCCTTTTTAACCCCGTCGCAAGATAAATTTAAATAAAATTCGATACACATTTTCCGTTAATATTTTTAAAGAATGTGTATACAAAATTTGAAGCAGATTGGACCAAGGGATCACGTTGTCCCATGCAAACTTTGCACCCCTTTTTCACCCCCTTAGGAGCAAAATTTCGGAAAATCCTTTCTTATCGGATCCCTACGTTGTACAAAGAACACAGCCTCCAAGTTTCAAGTCTCTACGACCAGCGGTTTAGGCTGTGCGTTGATTCGTCAGTCAGTGAATCATTCAGGACAAAGCATTTTATAAGTATAGATGTTAAGCTTTTTATGACGTTTGTTAAGCAAGGTAAGTAGTGTATTTAACCATAAAATGTAGGCATGTCGATGGACGGTGCCAAATTGCTAACTTGCGTCAATAGGTTAACGCTAAATAAACCTGTCTCTACAATTTTGCTATTTGTCTTTGAAATTAGCCGTGGAATCAATGAGCCATGAAGAACATCTTTCCAGAGAAGGCCTACTGTGAATAGCTAGAAAACGATAGAAATAAGACACAGCCGCAATAGCAGCAAAGTATTTACTAGAATGAATCCGTTTCATAGCTATACCTACTAAAATAATATCCTGAATATCCTCAGTCGGAAGCCAGACTGTCCTCTTTTGCGACACTGGATGAAAATACAAACAAGTGTGCCTGGTGCTCCAGAGAATGGCCGTTATTTAAATTAGAAAATGATAATATTGTATTTAAGTAATTTAATTAATTTTAATTTAATTTAATTTGTAATTGTTATTTTAATTGTATTAAATTTAGTTTAATTTTAATTTTAATTGTATTTAATTCCAGGAATTTTAATTTTGATTTTTTGATTTTAATTTATTTCTTATGTTCTGATTATTTTAATTTATTTTAATTTTATGGACTCTGTCTGAAATAAATGGATTTTATTTTATTTTAATTTTATTTAAAGTAGGCCCCCAGTTCTCAAACCACTCATTAGATTTGCGCACGCGCCTAAGGAAGAAGCATGTAAAGCTAATGATGTTAGTGAATGAGACGGCTCCGTTGTTGAATTACTGAATACCTTCATACCTTGTCATTGCAAATAATGCTTATAATTTTTGTTGGTTTGTCGCATTGTTGGTTAATAGCTAAGTGACTGTAGCAAGTATTTACGGTGCTTACCATAAAAAAAAGCAAAACAAATTTCGAATATTGCAAAAATTGTGCTGTATTAGCTCGGTATAGATGCCATGCAAGAAAGTCGCGCCACCATTTATTTTATCCTTATGGTTTATATTACTTGTGTGCAAGCTTTTGCCAATATTTGATAAAGTCATAATTTATTTAATTATTAAATATTTATTATTTCATATTTTAATATTTATCATAGCCCCCGCACCCCGCGCATTTCTCAATCTAAAATGAGTGGCGAGTAGATGGCATTATCCACATGAAAAATCTGCAATCTCGATGAAGTAATTGAAAAGCTACTGACACAGTTTTATAGCCACCTCTTGACATAATTTCGCGAAGTGTGTCGTAAAATTATAATAAGGAAACTAGTACAGTGCAGGCCATGGAAACAATGCACGGCCTGCGGGGTTGTCTTGACCCGATGCCTCCCTAATTGAGGTTGCTGCCAAGTGGTCTACATCCATTGTTCAAGTTTCGCTTAGGGACTTCCCTTAAAATCCAGTTTTAGCAAGTTTTAGCGACCCAGCAATTTTATAGTGGATCGACGTTAAGGGAGATAGGGAGCTTTTGTTTCGATAAGATGTTAAGTATAGGAGATCAATTTTCTTTCACACTTCGGTATGTTTTGTTTGTGAGTTTTCTATTAGATGTAAAAATAAGGTCCTTTTCTGGGAATTCTCTCTGACTAGTTTATTAATCTAAGATGATCGTTGGTTCATTTGCTTAGAATTTTGATGGCACTTCAAAACAAGATTGAGCAATGTTTTGTCATACAACAGAATAGGTTTGTCATACAACAGAATAGGTTTGTCATTTATTACTTTGTCATTGGAAATTTTAAGAGGCTACAAAATATTACTGCTTCTAATAACACTTGTCCTAAATGCATGCACATGCGTTCGTTTTTATGGAAACAGTCAAGGCCACAATACCACGAAATAAACCGCAAATACATTTGAAGGTACAGCTTAAGACAAGCAATGATGTTTTACTAGCAGAGGTACTAGCATAACAAAAGGCCTATTTATTAGTAAATGAGGATTTAGCGGGAGTGCAACATGATAGAGCTTAGGTACTTTTTGGTTTAGAAACAATGACTTTTGGTTTGTAACTACAATAAGGCTTAAAATTAGGTTGTCTTGTCCATACCTTTAATAATTTTACATCCAAAATAACTATTTTAGTAGTTTATTTTTGTTTTTATAGTGTTTTGTCCCCATACAAACTTAATAATATAAATTGCACTTGTAAAAAGACAACTGTGAACCTGTGACAGAAGAGGCATTGAACCCCGTGTCTTACGCTGTTTTAGTACTAACTCATACACTAATGTTATCTTCAAATGTATTCATTTCAATTGATTTGGAAACAAGTTTACTGCAAATGTTTGCACGGAAAACCATTTAGCTAAGAAAATTGTAACTTATAATACACATTTATGAAAACTAGCATTACTTCTTTAACTAAGCCAATAAAATCATAGTAATGGGCATAACCACAGCTTTACTCCCAACGCGTAGTTCATTAGATTGCTACGTACAGCCCTGCAATAAGCATGCCAAGTGTACACTTACGGACAATTTAACAGTTTCCAATTTGCAAGAATGCAAGTAGGTGTCGGATGCCATTGAGTCCGGCTTGTGTGGGCTTGGCAAGGCAAAATGCAGGCATAAGGGCGTGACTGCACTTACACTTTTCATTTATATTTGTCATTTTCAATTGATTACAATTTCCAATTGTTATTGATTCTTGCTCGTTGATAAAAAGAAGTTTGATAGGGCAACATATAACAAAAACATTGTAAAAAACCCATTGAACCAAGTCAAAAAGACTGAGTCAAAAAGATTGAGACAACCTTATTTGTTCTAAGTATCAATCTTTTTTGTGCATATATTGATATCCATATTTGGAGCTCATCATTTGGAATTCAGCTTGTGTGAACAATTCTTTAGATAATTGATAGAGCCGACTGGTATTGTTATGTGATTGTTTAAATTTTATTAAACGACATCTCCACGTGGGAAGCACAGAATGTATCGTAAATATCTCGACTTGCAGCCCTTTAACATACAGTAAAGCACTACAATAAAAGTTTTAAGTGTGTTCCGTTCTAAATAAATTCATTATTTGTTTGAAAGCTTTAGTAAGTACGTTGTAATCTCTAAGCGGATGTCCTTGCAGTAGAAAATGTAGATCCTGACACAAAAAGGAATCGGACACAAAAAAATTCGGCTAAGCCCATTGTATAAAGAGATGTAAAAAATGTTATTGTTATAATCAAGATAAAATACTAATGCAAGTTTACTAAAATAATGTGGAACAAACTTCAGTGCAGTACCCCAATTTAATTGTGTTTACCTTTCAGTGACCGTAAGTGTAAATGCCGTCATTCGACCTTTTGGTTCGAGACAAATTGCTCATTGCTGCTTTGATATGGCGTTAAATTATTTGACAAGACTTATTTGGCATTATGCTAATTTGGTTACTGAGTTTTTGGTAGTAAAACAATTTGTTTCATTTGGTTAAAAGCAATGAAGTTTTTCTTTTCAACCTTAACAAACTCTGGAAGTTCTAAAATAAAGCCGAACGAGATTTTAGCGGTATAATGTATCCAAAGCGTACGATTATTTCACAGCATGAAACTAATTACCTCTACGATAATTTTAGTTGTGCTATTGAAATTAAATATCACTTCGTCTCATAAATGTCACGAAAGTATTTATTGACATTGGCAATAATATGTCTCAAAAACAATATGAAATCTCGTAAAAACACTATTGCGACACTAACCTCTGGCCGGGCCAATGTGCCAAGGCCTACTGCCAATTTTAATGATATGCCAATATTAATGATAATGATACACCGATGAATTATTGTATTTATTATCGCAATAATTGCATTAATGTTCAAACAAGACAATTTGCAGTGTGCTACACGCAACTGAATTTCGATTTGACGGTTTATGATTGATTTTTGATACCAATCATTAATCAATATTATAGATCTACTTTTAGACATTAATTTTATTAGAAAGATTGTAGTTTTCAAGGGCGTTTGCGTCGAAATGTGGGTGAGAAGAAGTAAGTATTATGTACCTCTTTATTATTTCCTTTAGCAGAAAAAGAGGCAAGGTTGATTAGCTGACATCGATTTGAATATTAATTGTATATTAGCAAGTCGTATAATTTCTTATAAAGAATTTTCATTTCAACTTTACCTAGATATATAGATGTGAAACACTACTATGTATTTTCTGCAAATAAATGAATATTGAATATTGATACCTACCTATATATTGTATTTGAAAATTATATGGCTTATGAGCAGAAGTTGATATCATATTTTGGTGTAAAAATGGCTTTATTTATAGTTTTTACTGTGACGACGAATGATACCCATATTTTTAATCAAATAATATGGAACCTGTGTCCAGATTATCGCGTCAATTGAATTTTTGATGCGTGTGGTAATTCGATTTCAAGTTTCACTGCTTTACAAAAAAAAAACAATTAATATAACGCGTAAAAAACTATCGCACGAAAGAAATCAAAATGCATAGAAATAGTGAATTGATAAAGCAAAAACTGTATTTTCTTCGGAAAGGAAAATTCTAAAATTTTAATTGTTCGCAAGTGTATCAACAGTAAACTCTCCAAACAAATATACGTTTAAGTTAATCATCTATCCCACAATAGTTTCTCAAAGAAGCGATTGTCGGTCTGTTTATACGGCTCCAAGTGTAGGATTAGCAGTAGGCAGCTACTGATTTATGTGTGAACGTGATTAATACCGATTTATACAATCATTTTGTAATTGGGTTTATCGTTATTGGAAACAATGACTACCTAGGTATCTATTATTTTGAATATAAGTTTTTTGACATGATAAGTGGCATCTTCTCCCCATTTTCCTTGACTTTTGACTCAGACTTAAGTAGATTCAATGAAGTTTTTATGCATTACAAAAACTTCATTGAATCTACTTAAGTCTGAGTCAAAAGTCAAGGAAAATGGGGAGAAGATGCCACTTATCATGTAGCTCTCCTCTCTCCAAACATCTACTATGGAAAATGAAAAAAGCTAAATAGGTAAATGCGCTGTATTTATAATTGTCAGCGGTACAGAAAACATGACAAAAGTTTAATTTATCGCCAATTCGCAACAAAGTTTCATCATTCATTTGCATTGTCATTAATCCGCGCCATTCTTTACTATACTTCGCGCATGCAACGCAGAACTATTAATTCAGAACTATGAAACTTACTTAACAATTCCGAGTAACTTTTATCTACCCTTCGCATTTTAACTAGATATTGCGATAAAGTTATGATAGTTGGAAAATCCTAATTGCCACAAATCTACAAATGTTTGTGATTAGTCATTTAGGTAATGAATTTTCCCAGCATTCTTATTTCCTGAATAGAATGTAAAAAGCCAATATTCAATTGCTCGAATACAGGGAAAGGAGAAATGTTTCCAATTTTTTTAAAGCTGCTTTAAAATAACACGTTTTCAGGTATATGTAAGCAATACCAGTTCGAACTAGAAAATTTATGGTTTAAAAGTATTCTTTTCACTATCTTTTACGAATTTCTTATGGAAAAATAACGCCCCACTTTTAAGTCACGTAAAGCTATATAATAAACCATTGTTACAGTTTTTTCTTTGAGTACAAGCATAGATAATTGTGGAAAAAGATTTTCGGTTTCTTTTTCGTGCTAGTGAACAGGAATTTAATCGGATCGTTATTTCTCAGATGACGAACATTTCTTGAGTATGATATTCACGAATTCATCAATATCATACTCAAGAAATGTTGACTTTCTGTGACTCTATAACACACACTTTTCATACGAACTTGTACGTGATACAACCGTTTATCTTCATTTCGATCAAACCATCCAATATATAGATTAGATATACGATTAGCGTCAATTTTATCAAGACGTAGTCTTGGTGGCTGACTTGCTAGTGGTTGAACTTTGGTCTTCCTCCTTTTTCAGGACAACGCCAATATAATTTAATGTCACTGTGCTGTTTTCTAGCTTTATTTATAAAGCAAAGGTTTTTCAAACAATTACACCATAAAAAACAATAGCAAATACAATGATGAGCCTAACAATGTGTGCACAATCATCACTGCTTAGTTATAAATTATCATTATTGTTTACAAGAGGTAATCATTGTTACATGTGGTTATATCTTCAAATTGTTGAAGTTATCTCTAAGATAGGTAAAAAAACCTTATTATAGTGGTTAGAGGTTATACAAATTACCTTCATCCTGCTTATGGGGTTTATTTATAAAATACTAGTTTTTAGAAGAATCATCACTTCATATTGAATTCTAGTAAGGCTACTTACCAACTGATTAGTTAATTGTGTCTAATGTCTTTATGATAGTAAACGTTTTCGTTACTTTTTAGCTTCAAAAAAGAATTGTTTGTTAATTTGTGTTAGCATTAAGTTTTTATCATCATCGACGGTTTTAAGCAAAAATAATTCGAATTGTAGCTTTTAAAAAAAAACTCGTCTCCCAAAGCGAACCCAATCAAAGTTTAAAATTAAACGTTTTTCCCAATATGGCCGCCACGGTTGCCCCCAGCTGTTGTTTGTTTGAACTTCGCCGATCAACGTGTTGGTCATAGAAAGTGTCAATGACCCTGGGGCCACCACAATGTCTCACAGCATTGGTTTGTCAGTAAATCACTTTCTTAAAAAAAAACAAAAAAACAGTGATTTTTGCGTTCTATAAAAAAAACTCCAACGATTATACAGTCCGATCATTTAGTATTTAGTATTAAATTCTATCTGACGATTTCCAAGCAGCCTAAAATTGTAATAAAAAGGTACTTAAGTTTTGTCAAATTTAAAATCAAATCAAATCAAATCAATTTTATTTGTGAAACACAGGTAAATATGGTAAAAGAGATTATTTTTAGGTAAAAATTTTATGAAGGAAATCAGTAGAAACAGCAATAAGGTGAAGCTTTTTAATTTACATTTCTTAAAATTTTGCCAATTAAAACAACGTATCTATCTTCAATTTATGGTTACCCCTACGCACAAAACGCATCACTTTCACGTGCTGAAGAAAAAACGCTCAACTAACAAAGGCCTACTGTTACACACTGGAAAGTAAAAAGACCCTACGCATCATAGACTAGACACAAAGCGCATAGCCGCAGGTAGAGAAATTGATTCGGATTTATCTTGTTAACTACTCAGCTCATTAAATACGCCTTTTGACCTTTGAGGCGAGTTACTGGCGGCAACACCAACACTCGTTATTGTTTTCAACAAAAGTGAAATTTTAGACCATTCTCTTGTTCATAGTCGTTCACGTTATATATATATATATGTATGTATGTGTTATGATACATACGTAAATAATATATTGGAGATTTTTAAAGGATTTGCATGCTTTTGCCTACTCCGTTTCCAAGTTCAAGTTTCCTCACGATATTTTGTCTAGCACTTGTATTTTGTTTACTCAGTGCCTAGTGCACGGATATAAAAAAAAAAACTAAGCGTTTTTGCTCTAGCTCATTGGTAGGCAGACCGGAGATTGCACAAACATCCTCAGCGAAGAGCAATACAATCGTCACCCTTAAGTACAACCTTTACTTCGTTTAGAAAGTTACATAACGTAAAGTCGTGAGCGCATCCAGAATGGAATGGTCCCTACATCTAGATGACCTTTACATTGTGTTCGGTGTAACTGAATTTATAATTTGCTGCAATTTGAATTCCGAACATCTTCAAACTAAAGCCCTACTCTCTAAAATGATGGACGTATCTTCGAATCTAGTCGACCCTGTCACTCCTGCAGGCATGGCCTTGCGGGTGAAAGGGATGGTTATAATCGTAAACTAAAGTCTTGCAAAGTAGAGACTTTGGTATGGTACGTGATGGCGACTTCGTGAAATGATATCGTGATTTAGCTTCGTGACGTAGAGTAATTCACCAACGCGCCCCGCAAGATCATGGCCTATTTGGGAAGACTTTAGAAGATTTACTTACTTTTTTTACTCGTTTTAAACATTTTTGGCGAATCCATTATATCCCGTAGTATTAGATTCTCATGTGAATAAACAAAAAATATAAATAATTCACATGTCAGTGTCTAAATAAAATATGGTTTATAAAATGACTCAGCGTTCATGAATATAAATTTTATTGGGCTATGCGCTTGGGAGGACGGTTTGAATTGTACCATGACGTCTCCTTGCAGATGGTCTCAAGTCAGATCGCTGGTCCGGAACTCTAGCACTCGCACCACTTACTTTCGTTTCGAACTTATCAAGAAGGTCAACGATCGTGCAACTAGGTCGTCGTGTGCCACTGAACTCGAGATCTTGCATATGCATTCACGAACAAAGCCAGTATTTAAGGAGCCCACTGGCCTATGTAATGAGATCCAACGAAATTGAGAAAAGCTTAGATTATCTGAGAGTAGGAAGTGTTTTTATGTGATGTGTGTGTGAATATGGCATGCTCATTATGGTCTAGGATTAGAAACGATGAGAACTGGAGCAGATGTTACTGTCGGCGAGAGGTTCGTAGTCGATTCTTTGAGGCAGAGGAAATAATAGTGGCTAACATAATTTAACTTTAATGCCTTCATTTAAGGTCTGAGTTTGTATGAATGCTAATTGGCATATTCTGGTTTTTGGAGGGTTATTTGTAACTTCCTTTTTCTTGTTAACTCTACTAATAGACAATTTTTAGCTACTGTTTATTAAGGTAAATATCATAAGGTATCATTTAATCAATTTATTACCTTTTTTATTGTTATGAAATAAAAATAAAAGATTTGATTTGTTCAAAATCAGTTCATTCTGATTTAAGGTCTGGTAATTGTTAATTAGTTAGGACCCCCCAAGTACGGGTGAAACTTTCAAATCAGATGAAATTTTCAGTTATGTATTTTATTTATTAGCAGAACTTTCATAAATGTAAAAGTGGGTTCAACTGCATTGACACGCAATCAACTCGCTTCACCACCAAAGTGGTGTTCACTTAGTTTTTTAAGCTCACTCTGAGTTAGAAAACGTATCAGAACCAGTTGGGAATGCTAAACGGCGATTAGTTGTGACACTTTAAGTTTCGAACGACGTAAACATAAGCGGCGATATCCGATGAAAGGACTGATTAAACCAGTAACATACTGGAAGCACGATGGATCGGATAAAGCAAGACTGCAGTGAGCATTGAACTTCTATTACTAGCGTATGGAACTGACACAACGAACAAATTTCTTGTGCCATGATTTGACGCCACTTAGCTTCAACGCATACAAACAGTGAATTAGGAACTTTACTTTGAAGGGGTACCTACAATTTATCATCATTTTACATCTCATCATTATATCAGCCAAAGCACGTCCACTGCCGAACATAGGCCTCCTCAGTGTGATTTTGCGATCATTACAAGGTCGTCTATCCTATCCAATGTCAGTGGACCTACTCTGCGCCTTTGGTTATAGGGTCTTCAATCTAGAACTTTTCTGCCCCAATGGCCATCAGTTCTTCGCACGCCCTGCCTACTGCCACTTGAGCTTACTGATTCACGTTTTTCAATATCTACTTCCTCTAAAAGCTTCATTTACAGCCATGCTTAACATAATGGTTCAGATAATTGCACGAGCAAACAAATTACATGAGAACTGGGTATATGTCGATTCACGGCCAAGGTCCGGTGGTGAATTTGTCTGCATTGTGTAAGTCGTACAATGATACAGAAACTGGTATGGCAGCCATTGTGAGAAAACAAAGGAATGACAGGTCTTGAGTTGCCCAGAATAGGTCTTGTCAGCAAGTGAAGAAACACAAGTTACGTCTGTTCTAGTTTATAGTGCTATTTCGAAAGCAATGAAATATATTTAGACAATCGAAATTACATAAAAAGTACGCTACTTACAAGTAAGCTTTGTAAAAGATTGTAGAGAAATACATTTGTCCAATTTGTCTAACTCACATTTTGAAGTTGCATATATTGCAACGACGCGTTTGGTGTATTGGTTAGCGCTCCTGACTATTATGCCGGCCGTCGCGGGTTCGAATCCCGCAATAGGCAAATGTTTGTGTGATGAGCACGAACATTTATACCTGAGTCATGGATGTTTTGTATATTTAAGTATGTATGAGAGCCCTCGTCATAATTGTTGTCTGGTACTTCGTAACACAAGGAAGAAAATTCCTTACCACGAAACCAGACAATTGGTGTGTTGTCTGGCGCATATTTATTTATTTATTTATTTTTTTTATTTATTGCAATCTTACAGCAAAAATTCTAAATTTATTTGTGAATCAGTTGTATCTAGAAATCTTTTGATTTTTATTGTATATTTGTGTTCAGTTTACGAACGCAAATCAGTAAGTAAGGAATTTAAAGAAAAATGTTTCACAGATATAGCCTTTGTGTTATAAGCGCATTTGCTCTTTCACAATACTGGCTTAAATGCTCCAGTTGCAATGATTTTGTTTGCTTGTGTAAGCCCTAATGTGATTCACTTAACGGATTTACATTTCGATTTGAAACCGTTAAAAGCGTTTTAGTTTGAAAAAATAAACGATCATCGTTTTACCAAACGCTAAGCTATGACTCATCCGAAATCTCTGTATATTTTATCTTAATTGGTGCAGTTAATTTATGTGGTACTTCATTCACGAGACAATTACTTTAAATAAGTGAAACAAACAAGTTTTATTCAGGGTTAAGTGCGAAGTTTATTCAGCGCGAATTTTTATTAGCATTCATGAATATTTAACGAAATTTAAAGCTAATTAGGAATTAACACTATTGAATGAGCTTAAAATAATCAGACAGAAATCAATCAGACTTTAAATGCCAAAGGTATTATTGGTCATAAAATGAATTCAATATTTTTTTTTGTTTTTTACGACTTGTTCAAGGGCAAATCTCAACAACCATGAATTTTTGTCTAATTTTGGTGGTAATTTTAGTTTATAACTTTTCGGCTAAATTTGTTTAATCCTAAGCAAGAGTGTTGTCTACAGTTACATGAAACGTCAGTGAAATTAAAATAATAATAATAATTTCTGAAATATTTGAAACACCAAAATTGATCACCCACCAAAATTGTCACAGGCCACCAAAATTAGATAATCTGACACCAAAATTTATCAACTGCACCAAAATTAGAAATCCATCAGATACAGTAATGCAACATTCTGTGTTTTTGGTTTTGAATGTTAATAATAAGTATCTTAGTGAGTGGTACACACGGTATCACATCGACCTACCTGATTTGTCATATTTTGTCGATTATTTTTTAACATTTCCATCCAAAACAAACACAGGAATCACCAAAATCATTTGGAACATTTCGACAGATTTGAGGAGAATGATGTGACACCGGTGCCGTGTGCCTACCACTGTACCGAGAACCTCGCTTTATACACACTAGTAGGTTTTAGCCAGTGAGTTGTTATTACTACTTAAAGAGAACCTATATGTCAAGCAAAAATTACAAACGACGACAAAATTGTGACGAATTCCTTGAAATTTGAATTTCGAATAAGAAACCTTTTGTATAAGTTGATAGCCAGTGGCGTCAATTCATGAGGCACGATATTTGTTCGTGGTGTCAGTTCCTTGAGCTAGTAATAGTTGTTCAATGATAATAATCCAACACCTCACAGGGTACAGGAGCTGGAGTCTTCTCGAATGACCTAAATATTAATATATCAACTACTCTTGACAAGCTAATACAAAATCTTTCAAGCAGATTAGCAGAATGTATCGGCATCACCAGAGCAGCACAGGCGGTTGCAGCCAGAGACGTAAAAGACCAACACTTTAAAATCGTCTCGGACAGCGCATCGGTGCTCCAGGCCCTACAAAACAATAGCATCAAATCTGTCCTTATTTGGGAGTGCCTTAGAGCACTCCAATCCATAGCAAGCACGAATGAGGTAACCTTGCAATGGATCAAAGGACACAGTAACTCACCAGGCAACGACGCTGCCGACGAACTAGCCAAGAGGGGCTCGGCGACAACACTATATGGCCCGGAACCATTACTACCCATACCGCAGGCCCTCTTATTTGGGCCTGCGGTATGGGTAGTAATGGGTAGTAATGGGTAGTAATGGGTAGTAATGGGTAGTAATGGGTACTTGGCTACGTGCAGAAACCGAAGCAGCATGGAGAAATGGTGAAGGTTGCAGGCAAACAAAGAACGCAATTCCGGAAGCTTCGAAAAGGCTTGCCCGTAATCTCATCCGGTTACCAAGAGACAAACTGCACATGGTTATAGGCACTATAGCTGGCCACAGTCTCTTAAACAAACATCTATTCACAATAGGTGTCACAGACAGTCACCTATGCAGAGGTTGCATGGGGGCAGAAGAAACACCACAGCATGTGCTCATGGAGTGTATGGGTGTGATGGAACAACGGGCAAACTTTCTCAAATCCCCGGCAACATTCCCAGAGGTCTTTAGCAATCTAGGCAGTTTGCTAGCCTTCTGGGAGAGCCTGGGGTGGTTAGAATGAAAAAGGAGGGATATACGTACAATGGCCCAATCGTTAGGCTAAGTGCGGAAACACCCCAGCCAAACTAACTAACTAACTAAGTTGTTCAATGGTTTAAGCTCTCTGTGCCTCAGACAATCACCAGATGAAGTTGCGAGACACCGCGCTTAGTAATAAAACGCCATGATTAACCGCCGTTATTTTAGAAATCATCATCATCATCATTATCAGACAAAGGACGTCCACTGCTGAACATAGGCCTTCCACACGGCTTTCCACAGCGACCGGTTGTAAACGGTCTGCATCCAGTGCGATCCTGCGATCTTTACAAGGTCGTCTGTCCATTGTCAGTGGTTGTCCTACGCTGCGCTTTTGGTCGAAGGGTCTCCAATCTAGAATTTTTCTGCCCCATCGGCCATCAGTTCTACGCGCTATGTGCCCTACCCACTGCCACTTGAGCTAACTGATTCGTACGGCTATATCCGTTACTTTAGTTCTTCTACGTATCTCCCCGTTTCTGATTCGATCTCGTAGAGAAACACCGAGCATAGCCCTCTCCATCGCTCGTTGTGTGACTTTGAGCTTCTTTATGAGGCCCATAGTTACCATAGTTAGAGACCACGTTTCGGATCCGTATGTCATCACAGGTAACACACACTGGTTAAAGACTTTCATCTTCAGACACTGAGGTAGTTGAGACGAGAAGACGCTCTTGCGCAGTTTCCCGAACGCTGCCCAGCCGAGTTGGATTCGTCGATTGACTTCTTTCTCAAAGTTGGACCTACTTAATTAGACGTAGACGTACGCATCGACAACTTCAAGAGTTGTGTTCCCAACAGATACCGGAGTGGGTACAACACGGGAACTCGACATAATTTTCGTCTTTTCCATGTTCATTTTAAGACCCACTTGTTGGGATACTCGTTTAAGATCTTCGAGCATAGTGCCAAGATCATCCAGCGTCTTTGCCACACGGACTATATCATTGACAAACCGGAGATGTATGATGTATTCGCCATTTACTTTGATGCCGAATCCTTCCTATTCCAGGGGCTTGAAGGCGTACCGACATGGTGGCGTTGTTATACAGACACTTTAACACGTCTATATACCTATAGTCTATGTGACACCGCTGAAGAGACCGAAGCACCACCCAAGTTTCAAACGAATCAAAGGCCTTCTCATAGTTCACAAACGCTAAACGTAGAGGCATATTATACTCCTCGGACTTCTGTATTATTTGCCAAAGCGTATGGATGTGGTCTATGGTACTGTAGCCTTTTCGAAATCTAGCTTGTTCGGGAGGCTGAAAATCATCAAACCTACGTGCGAGGCGTTTCGTGATGACTCTTGAGAACAGCTTGTAGACATGGATCAGGAGTGAGATGGGTCTATAGTTCTTCAATAAGGTTATGTCTCCTTGTTTGAAGAACAACACCACCACACTCCTGTTCCATGCCTCAGGCATCATGCCTTCTAGCAGCACGGAATTAAAGAGTCTCTGAAGGTGGAATCCACCCGCATTCAGAAGCTCTGATGTGATTCCGTCCTGGCCAGGTGCCTTGTTATTTTAAGCTGTTTCAGGGCCATCCTAATCTCGTAGAGGCTGATGTCTGGGATGTCTTTGGTGTAGTGACGGGTTAGGATAGCTCTTGGGTCTCTGACAGGGCTATCAACGGGTTTGGCAACTGAGGTGTACAACTGCCAATAGAACTTCTCGATCTCGTCTAATTTTGGTGTTAGTTAAGCAATTTTGGTGTACCAAATTACCACCAAAACCACCAAAATTGCACCACCAAAATTGAAATTTTATATAAAAAAATACGTAAAATAAAAACTGTTTCGGATATTCTACCTAACTTTATATCACTTTAAAAGCACACCATGCGTTCATTAAACACTGCATTGCCACAACAAATTAACTACTAAAAAGTAATTTAAACAGGAACACCAAAATTGCAGATTTTTTGTCCGGAGGTAAAAAAATGGAATACTTTCATTTTTGGCGGAAAAACGCAACGAGATAGCGCACCTGTTTCTTCACTGCGCGTGAGTGCCCGGCTGACTGGAGTGAGAGTCGGGAACAATATTTTTTTTTTGTTCGTTTATGCGGGTTAGGTTGTCTCTTTCATAAATGCCACCAAAATTGTTAATTTCGCGCGGACAGACCATCTTGTCATGCTCTAGGGTTAGGTAACGCACCAAATATGAAAATATCACTAACAGCAGATGGGAAAATTAATCCGAATGTAAATAAAATAAATGAATTTGAAAAATTTCCTGTAATTTTCTTTAGACTGAGGGAAATATCCAGCAAAACGGATTGCGGACAAGCCACCAAACTTAGAATTGCGAGGTAATTTAATTTTTTTCAAGTGACTGAAATATTTTATACAATTTATATTTATGGCCTGGTATGGATACAAAAGTTTACTTTCAAGAAAAATTTTTACAAAAGTGTATCTTTTTAGTACATGACGATTCTCAGCTCGGACGCAAAAAAATTACGCTTGGGATATTCACCCAAAAACGATGAAGATAATAATATAAAGATTTTTCTTAAAGTAGTGTTGATTCCAGTAAAAGAAAAGCATACAACATTTAAAAAAAGATAGAAATGTTGATATAATTGTTCACAGCTAATTACGTGGCACGTATACACACGATACAGTCATCAAAATACTCTGACCCTCACTTGCACTTTCTGCCCTTGAGATTGTAGACATAAGGATGGTAATATAAGAATTTTTTTGTTGCTCACTGTACAGAGATCACGGGTCAACGATTCAGGGGTAACGGCTGGATGTCAACTGAGAACACGCGCCAACAACGGTAGTCACTACGGCAACAGTTATTGAATTAAACAAAGCTAAAACCTGTACACTTTTCTTGGAACTTTAATTTTATCTGATGGTAAGTGATAGTGCCTATTCACATGAAGAAAACCATCAGGTCGCTTATGATGGTTCCATGGCTTTGAAATAATACGATATGCATGCAAGAATGTGGAAACAAATAGGCAAGCTTTTGTAAAAAAAGACCTGACACTTGTTTCCTGATGAATTTAATTGCGTAGAAGATAGACAAATACAAAGCTACAAAGATATAAATATTGATATTGCACACCGCATACAATGTGTGATACAGGATAGCATCTTAAATATCAGGTAGTAGAAAAGAGATGTCAGTATAAACATAATTAAGGTTCAGAACAATCACATATTTTTTTAAATCAATCAATCAATTCTAAAAGTGGCGCAGTTACGCCGTCATTCCTGTAAATCACATGACAAATTTTTTATGATATCACACGGGAATTACATACTAGTACTTATTTCCGGGATAAAAACCAGTAATGTTACACTCCACCCAGTTGTCATTGTTCTACAGTTCTCAACGGTGATACAAGAAATAATTATAACTTATGGATATTCCTATATTGTTCCATAGTTTCACTTTATAAGCCTTTTTGCAGTTTCACCAATACCTCTTGTTTTTTGCCCGGTATCGTTTCTTTCCTGTTCCACTTTTCATAAGTAACACAGTAGAAACTTATTGTATTTTTTCTATTGATTAATCAGGTATGTGAAAAGGTTTGAAAGCTTTGAACGCGTTGAATTGTTTGAACTGGTAATAATAAAGTACACTGTATAAAAAGTACATTCTTGAAAGATGAAATAAGGAACCAAAAGTTGCGCACGGGCGGGACTCATGTCATGAACATCACAAGATTTATTTGAAGTTTACCATCAATTTAAAAAAAGTTTATTGCAGAAGAAAAATATTATCTACGTAACCGTAAATGCTGCCCAACACCGCAGAGAGTGGCAAAAAGGTAGGGAAGCCTTTGCATTGCAATGGGATACATAGGTCTCGTAATAATTATATTAAATGTAAGTATTGAATTTGTAATGAGAAAATATCTCACCTACTGGAAAGTATTTACATTAGTCTAGATGAAAAATATCGTCATTTACCAACAGAGAAGCTGATAAGATAAAGTGCTGCATATAATGAAGTTGTGAACAAGATAGTTAATTCTGGTAAATAAGTAGGTGTCCCCCAGGGTTCCGTGTTGACCCCGTTTTTAATGCTCACCTTAATGAAGTAGTCGAACGCGGAAAATCTAGTAAATTCAGAACTGGTTATTTAGTTATGACGATTGTCGAGACGTGCCGTATTGTGCTGTTACACGATGCCTTTGCGCAATGTTTACATGCTCTGCCTTCCGTCTGCTACCGTCTACAATAGCATTGTAACGAGATACTGTGCTTTAATCTGTGCTGTGCTTGTTTGGCTATCAAGAACACTTCGTTCAAATACTCTAGAATAGGGCGAGAATTTTAGCCAGTTTCACCTTCGGATTAATTGCTTTTATCTTGCATTTCTATACCTATTATCATGATGGCAAAGTCTCTGGTAAAAACACCGTAAAATTATGAATCTCTTTACTCCGTCCCATAGGCAAATTTCTCCATGAGCAACGAATGAATGAGTAAACAACACTTTCATATGCAGAGAAGAGCATTTCTACAAATCTACGAGTACTTATACCGGATTGCTATTAGCAATTCCAATTAATCTACTGTGCGTTTCCTATATTGTAAACATTTAGCTGTGTTCCAGGAAAAGGCTTGCTTCGTTCATGTAATAAAGTAAGATAGGTGTTCGGAGCTAACGTGCTTGTATTGTTGCGCTTGATTTGATAAATAAACTACGCAGCCTAGGTGGCTTCGAATATTTCATATTATACAACTCGACTTGCTTAGGTGCAATCTCGTTTCATAAGTTTATGCCAAAGGAGATTATCGCACACACTAACTTCAACTGTCATTTGATTATACCACACAGTATTTACTTCTTAAATTATATCAGTTGTATGACTTCAACCACTTCAAAAGTTAAATTTCAGTACTATTTATTTTTGCTACATTAATACTAACTTTTCTTTGTCAGACTGGCGCTAGCTGAGCCTCAAATTTAACGTTCACTTTCGTTGACAACTGCCTCACCTTGATAACCATCATGATCATTCAGATGACCGTCAGTAAGTCAACTAGTGTCACCTTTTGATTCATCTCTAATGCCACTCGCATTAAGTTTACAATCGATTGTTTTCGATTTAGCGTCTGCTACAGTAGTTGCATCTGCTCTTGCGTTCCCATCTGTTTTGTAGTCAGCCTTAAGCTCTTCAATATAGAATTCAAAGTCGTTAAATTCCAAAAAGCTTCTTGATTGATGAGCTACTGGTCCATTACCTTTTCCTATTTCGTTCTTTGAATATTTGTAAATAGGGATCATTATGGTATGTTTACTCTGTTGATATAGTGCCGACATACGTGTACGTCGGTCTGTCACAACAGGGCCAGTCGTCGACGTTGACTGGTGAAAATCTATCGGAACATGTTTTCTTCATTTGCATCCAACATTTAAATACTCACTCAGTGCAGGAAAAGCTTGGTTGGGGGAAAGTTATTACGGTTTAGTCTTACGATCAATGCAAGAATATATAAAATACAAATTGATGTATTGAAATACGTCGATATTATAATAAGCCTAATGTATATAACATTTCAGCTTATTATAGGCCATCAATTATTTTAAGCTTAACTATAGAGATGAAGACTCTTTCAAGAATTTAATTTCTTTTTTATTTATTAACTAAAATACCCGATAAAATAATGTGGTTGAAAGGCAAGCAATACATGTCGAAAGTGCACTTATCAATGACCTTGATTTCAAATTAATTTTGTAACTTAACCAAACCGAAGGAGGTTTATACCATCTGTTACCACTTGAAAATAAAGACAAAAAGCTTTTCATCCTAATTAAGGTTTTGAATGAACAATAAATTTAACCTTACGCGGCCCGGGACCGTTTCTCACAATTATCAGATTCTACGTATCTTAAAATAGGCGTAAGTGAATTCCATACAATTACAGGGACTTTCTAGCGGATCGCTTTCAATAGTTGTGCTTGGTAAAAGCGAGGGTCATGTGTTCTCATGTCGTGTTTCCTACCTTTGTCGGTCCCGAACGGGTTATTGTCTGGTTTAAATGCATCTTACATTACTATTAATAGTAAAAGTAGGTTTTGCAGGTTTTTAGTCGACATACGGAGAAAGACTAATATTATAGACTACCTGGACTAGACTGGCTGAAGACAGAACGGAATGGTGGGCGCTGGAGGAGGCCTTTACCCGAAAATAGGTCCCCAAAATACAACATAAATAATTATATGCACTCTTATATCTAGTAATAATTGCATGAATTTGATAATAATAAATTAATTAAATAAGAATTTGTAAATAAAGTAGAAAAAAGGAAACGAATGATATTACGAAATTAATTAGATATTATTAAGTCATTATTTATATTAATATTTTTGGGAAATAAAGAGGCTTATTATATTAGGTTTTGCACTACGAGTAAGGGCTTCATCCGATTATGCATTGTGCGGCTTACTTAATGGTGTGAATGTAATGAGAACCCAGTTGACTTTTGATTGTACCTATTTTAAAATCGCAAACATCTTTATTTTTATTAAGATCCTTCTTGTTTTCCATAGGATTAATCAATTTTATATTTCTTTCGTGACTATGGAAAAAACAGCTCTACCAACTTTACTAAATAATCTTTTTTCCTAGTGTTCCTTGATATAACTATCAAGATCTAAAGCAGAATTCAACAAATAACGTAATAACTTAAAACCTTGCTAAAATAAGCTAATCAAAGAGAGCTTTTGAAACCACACTGACAGTGATTTCGATACTATTCGCCACCAGCATGAGAAAGTACTTGTCGTCAGACAATACGCGGTCAATTAAAGAAAGTTTCATTAACTCACATTGGGTAACTAGCTGATCATAACGATTATACAGCGTGTTGAAGAATGGTGGACTTCATTAGTACCACAGATAATATAATACTAGGTAGTACCTAATATCTAAAGATGTCACGCTGAAGTATCGAGTAGTGATTGATAAGTGCCATCCATGAAGGCGCGCGCCGTTCATTTTTGATTGAGCAAAGCTTAGGGTACGGGGTGTCTGGTATATATAAAAACTAGCTTTTGCCCGCGACTCCGTTCGCGTGGACTTCAGGTTCGTCCCGTCTAGTCTAGTAATAAGTAAGAAATACGGTAACTAAGTAAGCACTGCAGAGCCCTAAATTGTAGCCTATATGTTATTCTGATGTATAAGCTATATTGTGGTAAAGTTTCATTCAAATCCATTCAGTAGTTTTTACGTGAAAGAGTAACAAACATCCATACATCCATACAAACTTTCGCCTTTATAATAGTAGTAGGATAAAGTAAAAAAAAATATGAAATATATATATATATAAATATGAAATAATAAATTATTACCAGTTATATTCATTAAAATATCATCAAATATTGTCAAAATCTTGCACAAATGTACTATAAACGATTCGGATGAAAGGCGATGCGTTCCTTCGTGGATGGCACGTACTATAAGCAAAAGCAATCAACTGCTTTTGTATCGTAATCCTGATTAAGAACTGAAAACAAGGATACTTATATTTTCGATGTAATCATGTTTTAGAGACGATGACGTGTAAAGTTTGTTTTCAGGTGGATGTCTAAAACTTCAATCGCTGAAATTACTAGCATTGTAATTTTCCGGATATAGCAAAATCCTTAGATTCGATACTAACAGATACAGCTTGCATACTTTTGAAAACACCTTTTATAATTCCATTCATACAACATCAAATGAAATGCTTAATTGGGCAGCACGTCTAGCTCCCTTATCTGGTCTCTTTCAATCGGTATATCAGTTAATACATCCAAACTAGACAAAGGAATCAGCTAATTTGCTTGTCAGTACAAAATAATCGAATGTGATCTCTCACCTCTGATTCTGATATCTACAAACTAAAATACTCTTTATTACTAGCCTATAAAGTTCTATCACGACTAATGAGTCGCGAAACACACCAATGATACCCGAATTTTGTCTCAAGTAGCTTTCTACTCTATGTGATCGTAGTTACAGTTGGTTATGGTTTGAAGTCAGGGTGATGGCGTGTCAAAATAAAAACCAATTTGGTGTTTGGTAGGTGATGGTAGTGTGGTGATCGCCCGAGGTGCAACTCATAACGAATACTTTCGCTGCCTCTCTGACGTGCGTTACTCGTTCTCATATCAACGGATGCATCTAGCTATTCGCAAAGTAAGGTTTGGTACACACGATTTAATTATGTGAACCCAGTTTAATTTTAAATACCTATTTTAAGACTTGGAAAAAAGAAAGACGACCTCAAATTGAAATAATTGTGAAAATTTGGTTAAAAAATTTTTCTTCACTTCTTACTTCTCGTCAAAATGTAACCACTCATTAAGGTTAAGTTTTACATTTTGAAGATTGTAAATGTAGTGTTTCTGTGACCTTTGGACCTTTTTGAAAAGATCCAAAACAAAAACAGATTTTCTTTAGGTGTTTTTTACTGCACCCGTTGCCAATTTTTTGCATGACCTAAAGATTTGAATGCTTTTAGCATTTAGTCCACCTTTGTACACTAAATATATAAAGTCTTTAAAATAAAAAAATACAAAATTATGAAATTCATAAATAAGATGTTTACACTCTTGAGTGTCAACATATAGAAGCCAATCCTTTAACCAAAATATACGATCCTCAGTTGGGAAAAGCGGCATGTAGAAAAAAACTGCCATACGAAAGTGGTTTTGCGAAATTAAACCAAAAATACTCGATCGTCTAATAGACATAAATTGCAACCATTTGCAAATCCCCGTGTGCACTTCCCCTTACATCTTATTACGGTGACAAGTTCACACAATCTGACCGACCCGCCGCAATTTCCTGTCAGTAATTAATATATTGAAACTGAAGAAAGCCTTCGACTTCGGTTGACAGCGCTTGATTTCTCTTAGCTGATCATGTTTCTTCAATTGCCAAGTCGATACTATGATATGCCACTAGGTATGCCTGTGTTACTCATGCGAGGTAATACGGTTACTTACTTAAATGAAGATCAGTTACATTGGGTGAGAAATGTATAGCAACAAAATTGAAGTAACCAGAGTGCTTATTTTTTGTTTAAAATGTTGACATTGATCTTGAAATAAAAATACAAAATTATGGATCCAATTCCACTCAGGTACTTGATTATAGTTTTTTAGCCAAGGTCGCTTGCCTTGCAAACACCCCTCCGCCAATCCGCACTGGGTGGTAGAGTATGGTGGCTCACTACCTCATATTTGAGGTAAGACCTTTGCCCAGCAGTGGGATGCTTACAGGCTAACTTTACTTTACTTTTTTTTACCACTAGCTAACCGCTGACTGAGCCCGTTTCCGTATCTTGCAGGCATTGAACTAATATTCTTGCATCTTCAAAAGTTAGGGTAAATTTACTTGGAAATAGAACATTTTCAACACTAGAATAGTTAGATACGGGATTGCTACCATGTACCTTATTATTTATGAGCTTCCGATATTTCGGCACTGTTGCAAGCGCCATGATCACGGAGTAACTCCGCAGTTACTCCGCAGTTAGTCCGCAGTTATGTTAGTGACCATGAAAGTTTAAAACAATATATTTTCAACACTTTACAAGTTTACAAAAAGAATGAGATGATCCGATGTGCAAATGATAATTTTAGAAATTAGCTTCACGTTTCATTTCAAAGAGCTTTGGTCGTACCATAAGTTTTCTCCATAAACTGGTACAATGCAAATTCAAACTTTCATAGCCATTTGAATTGTCTATTCAAACTTCAAAAGCACATCTTGTTTTATCGTTCAATTTATAGTTTTGCATACAGAAGGAAAACTAGTCCCATAAGGAATCTTACTTTCAAAGCTGCGTTGTCGTTATATCAAAAGATTTTCGATTCAACTTTGATGTTTCAAAACCCCTAATTAAGCAAAAATCTCGTAGCCTTCAGGTTCAAAAAACTTATTTGAACTAAATCGGCGTTTTTCTCCGCTAATCACTGCGATACACGCCACAACAATACCGAATATACGATCGCTTTGATCGTTGCTGCGATGTGTACAGTCACGACTGTTTGTGTCACTGTTTCTAAAACTCCCGAATTAATAATTTTTAATAGCCAGAGGCGAAACTTCTGAACATGGAAATAAATGATCACATTTGCTATGAATCACATCTAAAGAAATGAGTTGTACCTTATCAACTTAGAAAACTTATGAAGAGATGAAACTTCTTTAATTACCAATTTAAGCATCTGATTCAAAGTTTGTCAAAAAAAGAAAGCAGTTAAGCAGCAGTTACGAATATAAACAGAAATAAAGAGGTGATATCTCTTTATTTCTGTTCATATTTAACATAGATAAAATTCTATTTTACGAGATCTATCAGCAGATGTATTAAAATTAGATAAATTGAGAACCAGCTGTTTGGTGTATGAATACTGACTTAATCTCATGATGTAGAGATATCTGCTTCTTCATGTCAATAGATCTGACGCTTTCAGATCTATGGATCAATAAATTTCGCTACGGCCTATTGATGTTGGCATTGAAATATTGTGTTTATCCGTGTATGACAAAGTGAGAGGGAAATGCAATTTCGCAATTTGCATACACTGATTTTACTCTAGACATTACTCACAGGTACAAAACAAGTGTACTTACTAAACAATAAATGCTAGATGGATATGAAAGAAACAGTGAAAATATAGTTGATGATATTGATCTTTCAATAAAATCATCAATAAATTCTCCCTTTTCCAATAAGTTTAACGGGAATACTACATTTACTATAAAAAGGTGCGGCATGTGATTTAATTAAATGAAACAGATGACCAATAAATAAATTAAAAATATCGTCTGTCGATGCCTCAAAGATAAACTTTGTATGACAAAAACCGTCATGAAAGTCAATACTTATTTATGAGAAAAAGGATCATAAACATAAAAATAACTTGAAATTTTCATTCATGCACTTTGATTACTGGGTGTAGGTAGAGGTTTTTGGCATTTACCGCATAAATACAATCAACTTTTTGCCGAATATCTCTCGATCAGCATGCTCTGACCTATAAGTTATCAAGTAAATCACTATCGATATTATTATATTTCACTTTCTCTTTGAAGATATCGGATTTTCCATGTGACAAAAAGTGCCTTGGTAAAAACAGAAAGTGATTATTGAGTTTGCATTAAAAAAGTAAAACCTTAAAATTGAATCAGATAGTTTTTTGATGTATTTTATATGAGTAAGTTTTGTTTGATCTCATTCAGCTATGGTGGATATATTTATTGGAATTCTGGATTCAAAGTGGCTCTATAAGATGGTAGGTAATAATAGTTGAATTGACAGGTGATTATGAACACGGATTATAAACTTGACTTTTACTTTTACCTATTTTGTGCGTTTTCAATATATGAGAGAGGTGAAAGGTCGCCATTTAAACCAGTGACAAAAAAACTACAACTTTTTGCAATTTTCTTTACTAATCAAACACAAGTAGCAAAAATTAATAGCTTTAATATTTTTCAGTGCCAATCATCTTTTATTTTTCTAAGCATTGTAATATTTTGTTAAGTGAGAGAAATTATTTGCTGTTGACGAGAGATCCTCAAAAATTGACGTTCCCTTTTGGGTTTGGTGAAAGTCTAACTTTGTTTTACGCGCCTTTTGTGCGTACTGATTCGCCTTTATATGGTGGTGTATGGGTCGGCGGCTGCGTACCTCGTGTGGTACAAGCTAAGAGATAAAGAGCGTTATTGTCTGCGGTTTTACTCCACATGACAAATCCCACCTTTTGTCCTGTCCTGCGTGCCCTAATTTTAGTTCTCTGGAAGATCCTATGTGTACAATTGACAAACCACCTCACTGGTTACGGGAACAACAAATTTAAGTCACTTCACCATCGACACTCTAAAGAGAAGAGTGTCTTCTGTTCATGAAAACGAACTACCGTTTTTTTTTTGGGAAATCCTGTCGCTTTTGGCTACAGATCTAAGTCTACCAGCTCAGTTCGACTGAGTTGGCCATTATTTTTGGTTCGTATTACTCATGCGTGTAGCGAAGGTACTTGTTACTATAGCTTCTTGTCGCATCGACTGAATATAATTAAGTTTGTTACGCTGAAAAATAACCTGCTGCACTGAATGTCACATATTTTTATTTCACTTGAAATGCACCAATCATCACCTGCATCTATTATTTTATCACTAATTGAGGGTTTATATAAAAGAGAAAGATATAGCAAATTTTGAAAGAGCTTTTCATAGTCAAAACCTTACTTGACTATGAATAAGGTTAGGTACTCTCTTATTTCTCATTGCTCAGACCACAATCGCGGATAGTCTCACGATGTCACTCCGGCTTTATGATATGCAAATACAGAATACTGCCAACGACACCACATCACATTGGCTTTCTACTGCTGCTAATGGCGCCTCTTGTAGCGATGCGTCTTCATTCATCGCACATGCTGATAGTAAGCCGGCTTCTTTGAAAGATATGGCAAGTAGCGTTTGTTGGTTTTGAATGATTGTGGTGAAAAAGTTTAAATGATTTATTTGATACACAATAGTCGAAACAAAACATTGTTATCAGTTCGTTGTATTGGCTACCCTGAATAGTACCAAGAAAATTGTCACTGTAAATGTATAGATTAGTAAAAGCTCTACAAAGCAACTAACTAAGCCTTTTTTTTAAAACATGATCAAGAGATTGGTGTATGACTATGATCGATCAAAACTTTTCATTTACTTATTTTTATTTTTCCATAGATTTCGGACATAGAGTTATTTCTCGTACATAGGTCGGTCTGCCATCTCGCCAAATTCTGAGAGTGGATTGCTTTTACATACATCTTTGAATAGATAATTGATGACATAAAAAGTCTTTTCCTTATCTAATGTATGCGACAGTAACTCAAATCGTTACTATTCATAGTAGCCAGCGGGGGACCAAACAGGTTGTCAGTGCCTTAACAGTAGATTCCATTAATCCATTTTATCTACAGCCGAGCCTTACAAGGCACTAATATTTAATTCCATAGCACATTTTATTCATAATCGGCCAGCAAGCTAGAATAAGCTTCCGTGGTAAGAATCAATTTCTAATAACGGTTGCATTCTTGTCATATATATAAGTTGTCAACTGTACAATTTGTAGGATTGTGTAATATACCGTGATACTATGTTAGTATTTGACAGAAATAATGATTGTAAGTAAGCAACTAATGTAGAGAGAAGTCAAGTTACTTATATTATTCAAGTTACTTATATTTGAATAAATTATATTCTAGGTAAAGTAACTTGTTAAACTGTTTATGCGCCAGCTTTTAATAAATAATGTTGCTTGAATGTGCATTTCGTTTATGCATATTGTTTCAATTTGTAGTGCACAATCTATTGCTTTAATAACTTAATCCCTACACTTTACGGCTATAATATAATTTGATAAAATATTATAATTGGCTGAATACTGGTCACTTAATTGTATTCTAAAGGATATTGGTGCCATAAATATTATTAAATATGATATCAAAATGAACTTTCGATTTTAATACAGCACTGGTTATTCGCCTTATTGTTATTTCCGGTACGACAGAACATTCATCAATGTTTATTTTGAGGAAGTTATAAATTTACCGGAATTTCAGTGTCTCAAAGATATAGGATTTGACGACGCGTTTGGTGTTTGGTTGGCGCTGACTATTACGCTGGCCGTCGCGGGCTTAAAACTCGCAAGGGGCAAATGTTTGTGTGAAGTGCACGAACATTTGTACCTAAGTTATGGATGTTATAGGTATTTAAGTATGTATGGGAGACGCCCCCGTCATAATCGTTGTCTGGTACTTCATAACACAAGGAAGACAATTCCTTACCACGAAACCAGACAATTGGTGAGTGAGTTGTCTGGCGCATATTTATGATTATTATTTATTAGCTTAGAACTCAGGGTTGGCGATCAAACCAAAGATTTGGGAACTACGAATGCTACCGCAACAACCTACTACCACATTGTAACCTAGGTACATAAAGGCTTATTTAAGACAGTAACAAAACTGCTGTTGACGAAAGAAGGGCACCTCATTAACATTTGATACTTGTTATGCCGTTGACTGATGGCTGTTGGGGCAGAAGAGATCTAGATTGAAGACCCTTTGACCAAAGGCGAAGCGTAGGACATCCACCGACAAGATGGCCAAACGATCTTGTAAAGATTGTAATATCATACTGGATACAGACCGCTCGCAATCTTTGTGGAAAACCGTAAGGGAGGCCTATGTTCAGCAGTGGACGTCCTTTGGCTGATAATAATGACCCTATTCTTTACTCCTTTTCTATAAAAAAAAATATCATTTAACGAAGAAATGGTGATTTAAGTTTATACGAAATATACGGTTTGCACGTGTGAAGTCGCATTATAGTACTTGTCATTAGTAATTTCTTGAGTAGGACCTTTTCATATCAATACATAGGCCTTGCATTAATTTGATATCTTGAGAAATCGAATCTGACGCGTTCTTAGAAGTTCACAGATGTACAGTCGCCAGAACATCAGACTAGATATTTTTGTTGAAAAATAGCGCTAATTCCTACAGCAAAAGATACCGCAGTGTTTCTAGCTTGACGTGCTGTCGTCAGTACATAAAATTCCCAGACTTGTTTTTCTGTTAAGGGCATGCTGTGATAGTGTTATAGAGAAATTAATGGATCAGGTTCAGATTAGAAACAGGATCTACCTGTTGTGAAGGCTGATAAGTTCAGTTTGCAAGGGATGTATGGAATGATCAAGAAATTGTATTTGTTAAATAATAATGTACTCATAAGTAATAAATGTTATGCGATTGACATGCTTAATTAAATTTTAGGGTTCTTAATAGGGAAAAAGACCTGTGTTGTACAATACTTTTTGGTGCAGTATAGTATTCGGAAGGGCTTTTTAAGGGTATAGGAAAACAATTAATTAAGTTATAATTCAAATTCAATTTTTTATTACTAAAAATGTGCATGTTAAGTACTTTTTTATTATGGGATGAAATTATCATCATAGGTTTTATTAAAATACGACTTCTTGCTTTCTTGACTTTTTTAGTCCCGACCTAACTTAACACGAAGTGGGTGCAAATTAACCAAAAAGCGGCGATGGTCAAAAGCCGTCAATCTACAAACCAATCCAGCTTATTGGTCATCTAAATCACCTCGTATAATTGCGAGCATGTCGCTGCCACTCCGACAACATGCAAATTACCGAGCCGACGGAACCGCAAATAACCAACTGTCTTCTGGTTATTGAGAGGTGCAAGTTAAGTAGAAGACAACTTTGTTATGGTATTGGCTAGAACTAGTGCAAAAGAATACTGACAGGTCGTTATTTTCAATAGTCACTAAAATGCAAGTTATTTTGAAATCAGGAAGCCTACTACTACTACACGATTACTACTAACTACTACATAAAACTACATCCGTCAACAATAGTTACGATTATCTTTTTAACAGATTTGGCTTTTTATTTTGGCTCTGTGTAAATGTCTAACAAAATTTCATACACAGTAAAATTGTTTTTTTAATGAATATCATTAAAAGAAAGAAAACATGTTTATTCAGTATCATAATTACAAATAGAGAGATACTTCTATTTGAATACACATAAGCAAGATACTGAAAGGGTGGGCCACTCGGCATGTGTCGTAGCATTTTAAGAATGCCACGACGCTGGTCTTTCGTGGACACCCAGACAGAGAGAGCACTGCAATAGTAGGTACTAATAGTCTTGTTCAGTTTACAGTTTTGCGGCTATAAAATGCATCTGTCTTTCAACTACAAATTCAGTAAATTCTTAAACTAGGTAAGCCATCAGGAAATTACTCAGAAATTTAAGGACGGGCCTTAAAATATTGGACACAATATAATTAACGTTCAATAAATGCAGTAACTTTATGGTAGGTACTCTTTCATAACACACCTAAGTAGTATAATATCTACTATTACTGCCGTCTAATTATGTTACATGTTTTCTTATACTTATTTCTATTTCCTCAATAGAAAACGCCCAGTGGCAGACGGAAATATACAATTTGATGTTCCGTTCACATCATCTATGATGCCTTGATTTATGTCAATTTCATTTGATTTATTGCTAAGTTACAAAATGCATGTTTAGTTTTGAAAGAGAAATGCTATGCGTCATAATGGACGGAGATAAAGTAGGTCCATTGAGGGCTAAATTCGTAATGAGAGTAGCAGCAAAGTTTAAAGTGGGTAAACCTGGGCGCAATGACAATCACAGCATATAAGATAGAAGATATTAGTATATGACTGACAGTCTACATGATTGCATGAGTATTAAGAAGTCATGATTGTGGTTAAGTTTGGTTTGTATCATGATATTGCATAACATCTAATCACACGCATTATTTGGTAAAAATACGGGTATTCATCAAAGTTTTTGGGGTGATTCGACCGCAGCTAAGCTAAACTCTTTCGAATCCAATCAAATTACTACGAATATGCGCAATGCCTCAAGGGCTTAGATAAAAGCAATAAAACGTTCCTGCTATATTAGAAATTATTAGGCAAAAAATAAAAATACTAATAAAACTTAATACCTCTCATTGAGTGAGATTGTGCCCAAGTGTCTGCTCTAACTTAAAAAAAAACTTTTCAAAAACTAAACCGTTTTCTTGAAGCAAGGAGGCGATGATGCTGGCTGTTTTGTACTTGACTCTTTGTCTTACCGTATGTGTCTCTACTATGGTGCTCTCGTATATTATGAATTAACGTATTATGATCAAACACAGTTTAGTGCTCGCTTCCTGTTTGTGCTCGTAAGTCAGTGGCAAACAATAAGTACATTGAAAACCGGAGAATTGAATAACCGATTACCTTTTCAATTGCACACGTGTTTCGCTATAATTATTTATGGATTGGGCACGAAAGCATTTTTTCTTATGTTGTTCGCTGATAAGTTAAAATTAAATTTTCTTTTATTTCAGACACATTGATTGTAACAATATTTTTATAACAATGGTAACTAAAAAGCATTTATAAGTTACAACCTCTTTCGTAGTACATAGTTATAACATTGAATTAAAATATAGCCGTCCATACAAATAACACGGCTTAAAATACACGGGATAAAATTATCTATGACACAAAAAAAATAAACAAAAATCGGTACATCCGTTTAGTAGTTACGATACCACAGACAAATACACAGACAGACACGTTAAACTGATAACAAATCTCTCTTGTTGGGACGGAGGTTAAAAACAATGTCTTCAGTTGCGTTTGTCAGTCTATTTGCGTCTAAGACCCTTTACACACTGCGACTTTAAGCAGCGATGCAAACGCGATGCAGTCGCGATGCAGCATCGATTCAATCGCAAAATGTCAACCATTACACACTGCGTTACTTTTAGCATCCAAATTAAATCTGTTCATTGCGTGAGTCGCAATACTATCGCGCGTTTTCAAAACGCGCTTCTGCATCAATGCTCAAAGTCGCAGTGTGCAAGGGGTCTAAAAACACATAAGTAGGCCTATTTTTTTAATAGTCAAATAATAAATATTCGCCCAACAAAATACAATAAGGCTATTTCTAAATTAGGTGACGTTCAGAAATCATTTATGTAGTCTGTCTTTTAGAAATCAGCCGCTTTATACTTTATCAGTCAGTTATGTTTTATTTTCACGGCTTTTCAAAATTAATAGAGACACTGTGAAACCTTTGTCTTCTAAATCCACTATTCATTTAGAGGTCACTATTAGTAAATAAACGTGGTAAATAAGTGAAGTAAACGACCTAATTGACCATTTACTTAATACCATTTATGAATTGCGCCTATAAATAGCAGCTTTTTCAGACAAGGAATCAAACCCTGCGTATCCGGGCGCATGCATCTACCACTCGGCCACCGACACAGCCGGATTCATTTGTCAATACAAATCAAACAGCAAAAGAAAGTCATATTCATAAAGATCATTTATATTAGCTGATTTCACAATATTTACTTGCTCTCATCTATATAGTTTTGCATCTAATAACATTCCATAGATCTCAATACAATCAGAAATCTCTAATTCATCAATCTTTCATACAAATTCATAGGTTTGCTTTTCACGTCATCATGAATGAGATCCAATCAGTCCAGTTTGAAAGACTTGAATGAAAATAAGATTTGAGTTTTCTTTGTGCAAGTCAATCTAGATATACTGTTATTTGTTTACTGCACATAAAGACAGTATCCTACTCAGAAAGTGGAATTAAAATACAAAGCAAATACCTATTACTTTTTTGAAGTCTGTCAAAATAGTATCTTAAATCTTCCTCTCAATATAACAAATACTTTACTGAAAACCGGATCAAAATTGGTTTAGCCAACTCCAAATAGACAAAAATTTCAGTATACATACAAACATATAGGGTAAATTGAAAACCTCTTTTTTTAAGTCGGTTAAATCCCTGATGCAATTTATTACTAAAGGTTTCTGTCTAGGGAAACCAATTGTATCAACAATCTATAGTTATTGATCTTATTACACGAACGTGGTATAACTTTCAAAAAGTTATTTAACTTCATCTCAAGAATAAAGTCTCAATATTTTAAATTAGCCATGCTTTTACAGGCACTTAAATATGTATAACGTTTATTTAACTTAATCATGCTCATTATCATACAAAATCAGTTTTGTCCAAAACCGTTACAGTTAAATAATACAGTTATTTAATCGTTAAACGATTATTACATAATTTCCTTGAAATGAGAGCGTTTGCTAGCAAAATTTATTAAAAATATGTAAACGGGCGATTTAACGGGAAATATGTGAATCAATATGAAAGTCCCTTTAATGAAAGTAAAAGTATGAATTCCTCTCATTTCGTTGGTGATGAAAATGAAGTTGTTTTATGTAGGCCCTGAGGGTCTACTTTATGAGACAGTGAATGTGCTTGCCATCTCTGTCATTCGTATGATAGTACTGATAGCGCGAGAGAGCACGAAGATTTCAATAAATTTTAAAAATAAGAACCCCGTCTTACGTTATAGGGCCCTGAAATAATTCGCTGGCATTTCCGATCGCATCGAAATGATTTAATCGGAATAATCGATCGCAATGTTGCTTGCAAACTTGGACCTTTCTTTTGCTCGTATACAGGTAGTTTATTTTGTAGAACGCCAACAAACGAATTGTATGTATACTAAAAATACAGTTTTACTGTAGATAGTAGCTTCTATAAAGTTGAATTAAAGTTAAATTAAAATTAAAATTTTACATAAAGAATTCATTCGTCAGAAAAATGTGTATTGATAGGAGTTGACTCCTATTTGAAACTACAAGTTGAATCATTGCTAAAAAAAATCCGACATTTTTTATCACATTACAATATTCGCGCAATTTCAGGCTACTATCTTAAACACCCTGTATCGGGAAATACCTTGCCAATACTTTGTATTTATCAGATATTGAAAAGTAATGATACAGAAGCAGTATTAAATTATCAAAATTATTAAAAAGTTCAGAGCTTTGACATTTAAAATTAGCACACGTAAAATTCGTACGTGATCGATTCAAAATACCAGTAGAATGTTCAATGAAAGTAATAATTAACTTAGTCAAAAAACTGGAACGCGCTAATAACAGCACTTACATTGATTAAGTCTTAGATTACAAGTGCAAAGTTTTTGAAATTGGAACTTTTGTCGCATTTAACTCGTATTTCGTTTGTTTGTTTGGTTAAACGCACTAAAATCAAGAGATACTGGTTCTAATTGAAAAAAAAAATGTGTCGTATAGTCCATTGTCACATAACAACACAGCAACAATGCTGGCAAAAACCTTATTTTATTTATTAATCTGTAGTGTTCGTGTGAATCAATCACCCGCATTGTTTGCAAGTTTGCATTAAGATATTTATGTAGAATAATAGACATGGAACGGAACGTAAGGAGTAAGAGATAAAAGGCGACTGAGAGTGAGAAAGGAGAAGAACGTTTGAATTTGAATAAGGAATGCAGATTTTGAGGTTATAACTGTTATATGATGAGTGTAAGTGAGGGTCTAAAGATCTATGATCTAGAGTCTGTAAAGATGTGTTTATTATTTCAGAAGTTTAATTAACCAACGTTACTATTTAAACCAATTCCGTGTGTTCTAATTTATCAAACCCCTAGTCCCTTTTTATATTTTACTAGCGGCCCGCCAGCGACTTCGTACGCGCGTAATAGTTTTACTCCGTTTGGTTCCCATAGATAGATCGTAGCGAAAATATTTATAAGCCTATACGCATTAAACTACTTCTATAGCCTTCCCTCATAAATTAGCTGTCTAGCAATGTAGCTAACATAGTTTATAACCGGACCAATGGTTCCTGTTATTAGCGCGTTCAAACAAACAAACAAAAATATCTAGTTTTTAAATATATACGTAAAAATGCGTAAAGATAAATGTTACATTTTATAAACACACAACACGCAGCCCGGTTTTTAATCTGGACAAACTTACACGGGGATAATATCTTTTTATTTTACAACGAAAAGTAAATACTTACTACGCCTATCGTCAATCGTATATTTCTTTCGAGAGCTAATGAAAATACCAGGATATACTCCGTGCGCTTACATAACACACAGCATTACGCCACATACAGGCTTTGGGAGAAGCCAATTCCTTCAAATCTTCACCCGCTACCTTAAGAGTTTGAACTTGAGCTTTGTTTATAGTCATAGCGAATACTCTACTTTCTTGAATTCAAATCGTGAATTCAAAGGGTTAATTTTATGTAGGGATCTACCCCATCATCATAATCATCAATACCCAAAAGCCGTCCACTGCTAAACATAGGCCCCCACGAAAAGTTTGCAAAAAAAAGATTGGACACCCTTCGACCACAGAAACAGCGTTGAATGTCCACCGACAATATGAACAGAAGACCTGCAATCTACTGTCACAGTACACAGACCGCTTGATACCTACCCTGTTTAAACACAAAAAAATATTATTTACTGTTTTAAGGAATAAAATCTCTTCTCGAGCATTTTCTCAAGAGCAACATCAATAACAAACATGTGTCAAAACATTGTGTCTCAGACATGTCAAATGATTGTCAAAAATGATATACAAAATATTTTTATCATTAGCACTAAAGAGTTTTGATATCAACTTCGAAGAAAATCACCCCCTGAATAACTTTGGCACCCTTTTTCACCCCCTTAAGAGATTAATTGCAATAAAATATAAAATAAATATCCGTCAATTCTGTAAAAGAATGTGTATGCAAAATTTGAAGTAGATTGGACCAAGGGATCACGTTGTTCCATACAAACTTTGCACCCCTTTTTTACCCCCTTAGGGGTAGAATTTCGAAAAATCCTTTCTTATCGGATCCCTACGTCATAAAAAGAACTCACCCTCCCAGTTTCAGGTTTCTACAATCAGCGGTTTAGGATGTGCGTTGATCCATCAGTCAGTCAGTCAGTCAGTCAATCAATCAATAAGTCAGTCGTTCAGGACAAAGCATTTTATAGGTATAGATTAGACTATTTTAACTATTACACTGTTTCGTCTCGTTCTTTCTTGGCGCTGTCATCATTTGACAGAAAGTGACAAAACAGTGTAATATCTAAAATAGGTTTATTTGACTGTTTGAATTATTATGAGTAAGCGGGATAGACTACTCATTGTGCTTGCAAGACTGTTAGATAATCCTATTGTCAACATCGTCCAAAGATGTACATTGTACAAAATATCGCGCAAATTATTCAAATCGTTCCAAGAGCGTGAGTCACGCGGAAATGCAGCGATGTTCGGCACAACACATTTTGAACTCTTGCGCATATAAATCTGTTCCTGTCAAACGGTCGGCCAACAAAGAGACGCGGACGTTTTGACAAATGGCCACTCTTTAGAGGGAAATGTCTCGAAATGTTCAACACAAAGAGATACCGTAAGATAAAGAGCGCATTACTTTCCGAATATGGATATAAATTCTTGAATATGTATGTGTACACGTAATAGCATATTCGTACAATTTATCACTAAATGTAAGATTGCTTATAAGCTGGCTCCAACGGTAAGCGGACCTTGCTTGATATTGCTTTAATCCGTTCAAGTTCCAGACAGTTCAATTCCCACTCATGCCCGCTGCGTCACCAATTTGGTATTCCGATCCAACTTAAGAAAAATTCAAAGTAATCTCTCTCACTCACTCGTATGATAGAAATTAATTAAGACATGGAAATTGAAATTAAGACACTGCAATATGAAATTTGCTAATCCATTCAAAAGAAGAGCAGCTTAACTGTCAAAGTAAGATCGCTATTAGGCACCCAGTATTTAAACTTTGCTGATTTGTCACTTTTTGAATAAGCGCATCAAAATAACAATCCACTTCAAAAGCAATTAAACAGCTCATGAAGTAACTGTTTTATGACTTATCAATCATCAAATTGTCAGATACCATGTTAAATTGAAACTTAATGCATGAAACAATTTTATCTTTAATTAATAAGTTAAACATGAGCACCGTCAGGAAATATTGTATTACAGACATGTAACTAATAAAATTTAATTTTAATCGTCAGTTAATGAATGATACATAACAGGTAGATTTGCGTCATAATAAGTCAAATTCGTTAAGGATACATAGTAATGTAGACACTCTGGGTACTTACTTATATACAATATGTATTAGAGCTTATATAAATAGCATAAGGCATCGTAATTGTATACGGTATAGGTAGACTGCTACTCAAGTTTTTTTTATTGAATTATTATTTAACAAAAATGATTGGGAAAGCCTATAATAACATTACGTTTAAAAAATTTCTTCTAAATTTTACGGTTTTAAGATTATTAAAAATTACACTCAGATTTTAGAGCAGAGCGGAAAAAAATATTAACTTTTTCCGAAGGTGCAATGTGACCAATGTTCATCCGTGGACGTCCTTTCGCTGTTACTGATCTTCTTCTCTTCTTCTTCTTCAGCACGTGTTTGCCCACTGCAGGGCATATGCCTCTCCAAACTTCCTCCACGCCGCTCTGTCTGGTGCTTTTCGAAACCAGGTTGTGCCGGCTTGGTTCTTTATGTCGTCAGACCATCTGGCTGGAGGTCTCCCAACACTCCTCTTCCCGACTCTGGGTTTCCACTCGAACACTGATTTGCTCCATCTGTTGTCACTTCTTCGACAGAGATGTCCAGCCCACGCCCACTTCAGTTTGGCTATACGGTAAACCACATCAACAACTTTTGTGTTTTCTCTCATGGCGGTGTTGCGTGCTCTGTCTCTCTGTTAATGATAATAATGAATAAAATTTTGCGTTGTTTATTTTCTCAAGATTCATGAGCCGATGTTTTTACAATCAAAACAGTTTGGAAACCGCAGTCACATCATTAAACTGTTATTAGCGATGAGCAAGCTGACATTGGAATATGAATACTAGTTACAAACAAGGCTAGCAATGTCAATGTCGGCTCCATCACTGATGTTATGGTTATCTTTTGCTATGAATATTGATGGAGTCAAACAATGATTTCGAAGGCGTTAAGAATTTCAAATATGCCGAGTTTATAGGGGTTTTAAATTTGAATACAATTACTAAATGCTCATCTCTGTTGGCATGAAGAGGAATGTCAGTTGTCTGTCTTTAGATTTTGTTTCCTACCACAAACTATTATTTTACTAGTTAATAATATTAAAACTGACTGACCACTAACTTCCATTTCAAAACGCTTAGTATTTTTTTATGCCATGGATGAAAATATTGAATTTAAAATTTGGGAAATACTTTCGTTTTGCATGAAAAAAAAAAAAAAACAGTTTCGAACGCAAACCTTGTGTTGTTATGTAAAAACAAATCACATAACTAGCCCCACAACGTTATAATCAGTTGAAATGCCATCATAACAAAGGCTGCACTTTACTAGGGTTGTCCAAAAATGTGCTCATTGATGTTTAATTTAGGAAATAATGCAAATGTAAGAATGTAAAGATATCTGCTAATATTTAACACTAAACCACGGTTTTTTGTACACTTTGAGACACTTTATAAAAATAACAATCTCTTTATTTAAGGGCATGAATGGTGGGATGTTTATTTTTTTGTAAGTAGCACATGGTTGTGAATAAAAATAACCGTGTGCTTTCACGAAAATCAGCTTGGTTTTTGTTAAACAATTTCTCTCAAGAATAATACTTATTAACAATAGTACTTATAATTTTAATAACAGTCTAAGCTCACAGCCCTGTGCCATACAGATACTACATCCGGTACCAATGAAACAGCAGTTCATAAATCAAATTCCGATGAGCGGTCGCCTGCAGCCATCTTCTGTTCATATCATCGACGCATGTCAGCGGTTCAAAAGTCATGCGGTGACGGGTGGGTGCAATTATGGCGGAGATGACCGGTAGGAGGAATTTTTGGCTGTCTGTCAATAAAATGTCAATGTTTTCTAAGTATTGATACCTCAATATTTCAAACCGGACGGAAAAATATGGAATATACTAGTGGTTCCCCAAGTTTTACCCACGTAAATATTGGATCTCAAAAAATATCATAATCAATTATAGCCTATGTGTTATACCGATGTATGAGCTATATTATTGTAAATTTTCATCAAAATTCATTGCGTAGTTTTTGCGTGTAGGAGTGACAAACACGCATCCATACATCTATACATCCTTCCTCACAAACTTTCGCATTTGTGATATTAGTAAGAGTAAATAAGATCCCACCGAAACCATTTCCATGAAAAAAAAATCCAAAAGTCGAGATCGTATGACTTTCAGTGTCAATAACATTTGAGATCTCATGTAAAGCCAAGCTTCTAAAATAAACCTACTCAAAATCTTCAGAAACTCTACACCTTAGTTAAACTCGTAAAAATGTGGCTTTTCCCTTTCGTTTCCGTCACATAATGGGTGTAGGAAACTCAGATCTCTCAGACTCAGAGCAACCTAAGCTTTTGAAAAAAAAAACGATTAGGTAGGTAAGTATCCTCTTACATTCATCAAATGAGTAAACATTTCAATACCTAACCAATAAACACCTGTACTCAAACAAACCTACGAACAATCGACAACCTGCGAACAGTTCGCAGCTCGTTATATAACGCCGTCCTTGCAAGGCCGCGCGGGCGCAGTCAGCGTAGGAAGCTTCGCCATAGGGCTGCCACGCCACATCTTTGACTTATTTAGTTTTACTTATGATGTATTTTCAACAATTCCAAGATTTCAATATTAAAGAAAATACAATATTATGGGTCAACTTTCAGTGATCATTCTTGATAATGAAAGTTTGATTAAAAAGTTAAATTTTAATAGCTCTGTAAAAAGTAAAGAGTGTGTCAATTGAACACCGAAAACTATATGTCATAGCCTTTTTAACAGGTTATTCACCAACTGGACACAAGTTTTCCCCCCTACAAACCCCTATACTTACCGGTCTATTATTATTTTAGTCCAACATTCTGTGCAGTGTCGGGTATTCAATTTATGTGTTAGCTTCGGTGTTACGAGAGACTTATGCGGATAATTAACGACAAATAGCAATTTACTTTTATATTATGTTGGCATTTTAAATACTTAATTACACTTACCACCGCAACATAGAAGTATACTATATGCGTGATATGAGTGGTGAGCATGTCTACTCTGTTATGCGGTTACTAATACAAAATATATTAAAAACTATCTTTCGCCCGCGACTTCGTTCGCGTGGACTTCAGGTTCGTCCCGTCTAGTAGCGCAAAAAATGTGATTTTTAACGACCTCACATTAGAAACCTCAAAAATTGTAGCCTATATGTTATTCTGATGTATAAGCTATATTGTGGTAAAGTTTTATTCAAATCCATTCAGTAGTTTTTACGTGAAAGAGTAACAAACATCCATACTTACAAACTTTCGCCTTTATAATAGTAGTAGGATAAAAATACAGTCATTTTTAAAGTTAACCCATCTATGGCCCTGATATTTTAAGGATCGAAAAAATAACGATACATCAATTAATTTCTCCTCGCTTCTGCCAGCCCTGCATCGCTCACCGTCGCCGGCGCATTGTTCACGCCAGAAGGATAATGAGACCGGTTCGTTTTGTTTCTGCAATTAATCCCGCCCTATAAGGCCTTTATCTCGATTTGGGCATTTAAAGACCCGCCGATATTTAACGTCACACCTTATGTTGGTCTCCGATCCTCATTATGATTGAAGAAAGAGTATTTTACACGCCTCATTGGCATGGGGATGATGGTAAAGTATAGATAGTAAAATATTATGGGTTATTATGAAGTTAAAGGTCGGTCAGAAACATTAAATTGGACAAAAACATGCCCTTTTTAAAGAATTAATTATATCTTACTGCACTTGTAATAACCACAAAAAGGATGAAGTAAATTCAAATTAAAGAGATAAATCTGGCAAATGACTGAAAAAAATCACGTCATACTGATTCTACCTACCTGAATTTTTGTGTAATTTAAAAATAATATTTTTTATTGCTGGTTTTCATTGTAGACTCATTATTATTATCTGTTTTTATTTATGGCATGATTGACGCATTTAAAAACAATATCATTATTAATACCGATATCATAGCGGTTAACATAAAAAAATAAATAAAACACAGTTTGTCTAAAAAGCGATATTTTCACTCCGCAAGCAGAGTACGAGTAAAATCAACTTCTATTACCCAGAAAATATTAACTTACGTGACGTACTCAACGCCCAAGTGCAAAGTGAGTACTAAGAATACCAAAAAACACTTACCCAGTCCGCAGATCAGGTACGTAGCTGGGGGTTTCAGCACGGACCGCGCGTAGGCCCCCCGCACAGTCTCGAGGGCGCGGGGGGCCCCTGCCACGAGTAGGACTCCAGGGGACACGTAGCCAGCGTACCGGAGCTCCGCAGTGGCCGCAGCTAGCGCCCCCGCCCACCAACATTTCGCGTTTGCTGCCAGGAAACTCTGTGGACAAGGATTTTGGAGGTTAGTACTTTTGTTGTTAGGCCTTTTTCTAAAGGTGATGTTGAATAGTGTCACTGGCATGGCCATTTGAAGGGGAAAGCTAAATATAGGTTTAGAACACATTTTTATGTATTCTACCATATTCTTTATTTAATACTTTATTGCTTCACAATGTACATTTATAGGTATGTACAATTCAAACAATGTGCAGACGATAATGATGGACCCTTTCGGGCGCTGCAGAATAAGTTCTACAGAGAGAGGAAGCTTTACTAAAATATAGATAAAAAGTTGAAAAAATCAGTAGGTAACATTTTTTTTTTAAATCTTACAATAGAATAGGTATAGTGCAATATATTCCCTAGCGGCATTTCGGCTATTACGAGATCGTAGATCGATATTCAAGTACTCTATTGTATGGTATTAAAACGTCTTGTAGAACAAAACTGATTGCGAATCCTTTAGTCAGATTCTATAGTGCGTTCCTATAGCGAACCTTAAAGTGAACTGAGAATCATATTCTCATTATTGATTGCTGTTAAAGTTTTAATTTCGCAGCCGATAAATAAAGACATATACATGATTTTCTATCAATCTTACGTTCATAAATCTAGGAAACGTATTAATATATGTGACAATCGTAGCAAAATAACCTCGAAATAACTATATTTAGAACAGCTCTTGACAAGGAAAGAGTATAAATTCCAATTAACAAGTTTCACTAGGTACTCCGCAGTTACTCTGCCAAATATGGCAAGGGTACGCTGTGATCAGGAAGTCGTATAATCCAGAAATATCGCAAAAACTTATCTTACCGGTTGATCATAAAGGGTAATTAAAACGATTATAATTTATGGCTTCTTAAAGGACTAGATTACAAACATGGGAACTTTTGAAAGAAAAACTAGGCGTCAGTTTCTTATCAGCAGGCTACAGCAAGGAAGCCAGCCAGGAATATGGATAATTGGGAAGGATGCAATTTTAAATTCTGAATGTATACTGTCAAGGTCTTAGGCGCCTAACCATCATAAGATTCAAAATTGCTTGCAACTCGCGTCGTTATTCATTTGAAGTGACGACGGCTTTTGTTTTGTGTTTGCAAGCAATTTTTGTTATAAGTGGTTAGGCAGGAGAGTCCTCGACCGTACAAACGAAACTCAATGACAATCCATAAGATTTTATCTAATTACAGGGCTTCAAAACTATTTCGGTTTATTGTCATAGGCATATGCTATATAAAAATTGCATAAGAACTAGTGGAATCAAAAAACTATGAGTTACAACAAAACAATACTGTCAGGCCCGGTTTCGTGATCAATAGTAAGCTCAACTAATGCTTAAAAGTCGTTACCAGCAGTTGAATAATTACGACTGTGCATTTTTTTTAAATACCTCAACCTATTGACAGAATAGTTATTTAAATGAACATAGATTACAGTTTTTTTTTGTTCAGAGCACGCACAATCGTAGTCATTGAACCAATGGCAACGACTTTTAACTATTCGTTGAGATATCTATCGATCACGCAACTATGCCTGAGTGTGAGCGTATAACTGTCAATAGTTTACAAAATAGATAATATTGCACAACGTGCAATTCTGAAGTATTACCTAAGTACAAACTATGTAAGTATTTCTAATTACACAGTTCTATTAATTTCAGCACTGACGCTCGCTTCATTTGCAGTAAATCTGAAGAGAATACCGAACTAATAACTAGAAGCACTCATTACTAACTGTTTTGACTTAATAACTTCAGTTAATTTCTAAGTTTACCGTAACTGGTTGCTTGTAAATAAGTAGCCACTTGATTTATTTTATTTAGTTGTAAATATTTAAGAAGGTATTATGTTTTTGATTAGAAGTGCTACTGTGACGTGTTTTTTTTGTTATAACCTGGTTGTCCGTATCAACGATTTTACTAGAAACGTCCATTTATTATGATGTAATGTTTTATTGGCCACTAAGTCTTCCGAGCAATGTTAGTCCCGACACGGTTGTGTCAGTCGAACAATAAAAAATGCTAAATTATGGTATTTCTACATGCTACATGATATTTCTTCAGATTAGAAAAGATACTAGCGACACGTATTATGTTGAGAATACCATGGACGGCTAAGAGAACTAACAAGTCGATTCTTGACCAGCTCAGAATCAAAACTAGACTCTCCACTGTGTGCTACCAGCGCGTATTTGCCAACTTTGGCTACATAGCGCGACGAGAGCCTGATTATCTCGAGAAACTTGTGGTGGTGGGCAAAGTGGAAGGCAAAAGACTTAGAGGCCGATCACCGAGCCGCTGGTCTGACTCTATCAAATCACGGGGCTCCCGGTGACTGCCGCTCTTAGACAAGCTGAAGATAGAGTGGCGTGGAAACACCTCGTAAGATCATCCACCGAGGCTTACCAAGACGGGCGCGACCTTCAAAAATGAAGGTACTACTGAGAAGAAGACACAAATATTACAGTGGTAGAAGAAGTTCCTATAAAAGCCGATCATATAATTATCTAAGTAGTAAAAGCCTTAAAATCTTCCCTCATGTAACGTCTTACTATGTCAGTTGCATATTGAGAAATCAAATCAAGCAACCTTTGAAAATGGTACGGCACGCTTATTTACATACACAATTAAAACTAATCACCTATTACTCGTATCTAATAACAATAGCTAATATGGTCACTGTAAATACCGATTCCATTAGACTATAATGTCAGTTAGAGCCACTCCCACAGTCCAAAGTAAATTATGTGTTAATCACAGAGTGTAGTATCAGAAATGCATTTAAGCGGAATCCTTTCATTCGCTACATTATGAGTCCTTGACCGGAGATAAAAAGCTTGTGGCATTTCGGTTCGTTACGTTTCGAAACATTTTGCGCCTGCGACTGCGTCCTTTGTAGGGGCGCCATTATTGTTGGTAAAGGGGGACACTGTTTTCTTACTAACAGATAAGTAGGCTATGAAAATAGTTAATAAGTCATAAAAAAGACCCACTGGGGGCACTTATACACACCCCAACATAGGTCCTACCACAGCTTCGGGACGATTGTGGGCTAGTGCTGAGAAGAAGCTGCGCAACAGTCACTATCCTACTACTATTATAAAGGCGAAAGTTTGTAAGTATGGATGTATGGATGTATGGATGTATGGATGTATGGATGTTTGTTACTCTTTCACGTAAAAACTACTGAATGGATTTGAATGAAACTATACCACAATATAGCTTATACATCAGAATAACATATAGGCTACAATTTTTGAGGTTTCTAATGTGAGATCGTAAAAAAACACATTTTTTGCGCTACTAGACGGGACGAACCTGAAGTCCACGCGAACGAAGTCGCGGGCAAAAGCTAGTTGTCAATAATTAGGTGATCAAAGTGGATCGTAAAGTAATTGTGATGGTACCTACCTGATTAAAGTTTGAAATTTTATAATTTAAAATGAAACTAGAAAAAGTGATGTTATTCATGATTATCATTTTAAGGGTCGTATTGAGGTTTTTTTCCTCTTGTCTAACAGTAGAACATGAGACTATTATTTTTTTATTGTTAATGTTTGGTTTTGATCTCTCGAAAAGAAGTAAAACAAAAAATTTTATAAACCATAATTCCTCTTAAGTCACAGAGTCTTTTTAGTCCTCCTTTGTCAGTCGTTTCACAAATATATGGTCACCCCAGTACTCCTGTAAACAGAGGACCGTTGTGAAACTGGTGGAAGGTCACGAGATCGCAAGAGCATTGCCGACGAAGAATAGGGCATTCAGATAATGATATCAGTGCAATGAGATTCGGAAAGTGTTGTTTAGCAACCAATATTAATAGTAATAGTCTCCTAGTCCTAGCCGATTTCGACCTCGTAAGGCCCAATCCTTACCAATATATTTAGATGCTGGATGATATATTCCAATATAAATCTACGAATGCTTAAGTACGAGTACATAAATACAGTTCGCAACAAGAAACATCTTTATTAAGCACTTTGAACCGAACGATTCCCAGGCTTTAAATTTAATAAGAAAGTATCTAACTAAAGTCTTCAGTTTATTGCAGAAATAATGGAAACCAATATATATTTATATCCCTAAAATAAATCTTGCTATGTAGTATAACTTTCACGTTTCAAACAAAGAAGAACTATTAAGTAACCATCACAGAAACGTAAAGATCTATGGAATAGAGATAATTTTGTTGTTTTAAAAGGAAACATTAAAGATTTTCTACTTATAGACCACAATGCTTGACTTCAATATCTACAAGCCGTTATGGGCTATTATTTTATATTTTTTGTAGCGAGCCCTACTTTATGAGTCTAGATTGTGTACCGTTAATTCTCTACCTTTTAATTAGTACTAAATTACTTTTAATTACTTTCATTAACTTCAATAAGAACTTCAATAAACACTAATCACGCTTTTACTTGAAGGCTTAAAGAAAATTTGCTTAGAAAGTGCAATTAAATTATAAAACTTGTTAAGATTTTAATAAACGCTTTAGTTAGTTTGTTGACACGAATCACCACGATGAAGGAAGAACGGGGTAGGTACCTACTCGCACTAAGGTTACTCGTTTATTCTATTATGTTGGTAGCAATTTAAGTACCATAAACCAAATTTAGTTTAATACATTTATTCATTGGGGCTTAATAGTTATGAACAGATTACAATGAAAACTCTTATCAACTTTATATATTATTTCATTTTAATTTTCCATATATATCCATATATCTAATCTTAGTATACCTACCAAGCTTGACCGCTAAACTATTAACCAACCAAATAAATAATATTTCTGTAATAATAATGATATGCTATAAAGATATAAGTACTTTTCTAACTGATCAGGTAATTTTAGTCTTGGCTTAAAATTGGTACTATCTTTTTTGTAATAAGAGTGCAGGCGCGGAAGTCTCGACACAGTTCCCTGCAAAACCACCAGGTGGCGCTTGAAAAATGCTGACACAAAATTGGTATTTTCATGTATTTATGGATGGATTAAGAAGAATGTTAGAATCAAGCTTCAAAAATAACAAATATATATTTTTTTATTTATTAAATATTTATCTACGTTGGAGCAGAAAATCAGAATATTGAAATCGTCTACGCGAAATGTCAAAAATCTTGCTTCAGACTTCTAGCACAGGTGTACCTAGAAATAATTTTAGAACCGTATCATTGTGTATACTTCAGCATCCTGTAACAAAAACCTTAGCGACGAAGGAAACTTTTTTAAGAGTTGAGAAAACTTTATTATAATAACTAAATTATCTAGTGCACTTTTGTAATAAGCTATTACTATGTAGACTAGATCCAACGCGTTGAATATAAACTCCAGTCTTTATGGAGCTTAAAACAGTGCCTCGGCAATTTATTGTTGGACTGCACGCCATTCAAAGTGTTTAGTGTTTATTAAAATAAAGCAACTAAGTCTTAGGATTACTGTGAAATCTGGACATAGTAGGATAACCCAATTTAGAAGCTAAAGGAGATGTTTTCGTTTGTATGGGGAAAATGCCAATACATTGTACATCACATTAAAAATAGCTTATGTAAAACTTATTCATTTTTAGAATTTTCGTCCTTAAAATATTCAATTTTTAGGTAAATGTACCATAAACTAATTTAACTCGTCAAGTATGTGTGAACGAGACACAATAGAAATTCCATTATTATGCGACTCCCGGCATTCGTTTGATACCTGACTGATTAAACAGATTAAAAAAAAAGCGGAAAGCAATATGACATTTGACATTGACAGATGAAGCAATATGACATTTGACACTGACAAATTAACTTTTTTTGCACGCTTCGACATGTTTTTGGAGTAAGTATAGACGGTAAGAATGCCAGAGTTTTTAAAAGTTTAATATTTTATTATTTAAATTACCTAAAAATTGTGAATTAAATGTAGATAACATGGAGTTTGTTTAATTATTTGTATTTTTACCTTTTTTTAGAGATACCGTACATGATCTTGGCATTTTTGTAAACATCTCCTTTGGTTTTAACTGTATATCACTTGTTGGTTAGCATCATGAATTATATTCTAAGCTCAGTGGAAGCAAACGAGACATTATGCTTCGTCTCTTTTGGTGGAAAACGGCTTTCATCGGTTTGAATATGAAAGAGAAAGCCAAGCGATGTCAGGGGCGTTGACTAGTCAACTGATGGTTTATGAACAGAAGGGCATAATTGTGTAGGGCCTATTATAGAAATCTGTCGCGATTTAACATCAGTAAGAAATTAAGCGGGACATGACAAATAAATTAAGGTAGTAAATTGACTGCCCTAGGTGTTAACCGCTTCTCCCAAGACTGAAGACAATTATGCTATCAGAATGGTTATTTTGTAATTTATTATTATGCAGATGAAAAGCTGACGCTTTCTGATTCCTTCGATGTTAGTAATAGCTCACCAGGATAACCTTTAAATAGCGAAGCTATTAAGATTTCTAACCTATCCTAGTCAAGAGAAAAAGGGTCATTGACCCCATATAATTTAGGTAGGTAAGTACTTGTCTATAAATAGTCCAAGAGTACATAATTGACAGACAGTCTTTAGGTGCGCGAACTTTTAGTTAAAATACCACTTCGTTGAGCTTAAAAAAATCCCCACAATGAAATACGTGAAAACCATTATTTTTATTTCTCAAAAGCACACTTCTGGGAGGTACTTCTTACCTTGGACAAACAAGTCACGTCATGTTACACCAAGTTTTGATGTCATCTACACCGCTTGACCCCGAGATGATGTCATTGCCAAGAAGGAGCATTCAACTTTAGCGAGTTTAGGAGATTTTATCAAATTGTGTGGAAAAATCAGATGGCGGTCAGGAATTTCTTATGTGCGCTTAAGATAAGGTGGCGATTGTGAATTCTTGGTTACAAAAAAAAATCTTTGAAATTACTTCAAAATGATTGGCATCAGGTCAGATTCAAGTTAGTTTCAGTTGCAGAGATTTTGACTACTTACAACGGATGTTGGAATTTTGATAGTAACTATATTATTCGACAAATATTGCCTTTGTATTATGAGTGATAAGGCTCGTTTTTCGTTTGTTTTATGTCTTTTGTCCAATAATTCTGAAAACCTTATGCTCAAATTGTCAAGGGTAAGTCCTCATCATTAAATTTAAGAGGTAGGCTCTTGCCAATGGAGTTTTTTTTTCATTTTTTTTAAGTTTTTTGCCATTCTATTGATCTCTTGATAATAAAGGAAAGAATAGAAGGTAGAAGGAGAAGAAGAAGACCAAAAATAAGCTATATGCGTCAAATAAAACAAAAGATAAATGTCGCGTTGTATCAGAGGGAAGTAACATCAGGAAATTCCCACTTCATTCTTCATGTCCTGTTAGCAATAACCCTAAAAATTTTGATCAAATGTCTACCTCTTAATGTAAGCGCGTCAGCAGCGCTATGCTACTAACAAAGACTGAAATCGCCCAACGTTAAATAAAATCTAGTGTTCATCAGTGAGTTGTTACTACTACGTATAGAAAAGCTACGCCAAGGAAAAAATGTGTCGCAAAAACGACGACAAGATTGTGACGTTTTCTTTGAAAATTTGAATTTCGAATCATGATTTGTACTAAGAGTTGATGACCAGACCATCAATTTAAGGAGCACAAAATTGTTCGTGATGTCAGTTCCATACGCTAGTAATAGTAGTTCAATGGTGTTCATGCATACATTGCGTCAGTGCGCTAAATATTAAATTACAAGACTGCTAACTGTTTCGAGGGATCAACTCACACGGGAATATTCACCGGACCGTGGCGTTTACACGTCTGATGTACTATGCATATGTATGAATGTCAGTTTTGCTTTGCCGATCCTACGTCTTCGCATGGGTAATTCAACGCCATTCATTCAAGATCTTTTTTGCAGAGAACATTGTACTTGTCCTTTGTCAATTGAATTAGGTTGAGTTAGATTTAAATGTCCTCTAATTACCTATTTTATATTACCTTACACAGAACTTATTTTTTTAAATGCTTCAGACATTTGACTATTCTTGGAAAGTTTTAAAAGCTACTCAAACTGCATTTTGAATGCTTAACTACCGTTTTGAGCAATGTAAGCAGTTGCTAACGAATAATTTAAATGCAGAACGTAATTTCGTATGAAGTATCTAGCAGATAACACCAACCAGAACTTACTAAGACATTGTAGAACTAACCGTTACTTAAATACTAGGTAGGTATTTCATTAGGGACAAATATTATTACATTGTTACGTCAATGATAAGTATAGAGTAATTTGCAATTTCTCACACATTTCCGGAATTCCTAGCTTTATGTGAATCACATTTATACTTAACGGTTCATTGTGAAAAATCTGCACACAAAAACAAACAATCATAATATATCGCGCTTATAAATGAGCAAAGCGTGTGAAAGACATGAATTGATTAACTTTATAATCGTATCGATGCCTATAATCCCATGGAAAATGCATTATAAGCGATAGAATCATGCGTTTTTGTATCAAAGTCAATGAAGCGAGAAGGTTACATAATTACAAATGCAATAAATCTCAGTGAATCGTTTTTACGCCTCATTCATGAATACGCAAGATTTTTTTAAATATATTACTTGTAGTACTAGCACTTACTTGAATTTAAAAGAGTATAGAGTAGTGTGGAAGGCAAGAAGCAAATCCACCACACTATCTTTCCTAATTTAGAGTTTTTATAACGATGAAGGAAAAAAACTCCACCGACAAGAGCCAAGCCCTTTTTGATGTTAATGAGAGCCTCTAGAAATTAATTAAGAACAAAATAAGCATCAAAAGCATGCTGTCTAAGACCCTTTACACACTGCGACTTTTGCGATGCAAACGCAATGCTGCATCGATGCCAAAATGTGTTCATTGCGTGAGTAGCAATTCCAAAACGCGCGTTAGTATCGATGGTAAAAGTAGCAGTGTGTTAAAGGGTCTAAACTATAGTAGATTGTTATACAAGGGGAGAAAGCGACCCATTTCACTCGAGTTGTTTCTGGCGCTCGAACGAAGTGAGAGCGCCAATAATTCGAGAGTGAAATGGGTGCTTTCACCTGAGTTAAACATACTATTTTTCATTTCGACTGTGAGGAAAACATTAAATTTACAAAAGTGGTTGTAGATGTCTTGGTGAGGTATTATGTAGTTTAGCGAGAAAGGAAAACTCAAGTTTTGAACAAAATTTGACAGTTAATTTACAGTACTAACAACATCTATCACGGTTAGAAAGAAAACGGCACGAATACATGAAAACAGAGTACAAAAAAGCAGAAAATATCAAATAATTAAAATCTTTGTAATAAAGAATATCGATCGATTTTTTTCCACAGATAATAACAGAATCCAAAAATAATTTCTTTTTTTTATAAAAGTTTTAACGGCTTTGGACGAATACTTCCTGAAATGACACTGACAATATAAAATTAAAAAAAAAACATCTTGGCTATATGGCGGGCAGCCAAATATTTTAATTATTAATTGAATTAAAATTAGCAATTTTATATTTTTTTATCAACGTTTATACATAATACCTACACAATATGATTTTCAATTTATAGCTAAGCAGAAATGTTTTTTATTTTAATAACATGATGTGACTCAATTATCTTTGGTCCAAGCTTTGACTGCAGGCCTTGACTCTATGCCATGTCAATTAAAACCAAATTACTTTCCACCCTAGGGATGGATAAGCTATTTTCCACCCGGCTATCTACACAGGAAAGTTCTATTTTCCGAACAGGAGAGATGAAAAATATTTTTTTAGTAGGTTCATGTTATGCATCATAGGTATTTCTAGTGACCATTCTACGAGGGGCATAATTGAAATGCTCATTTAATGTGCTTTCAAAAAAATACTAAAGAAATAGCGAGACAGCAAGAAACGCGTGTCGCTAAAAAGCGATCCCTTGTAATAGTGCACGCTTTTTAAAGCTTTTCAAAGCTCAAATGCCGTAAAAGTTTGGTTCGGCGCACCGCAGCTAGACGGTCCATGCTATGATTTTTTAGCTGGACATTCGGGATGCTTTAAATTTTTTTTAATAAAAGAAAATACACTTTTTATGCATGGAATAAAAGTCAATATAGAGTATTAATCTTGTGTTGTAAAAAACTGAACATTTTTGGTCACGTAATTTGGGAAAGTACACAAATAAAGTTCTTATAAAAATATATTACAACGTCAAAAAGGAATTCAATTGCGGAATAGTCAAATATATATTAGGAAAACAATTTCACTCTATGTCAAAACGTTGCAACTAATCCAATTGGTTCTACTGTAACTTTCAAATCGGTTGAAGCATATCTATCTACTCGTAAAACAGCACCGTATTGCCATCAAGTAGGCATCAACCATGGAAGCACGTAACGTAAATTCAAAATTCAAATTCAAATTTTTTATTTCAATTTAGGTCATGAAATGACACTTATGAACGTCAAATATACAGTGAAAAAAATATATATGGGATCAGCAACGCTCGGCATCGGATCGGCGTGCAGTATGAAGTCTCATCCAAAGCATTCTAAACGCCTCTTGTTGATACGGTGCTGTGCTGTTCTCTTTACGGGTAGTTAGATCTGGTTCGACCTTTATTTACATAACTCTCAAAGCAGTGGTCGTTACTCTTATCAGACGTTTACTACTACAATTTTTCATGGCTACCCCACTTCGAATGAGTTTTATTGGTTCCTCCAGCCGAATTTATGAGCATTACCCACTTCCCGCCACCGAATTAGCCAAAGGATTGGGATGAAAAGAAATATTTATAGCTGCATGTTCGCATCTCGTAGTTTTTGGTATCAAAAGAATATTGCATTTCATGACCGTAGTAACGAAAAATTCCAACATTATTAAATTTTTTGGTGTTATTTTGAGAACTTGAGTTGTAGAATATAAAAGTTACTCTGTATAAATGAATCAATGTAAGTAAAGTATATTTCAGCCAGTAGGTACCTATCTTTTTTTACGCTCAGAGGCTCTATTTTTGAATCACTTGTGCAATATGGCGTGTGGTTTTCATTGACAAATGTTTGATTTTTAAATGAAAAGCTGTAAAAAATATGCTTTTCGTTTGTAAAGTGTTCGGAACTTTAGGATACAAAATTTTATGAATCTCCGCCAAAAATATCCGTAAATTATGTTTTTAACACTATCCAAGACACTATTCCAGACACAATAGATGTTTTATTGTTTTCATTCCTGTAGGCGTTCACTGTCCCGGAACGTGTTAATCCATGATTAATATTCAAAAATTCCATACCAAAGCTTGTCTTATCGGATTACTTCCACAAATGAGTTATGGGTCTAATTCACAACTTATTGGCAATTGGTAGTCCTTGTCCTTACGCAACTGCATTCCTAGCTCACACTTCAAAACTATGTTCCAGTTCCAATATCTTAACAATGTCGTATTGGGAGAAGTCTGTACCTATTAGAACAGTCGATATCATTGTCATTAACGGTAAAAAAATACAGTAGTAAGGTTTTTTGAGCTTACCTCTATCATATAATACCTTTATCATATAGTAATAGGTATTTCTGGCTGTAAAGCTACACGTAGTCATCAATCCGATATAGTCTCATCAATGCACCTGGAAGATTTAGCATAATCTTTATAATATTAAGAAACTTTATATCATATTTCTCAAAAGAAAAAAAGGTTGGCTTTGCTGGAAGATGTTTTGAAAGAAAGAAAGAAAGAAAGAAAAAACGTTTATTACGTTTGTTTTTTTTACGTTTTGCACAGGTATTTTATTCATGAGTAAAAGTTTACATCTCAATTTGAAGATAATGTCTTCAAACGCGATTATGAATATTATTTCGCTTATCACATTCTAGCCTAACGACGCAAATACAACCGATTATCACTCCGACAAACGACAAAATTGCCTGCGGTGGTAGTCTGGACCAGTTTTATCGAACACCAGATGGCGCTGAGACAAAATATCTTTAAAAAAATAAAAAAATAAAATTGTCTGAACTTTTCCAAAATCTTCTCGATCAAAATCATAAAGTGACACCAACCTGAATTTTGTTTCCGTGTTTACCGAACGCTACAGGTGTTCGACAGGTAGAACTTGTCGAGACTTCCACGCCTGATACTCGATAGCGAAGGTGGAACTTGTTTTAAAATTGTGGTTTCAACACTGAACAGATTATTGGCTTTAAGTAGACAGTTAGGCTAATGAATTGACATCAATGGAAGGCCTCGTTTTGTTAACTTCAGACATTTTGGAGCAGGTTTTCAGGCTTTTGAAATTGTAAATTAGATTAAGTATCTATTTTTGAACGTGGGTGACCACCAGCGGATAACTGGGTTAAAGTATGTTGTTTAGTCAATAAAAAATACAAAAGATACAAATGACAAATTAATACAAAGTTACCTAAATTAGCGGATTTATTCGTGCAAATTAAATTTGTTTTTTCCTCACTGCGCCTGAAGGAAAGTTATGTTTTTAATATCCTAACGTTTAGACTTCTTTACTAGCAACCGTGGTCACAGGCAGACTAAGGTGTTATTTGTCTTTACATAGTTATGAAAAATTAAACTACCTACCATCACTCATTTATATCTACTTATGTAAAGACTAATAACACCTCAGTTTACCTGTGACAAGGATAATACGGTAAAGCATCGCATCGTCAGGCCAAAAAAAAACAATTATTAATGAGTAGTATTCGCGCAATCTTTAGAACCAAATATGTTACCCTCTTTACTGATACTAAACTGTTATTTATAAGCCCGTCACAGTTAATGATCCAAACAAATTATTTCAATGGTGCCGAAGCCCTATCAATTACATCAACCTTAAATATAAATTGACTCTGTCTTACACGATCAAACCAAATGATTCCTCACACAGATTAAGCGGTTCACGAACTTTCAAATAAGTCAAATATCAAAACACATAAATCTTTAGTAGCGAATCATAAATCATGGGACTATTAACTTTATCGAACACAATAAAGTATGAATTAGCTTATCAAATCGTGCCCGAACAACATTTGCACTTGTAACGTCTCACTGTCCGAATAACGTCAATATGGTATACATTATTCTATGGGACACACGGTTCTAAAGATCAATGAGCAAAAAATTATCAGGAAATGGTGTTTAATTGGTATATACCTACTATAATGGCACATTTTAGATATCCGTATACAGGGTGTAAAAAGTACGGGCCACATTCTAGGGGTTGGTTGACAATCGAGTTTGAAATACAGTTTATTTTTATTTTTTTTACAAACTGTTTATATTAATTGCAGTCATGCTAGAGAATTTCTTAAGAATCCCAATCGTGCGGTCATACAGATGAAGAAAAAAAGTCATCTCTATACTAGACGTTAGCAAATGATACAGTCATGCTTATTTACACTGTGATTCATCAGTACAATTAAATTCATAAATGTTAACTGAAAGTGTACTAAATCAATGAAGATTTTCCACTTAGCAAGAAGCCTCTAGTCTTAGTTTTATTCTAGCTTCAGTAAATAAACATAAACGTTTATGATGGGTTTATAATATCTATTGACTTATCTCAAAACAACTGTAATAAAGCGCGAGTTATTGCCGGCGAATAAAGCTTGCTAGCCGACATCGCCTTTTATATCATCAGTTTATACCCCGTGTATATTAATAATGCTTCGCTATCTAGCATCAGACATCGCAACTCCTGTTTGCACACATCATAAATATAAAATGCTTCAGTCAGTAGACCCGTCTACATGAGGTAGTTAGTAGTAGTAGTCAGTAGGTGCATTTGGTGTTGCACAGAATATTAATTATTTTAGGGGGATAAACTCTTCTGACAATCAAATCAGACATAACTTTTTACTATCAAGTAGATAAATATTATACGTTAATAGCCCCTTAAGCATCGCATTACTCGCCTCTTTTTGCTCCGTATGCTTACCAAGGATACCATGACATTTAAGCTTTATTTGCTTTATTTATATGTAACCTTTCTGGCCTAAAGAGAACTAAGTAAAAATTAATAACAGTTACTGTACCTCCATCTGTTATATCACAATACTGATCGGCAAACAAAACAACCGTATGTTCGGAATTGCATCAATATTATACAACTTTCGCCTTTGACCTGCCACGCCGGTCTGAAGAGAATCGTATCAATTAAATCAGTAGGAAATGCTTTCAGTCTATCGAGTACTCATTATGTCGATACAGAATCGATACTAAGATTATTCGATACTGTACTATTGTCTTGACTTTTGACCTACAATGGATTGTATCGCTCTGTGAACAAATATTTCCTAAGCGGTATCGGTAATCGTATAATTAAGTTTGTGAGATATGACTACAGTTGTCGATTTGTCGATACCATTGACGGTTTATGTTTAAATAATAGAATATTTCGATAACGTTGTAATCGATATTGTGAAACTGTTTGCCAAATGAAGTTCGTATTTTGTTGTTGAGTTATTTTTTAACAAGATGTATTATGATTGTTCGTTGCAAACACCTTCTTACCTAACTAAGAAAACCAAAACATTTAATGTGAAGATCTTTTTCTCAATTAGTGCTAGGTATATTTTTTTATGTTAACGGAAGTAGAGACAATTAAACAGCAAAGAAAAGCCACAAATAGTCAAATATTTTCTATACCACAACGCACTGTGCATTTTGTAGGAGTTCTATTTTATACAAACGTACTACTGCTTTGATAGTTCTTTTTTCTAACAATTTCAAATTAAATATTATGTATATTAGTTTAATGTCATATATTTTGGCTCTAAAACACGTTTGCTGTAGTCAACGGCAGCCGTCAATCAACGACTGTTGAACATAACGCTGACATATCGACATCGACGGCACCCGCCGCCTCTTATCGTCGGCAAACTGCCGTTCGTCTGATAAATCCCTTAAACAATATCCACTTGATGCATCTATCTTCAGTGTACTATCGAACAAGCCTGACCTGCCTTATTGGTAGAGAAATCAAACTATGCTGTCACATGAAGTATTTAATTGTAGTTAAGAATGCCGCCCTGACGCCATCTGAAGGTAAAGTCATTCGCACGGGTTTCCACCCATTCACAAAGCCTATTGATAAGTTTCATTGATACTTTCACTGGGCAATAGTGAAACGTGGCGATTAGTTCGTGATTTACTGGAGTTTGTTTTTGTGGTGATAATATTTTTCTGTGTCCACTAGTGAACGTGTGAGTTATGGAAGGAAAGGCTGTTAAATATTATTATATAAAGTCTCAAAGTAACTTTTACTAACATATTTTAAACACTAAAAAATACCTTTTTACGTATAATTACGAGTATCCTAAGTATTAGTAATGACGGTTACGATTTGTGTAAAAAATAAAACAACAAAAAAGCTCAAAGTTTTTCAAGTTCAAAATCTGGTAAAAGAAAACAAAGTTACTCGTGAAATATCTAATACTTGATTTTCAGTACAACATACAAACTCACATTAATGTACGTACGTTACGAAACTCATTACATTACACATACGGTCACGTTGCATAAATACATTGTAACGAGTACTAACCTTTTAATCGATGTATTCAATTTATCGATCAAGGGTCACATTAATCGTTGAAACAAAACTGGGTTTATTTGAGGCGAATTTAGTGCGACCGCGGAGGGCTCTTGTGCAACTTCGCTGTAAGCTAACAAGAACAGCTAGTAAATTCCTTAAGAAAATAGTTTTTTGGATTAATGTATCGTATGATATTACCTAGTTATCGTAAGAACGGACTGTCACTGCGCGGTAACAAAAGGAAAAGTGTGCAAAAATCAACCGTATTAACACGAAATGGACGAACGCGGGTGGGTGAGCGGGGTAGCGGGAGGGACGAAACGTGCTTGACAGGTCTATTTTAAGATTACCGGGTAGTCACTCTTCGTACGACAATAAACACAAAAAAGCAAAACAATTCAAAACAGAAAAATCATATCTCGTTATCACAAATTAGGAGATTTTATCGCTGAGAGCGATCTCTACTAGAAGTCGAAATAAAAATGTATTAGGTTTTCAGCCATAATTGAAAAGATGTACATTGGCGGACTTAATGCCTTGAGTTTATTATTTATTTTTTCTGGATTGCAGAGAGTTTAATCAGTGGCAAAACATTATATTCATACATTTTCTCAGAGTTTCAGATACCGTTTTTAAGCTTGTATTCCAAATCTCTATAAATCTATAAGTAAAATTAATGAATGCTAATAAATATTAAAGTAACATTAGACATTTAGGTTTTGCAACAATGTGGTTGTCAATCCAAATCTAAGATACTAATCGAAGCCTTGAAATTTACCCGATTGTAAACTGTAGTATAGACATAATAATATTAAATATACATATATATAGCACACCATAAACAATAAATAATGCAGAAACATTTTAAATATTAAATAGGATGACATATTTAAATAAAAAATATAAAAATCCTCGGTATGCGTACCACTGCTCTGCACTGACTGTTTTATCTATGCTGTGTCAGAAAACTATAAATATCAATCAGGTGGTCATTGTAAATATTGTCTGTTGGTCACATTGCCCGTTTTGATTTTATTTACCGAGCGCTTAACAAGATGTTAGTGATGCAACGTGAACTGAGAGTTCAATGAATTTAGTAGATGTTACTGTCAAATTTAATAGAGATTTATACGAGATTCCGTTTGCTATAGTTTTACTGCTCTTAATTTAATGTTGGAGTTTTTGATGCTCGTGGGATAGAGAAAAGTTATTGTTACTCGGTAGAATGTTGACCAATCATCTGATCTCACTCTTGTTGGTGGATCTTTTTTCCAAAATTCCAAATTAGACCAATCAAGTAATATTCCTAAAACACTTCTATCAAAACACGAAGGCGTAAAGTTCAATTATAGTTTTGTTTTGTTTATATATTGAAAACATGAGTTCTGTCATTAAGTACAGTTTTGTTGCAATTTTAATATCTACCTATATTTACAACATTCTTCTGCACCCGTAACAATATCTTTGTATGGCCTAAAGTTGTGACTTCCCAGTCACGTCTCCCGACAATACTTTTAGAATGAAGTACATCTTTTGTGCAATAAAGTTTTAAAAGAAATAAATAAAATAAAATAAGTACGAATACCAACTTAAGAATATGGGACAAATCAAGTATTATCAAGAATAAAAATCTAAGCTTTTAAAAAAACTAAGTTTTATTTTTCGATACGTAATGAATGAACATAGCATTGTATTCATTATAAACATTTAATCGTTGTAATTTATAATACAAGCAGCCTGTTTCGTAATGTCCTAATAAGTCCTGGTTAGCGTTATGTCCAATACTTCATAAATTACGTTATTGGTTAGTGTTTATTTGTCGGCGGCGAAAAGGGCCTATGGTTTTCTTTATTATATTTTCCGTAAATAAGTACAGTTAGAAATAAAATGATAGCTCTATCAACCCTTAAATAAAGTGACTATTAACGGGTTAATAGTAGAAGAAGGTAATTAACTAATAGAGACAAGTAAGAGTTTACCTTTAGTATAAACTTTACACGGCAGTAACTTTGCTTACTTTCTTCTTTTCTTGGTAAATCTCTTAATTACCGGACCTGACAGGTTTATAGGTTAACTTTTAGTAGTACTAATAGATTTAATAGATTTTTTCCAACCTAAGAACTATGATTAAATTAATTTTATTGTTGACATATAAAACTTGAAGAGGTATTATTAAGTGATCAGGATATGAGCCCAAGCTAAAAGCGTTGTTATTTCTTCTCATAATTATCTTTTCCGTTCTTTCAATCCCTATAGAAACAGTTGTGTTATTAATTAAAGAGCTTTGGTGTACTAATTATTACAAAATATTTTAGAAACTTATTTGATATTTTTATGAAACGAGACATCACGCTTTTTTTAAGAGCTCGTTAATATAACTTTATTAATAACATGGACACTTTAAGGCCATGAAAGTTGTCATCCCTATTACAGCGACAGAACGTGTCCTAATACGATACTTAGCATATAGATAGAACCGCAATTAATCTTACCATAAACTCGCGATTAGGCCAATCGAAAAGGAAATTGAAATGAGGTGCGAATAGACTTTTACTAACGTAATGATATGGGCGGGCGGACTCAACCTGTGATTAGAAACTATATGACCGTGTTGAACGGAGAATAGTTTGAGGACCTATTATTGGTGAAATATCATAATTTTAGCTTATAACAAAGACAAACTCTACATAGTCAAATCGCGTCATACTGAAAATATTTTAACTAAAATATTTAAGAATGCATTAGTTATAAAAAAACTGTAAAATTTTTGGAGCAGTGCTTTTTTTGGTAAGTGAAAATCAAATAGCTATCTTAAGTACTTTGTTTTTTTGCTTGAATATTGTAAACAAATTTTTCATAACTTTTAAAATTATATCAGTGAATACAATTAATAATTATTTGATTTAAAAAGATCTCAGTGTAAAACGATGAGTTAATCTATGTTGCTTGTGTATTTTGTGTTTATCTTATTTTTAAATCAATCATTTCGTTAAAAAGGAATGTCAACTATGTTTACAATATTTTTTTAAAAACTGACTTTACCCATTTGTACCCAATTCTAAATATAACGCTTCTACCACACACGAGCGCTGATTACTGGACCCAAACTCGCAATCTCGTCGAAGATTTACTTGGATTGTCGTTTCGCCAATTGCGGGAAATTCTGGGAAAATACGAGCGAACCAGAGAGGTTTTATTGCAGTAAACTGGTTTTTTGTGTTGGTGCTTTATGCCAGTGTTGCTTGTACGTTTCAACTTTAATTTTTCTGTCCAGATAATGCTAGTTTGAAAGTAAATGGCAAAATTAAAAGTCATAAGTTTTGACATTCTTTTTATGCATTTTGTGTCAAAATTGACATTTAAAATAACACAAAACTATACCATATAGAGGCTAAACTGTAATGTGCTTTTTATCATAAAAATATTGTAAATATGTTAAAATTTTCGTAAATAAATCATGTAAGTAGAGCTATTTATGACAAGTATTAAGGTAAATATGCGTTATGTGTCTTCAATAGTATTTAACGTTTTACCTGTACAGAGGTTAACTAACACAGTTGTTTTTTACCCAACTGCGTCAGGAGAAGGGTAAAGCTTTTTTTTATATCGGCTAAAGCAGATATTTGACCTCGCTCGTACCCGATGTCAGGTGTAGATGGGGTCTAAGGTGGTAAAATAGTGGCGGTTTTTCAAGTAAATTAACGAGTTTAATTTTAATCTGAATTTACATTTTTTTTATATATTTATTATATGTTAATTTTAAGTTTATTCCCTCAGGTGTGTGTTTACACCCAACACTTAGCAAGGGTTCCCGCTGAAAATCAGGGTCGTGGTATGCTTACCATCTGCTGTCACGACTTATACTGAGCGGGGTCCTTTTTGGCACACCTTGAGGCTTTGTGTTTTTGTTCCGTCTATTTTTTTAAAATTTATTTTTTTATTTTGATATCTTTTGTTTTTATTTTTATTTTTTGTGTGTGTCAAATAAATAATCATTCTATTCTATTCTATAAGTTTTTATTTCGTAAGGTGTTATTGCAAGTGATATTAAGATAAAATGATAAATCTCTACGCAATGTTACGCCACCTAGCGGCCGTAGGAGTGATCAGCGAGCGTGGGTAGTATTCGCACCTGATTTTGCCTAACTGCGTGAGTTTGGTATGCGGGATTAGTGGCCTGAAGAAATAGCTAGTCACAATCCAAACGAGTTTGCCATTGTTTAAGTAGGCGCGACAGCACCTAAAACTGTGAAATGAGTCTAGCAGTTCTTGTTAGGGAGATTTTTGTGGTTAATACTACTTTTTTTATCAAGCAAGTACGTAGTATGTAGAGAGACTTATTTGTTGATTAGCTAAGAAATATTATAATTAAAGAATAAAATATCAATCCACTTAACACGTTCCTGGACAGTGAACACCTACAGGCGTGAAAACAATAAAACATCTATTGTGTCTGAAGTAGTGTCCCGGAACGTGTTAAGGCAGATAGTTAAGTACTTGCTGTAAACAAGGAATGGTGGTGAATGGTTTCGTATTACCTGAAACAAAATGAAACAACAAATTATTTATAGCACATCGATACTATTTTCTTAGATAAGTGTAGTCTTGCTAAACACAAGAACTCCATTAAGGTAATAGATGTATTGAAACTCAATCAGTCTCTATTATGTCAAAGAAATGAAGTAATAGATGACCCTCGGTGTATAGGATCACCCTTAAGAAAAAGACTAAGGGAGAGAGTGGAGAATACAATATAAATACTGATGGTTTAGTTTTTTTTTTTTTTTTCACTTTCCGATTTTTATTTTTATTTTTTTGACCTATTGTTTTAAAAAAGGAGGTTTACATTTATTTTATTTTTTTAAAAAACGTATTACGATAATAAATAGTATTTCGGCTTCCAACCTCGTGTGCTAACTTTCTTACGTGTATGTTACTTATCTATATTTGAATGTGTTTATTACCTTAATTTTGCGTAAAATATTTTCTACTGATAAGCTGCGGTGCGGAAGGCAAGACGAAAACAACCACACTATCTTCTCTAATTTAGAGTTTTGGAAAATTGGATTTGGATTATGATAAAGCATTAACTCACTCGCATACCTGATGGATGCCAAAGCCACTCGGCACTTTTCTTACAAAGTAAAGTAGCCTGTAACGTCCCACGGCTGGGCAAAGGCCTTACCTCAACTAAGAGGTAGCCCTACCTTTCCAATAAAAATATAAAATGCTTTCCCGACAAATCTAATCGAGAGTGAGCTTAAATGAACCATCATAAAAGTACTGGAACTCGGCGCTTTCGGTCCTTTGGAGGCGGAATCTAAATTCCGCGGGTTCCGTGCATTAGTCACTTCATGGTTCTGCGTTCGACAGAGAGGGGCAGCGTTTAACCGACCAGCTATGTCAGAGCCCTAACAGAGACCAAAGAGGTAGGCCATGTCATAATGAAAAAACTGGTCACAGCATTCTCCTATCTCCTTTTTTATTTCAACTTACGAACTTATTATGTGCTAAAAATCAGTACTCTTAAGGGCATGTTTGACTCTATTGTTGATATTGTTATAATTTACAAGATATTTATTCTAAACCAAAACAGTAAGATAAATATAATAATACGATAATTATTTTTAAAAGCTACCCTGCTCTTGACTACGATTGTGAATTGTTTTAGGGGGTAGAATAACGTGAGTTATTTGGTGAGCTACTGCTGCAATTAATTATTTGTTAAGTGAGTACTAGACTTTTCTTATCTGGCTGTGAAAATACCTAAAGTCTAACACGAAAACGTTGGAATATTTTGACGCTGCAACAAGGGTTGAAAGCTCATAGTACAGTGGTCGTTCCTAAAACCATACTTTAGACAAGTAGCTGCGCGAGGTGTGGTTCGTAGTACTCGTTTCGTGTTTTTTTTTTTTAAATTTGAGGATCACGATGCGTGTTAGCAAGGTAAAATTTTGCAGTTGAGCATGCATTTATTGAAAAAAAAACATATTTCTAATGTTAAGATATTAATTTTAAAGGTGAGCATAATTGGAATCATGATGCGCCTGCAAGGGTGCTTGATACAAAAGCAACAAATGGGTTAAGACACTTTATTTTCTTTTATTTAAAAAACTTGCATTTATCGACTAAAAAACTGACTGCACGCAAATAATGTTGTTTAAACTCGATAAGAGTCTCTACATAGATAGATTAGTAAATAATCTAACTAGAATAATACTTCGCATTTTTGGTACTAATTTAAATGCTACCTGTATTGTTTTCCATAATACTAAATAAAAATAAAATAGGTACCCTTTTCTTTTTTTTTCTTCTTCCAATTAACACTCAAGGAGACTTTAAATTTTTCGTCGTTAATTAAACAATCTACAGCAGGCCCTTAAAAAAGTGCTTAACGAAGAGTTCACAAGGGTGCCGCCCCCCGGCAATTAAACGGATATTAGGTCAAAACGTGCGCTAAACCAGCCTTTAATGTAAAAATTATGTGAACTATCGTTCTCGCGAACTGGGGCTAAGACAGTTCTAGCTATGTTATTAGTGCTGTTCCCAAGTAATGTTGGGGCCAAGTAATGTCGTTACCCGAGGACAGGCTGACTTATGTTATTAGCTCCCCCCAAACGATTCTGTCGATGCGAATTGTGTCTTGGATTTATACAGGGTGCCTCGATATATCAATGGACGTGGACAAATAGAGAGAGCAATTTACTTTTGTAGCATTTTATCAGAATCTTTGTTTGATTATCGTGGAATTTGCATTCTATAAAGTTCACCGATTGAATATTACTTTTTGAAGAAAATTAAGTTTTAGCTTAATCAGGGTCACGATTTCTATGCATTTTGATGTCTTACACACGAAAAAAGTTCGATTGACGTGAAAATCGGGAATCTGATCGATGAAAAATACGTCTTTGCAACTTTATGCCAAGCTAAAAGTAATAAGCTGGTAGCTAAAGACCAATTATAAATCTTACGTGTACTTATATTACTCTGTGCTGGTAGCAGTTGCGTAAAACAACGATAAGGTATTACTAGTGGAGAATAACTTGTAGCGTTTATTTACCCTTCTGTGCAATGTTTTTGGGCAAGAAAGCTTAATCAAGATTATAAAACCCATGATGAAATTGTTTGTACACAAGTTCAAAGATTAGTGTAATAAGTAGACATATCATGCATGTAAGGACTACTAAATTGTAAACCTTGTTATTTAAAATATCCTGGGTGCGTTTGTGTTGTGTTGTAGGACAGCACTTAACAGCGAAATACTTTTAATTTTTTGAAGTTGCATCTAGATGCCAATTTGGCGACTCAACTAGTTGAGTGGTAATTGAACTGCCTCGAACTCGAACGGATTTAAGCAAAATCGAAATACGCTCCCTGTATAATTTATGTAAAGTGCAATAAAGTATTTCTATCCACCACGCGGCTTACATTTTAACATCACAACTTTAAGTCACAACATTGGCGTGAAAAGCCATAAAATGTCGTTTTCACTCTTCTCAGTGTTTCTTCTAACGTGTCATGAAAACGAAGAGCTTACACACATTGTTATTTATGGCGTATTAATTATAAAGACTATGTAACTTACAATTTGAAGTATAAAATGCGATAATGTCGTGGTTGGTGAGGTTAGAAGTCAATTAGAAAATTGATTTGTGTGGTTGTGTGTAGTCATGTGGTAATACTTGTAAGTGTTTACGACAAGAGGAGAGAGGACAGATATTATTTCGGTAAAAAGCGTTAACTATTCGCTTTGAAATTCTGTAGTAAATGGATGCTTATGTGCAATTTATTCGTATACCAGTTATTTATACAGGGTGCCATACCTACACTCACTTATTTATCATCTATACATATAAAAGGCTTTGTCCTGAATGACTGACTGACGGATCAACGCACAGCCTAAACCGCTGATCGTGGAGACCTGAAACTTGGAGGGTGTGTTCTTTGTATGACGAAGGGATCCGATAAGAACGGATTTTCTGAAATTTCACCCCTAAGGGGTCGAAAAAGGGGTGCAAAGTTTGTATGGGACAACGTGATTCCTTGGTCCAATCTTTTTCAAATTTTGCATAAACATTCTTTAAGAAAATTAACGAAAAATGTGTATCAAATTTTATTTAAATTGATCTTATAACGGGGTTAAAGAGGGGTAGAAAGTTATTTTGGGGATGATTTGCTACAAAATAGATATCAATACTTCTCGGTGCTTTTTATTTTATTAACTTTCATCTCACTCACATCCACTACTGTCTCCCTCACTCAGTTGTCAAATTCAAACTCACAAAACGTCAATGCGGTGCACTTGGATATTATTTGTGTTTTCAATGGTGTTTTCCAATAAATTTAATGAAACATACTCTTATAATAATATTCTTGTAATTACTGTGCAAATCTGTATTCGTGTTTGTTAATAATAAATAGCTTGAGACAATGTGAGATATGTGTGATGAGGTCAAACGAAAAGACTCTACAAAACATTATTTTGTTACGGGTTTTCAATGATGAAATGAAGTTCGGTAAGTAGTTTATTAAACTAAATTAATAGTAGCAGCGTTTCTTATACCAAATAGCATCAATTTAATGTTTTAAAACTTATTTATTTTATTCTATAAAATAGTGCGGTGATGCGTAATGTTTTGTTTATCGATATCGATATCTTGATCTGAGGGTCATCTCAGCCGTGGCGGAGGAGGAGGCTTAGATTTGAAGTATATCCCTATGTTTTAATGTTTTAATGAGATGACATTAATAATAATGCATAATTTTTGTTTCAGGTCATTTCAATTTATAAATTAAGCGGAATAACTAGGATTTAACTAAATGCACTTACTTGATCAATATTTTTAGGCAATTTGTATATAAGAGCAACTTAAAATACAATTTAAGTAAATAAATATATTTTTAACTGGTCTAGCCGATTTTATTGATTACAAATAGAAGTTTACATTGGTTTTAATTTAGTGGTGAATACTTTTACGTCAATAGGTCAACACAAAGACAAAACCAAGAAAAAAATATCAACTAATTTCAAAGCAGTCCGGATATCGATATCAAAAAACTTCGTGCAATAAGCAGGACATCACTATTTACGCGCCTGGTTTTGACATTTGAGTAGTCTATTCTTCTCTATGGTTTTCCGTCACATTTATAAACTTTGTGATTACCATAGAGAAAAAAGGTTGTACATGGTGATTACTTACTAGAAATGATAAAGCTCAAGGGTAACTCTTAAGATCATAAGAAGAGAAGACCTACAGTGGGAGTAGACTTGAGGGAAAGCTGCTTCTCCCTGGCACTGGCCTTTTGTATGGTTGTATAAGGCAACTGTGATTGGCCTGGTAAATCTGATGAATTCTAGCACCCTGGATAGGTGCAGTATTTCGATTGCGTTGTACAAAGATAATACCTCTTTGTAATTTTCACCAGATTAAAGGCCGAGATATGTGCTCATAAAATATGGCAACATTTTATATTTACTTCTATTTTAATAGTAAAAGAGATTTTTATTATTTTAAACTTTGCACGCACTAATCTAGGATCTGCCTACTCTACTGGTCCGATTAGAATCATGAGTGTGTGTAAGATGGCTTACGAAATATTAATTGGGTAAGGTTATAAAGGTAGTTCAATGACTGCAGGCTATAAAACAGTACGCTACGACCTATGGAATCGAAGTAAACCAAAACGCGCAGACGAAGTCGCGGGCGGCCGCTAGTCAACCTATAAAGGTTAAATGAAATGCCATAATGTAGACACCAAATTGATGACACAACGTTACGTTTTTGGACAATTAATGTACTTTTTTGGAACTAATTTCACACTTCGTCATTTTATTTGGGTGAAGGAAATCATCGCATCAAAAGTGTTTTGCGTGAAATTAATCAACTGGCCTTTTTGTAAAAATAATAAAGATTTTTAAGACAATGTCAAACGTTGAATACTTAAAATCAAACTTATTTCAAAAACAAATATACATACCTACAGTGTATACTTTACTCAGTTCTAAAAAAGAAGTTATTTATTTTTGCAATTATAAAAATTAAACATATCAAGCAAATGGAAAAATGCAAACCTATTTAAGACGGACGAAATAAGATTTCGTCACGATTAGTGGACTATAATAGCTAGTAAGGAACTTATTACTTCAGCTACCTGTCAGCTAAATCTGGCTGCGTCTCCAAAAGCTTGTTGGTAAACATAGTGAGGAATGAAACAGAAAGTATAGGTGTACTACAGAAAGTACCTACTAAGTTCCACTTATCTAGAGCTAGATATAGCTCTGAGGATTGTTCCTAAAGCGTTTTACAGTTCCCAATAGTCATAAACGCTTGTTTCCAACTATTTGTTGGTTAGGCTTACACACACTGAGTGATGCAGTTAAAGTGAAAACACGATGAAAGAAAGAAAGAAAGAAAAGTAATTTATTCTTATTCTTCAAATCTATGTACGGTCAAGGCTTCTGGTCACTTTCAAACGAATAACGCATGCACACATGACACAAAAATGGGTTTCATTTAGCCATCAGAATTTTCTTACCTCTTATCACTAAGCTTGAAAAGCCTTTAAGTATGTCAGTTTTACTTTCTTGACGTACATAAATAAAAATTTTCTTTATTAAGTACGTCAGGGTACAGGGTAGCTTTAAGTGGTAAGCTGCGAATATGTTAAATAAACAGCAGATTACCAGAATGTAGAGGGGGAGTCTAGTGGGATGGGCTTCTCTATTAAAAGCTATAAAATTTAGTGGCGACGATCCTGTAACATGTCGAGTAAATGCTATTAAATAAGCGTTCCGCTGGAGTTGGGAAGCGGCAACATCAGTACTGGTAGAAGTCTAGTAAATCAGGTAGGGCTTTTGACAGAGCAATAAGAGGCGTCAACTGTGGTGTGGAAGTCAAGAGAAAAGCAACAACATTATCTTACCTAATTTTGAGTTTTATGGAAAAACTACACCAACAAGAGCCCAGCTTTTCAATCGGATGGTGCTGATAACATCTATCTATTTAGGGTTTAACTTTGACATCGTGTGTACCAGCTTTACCGATTGCAACGCTCGCTTCACTAACTTTGTTGTAAGTGCTGTGTTGGATAGTCTCTTCAGCTCACTGAGGATTTGGAATTCGCCTTTATAGCGCTATTTCCGAGACACTGATAGTTTGAAGGAATTCATGAAACCATGACGTACATCCTTTTTTTATTTACTTACACTGTATCCCGCCAATAATTAGGAAAGCAATAAATAAATAAAAAATAACGTTCATCATCCCGAAAACTGATGTACTGAAACCGCTTATTTGATTTGATAATGAAGTTTCAGGACAATCACCCCCTATTCATTATTTAGTTAGACTTGCGGATGTGATTTTGACTATTAGCTTTATAAACATTTGATGCATAGCTCAGTAGTTCATTCTTATACAGTTTAACAATAAATAAAACAAAAAGACAATCCTATAATACGGTATCCAACATACATAACCAATTCAAGAGACGAAGAAACTTGGCAGCTTCTCAAAAGGATCGAATCGTGGACACAAAAGGAACAAACGTTGTTTTTCTCGCGAATCTTCTGGAACCCGGAAAATAGAACGAATCTAGTGGATCGAGAGTTTTAGACGGAAATTGAAAGCTAGAACTTGGAAAATATTTGAAAAGCTTTTTTTGTTTCAGTGATATGAGAGCTTGAACGATCATATTATTGCTTTTGTAGTGTTATAGCTACATCTTTGTAACTTTAAATAGGCTAACGAGTGAAGAAAAGGGTGGTTAATTGTGTTGTGGCAATCAATATTAAAAGTGTTCCAACATTTTATTTTAATTAAATATTTAAAGCAAAATGATAAAAATCTGATAAACGACAAAATGATGTATGGAAGGCTCTTGCCTTGCTTGTTCTTCCCTCTTAGGAAATCACCATACTATCTTCCCTAGTTTTGAGTTTTGGAAAAAACTCCGCTCACAAGAGCCTGTTCTTTAATTTGAACAAGATAAAAATCTTAAAAAAAGTTCAGAGAAGTTTTTTGCTACAAATATGCTGGTTCAAGGGAACTTTACTGAAATTGATTCCATAACTAACAATTCACTAGTTAATTTAGAGGTTATTTTTATAAATAAAAATGAAGCCAAACATAACAAACAAGCAGTATTTTATTACTCAAAATAAGTGAAGCCAATCAAAATCCACGGAACTTCTATTTATACAGTTCGTAAGGCTAAATCATGTAATTTATCCTTCAGAACCAAACGTGGGTGAGTTTCCTGTCGAGGTTTTGATGAAAATTGCTTTAATAAGCGCTAATTGCAAGGCTGCTGCTAAAAGCTTGTGTTAAAATCAATTTCGTACTTCAAATTAAACGTCAAACCGAGGGAGTTCTGCAACCCCTGTAGCTACAGTTGTGATTAAAATCATGTTATTACGTAGTGAAAAGGAAAACATTTGAAATAGTTTTTCATGTTGTTCACAAGGTGTTTTATCACACCTCAAAATCGTTACGAAACGTGGGGTACACAAAATCGCCGTACCTATACTTTGTGCATTACCATAATAAGGTACAAAAGTTTAATTTATGTTAACGAATTTTCAGCATCTTGCGTCTTGAGCCAGGGTGCTTTTTCAACTCAGGAATTTTATTTTTTTGGAAAATATTTTTTTATAAAAGCTTTTTTTTTTCATTCAGCAAGAATTCTTGAATTCTTTTCTTGATTTTTGGTCAATATTAAGTTGTTTCATTGAGTACCCCTTTTAGTAATGTTTTCCTGTGAGATACTCTTAATTAAAGTGTGTTAACGGCCGATAATCTTGTTTTAAAATGTTTATTGTGTTTAACTGGCCAACGGCCTGTTCACAATGTCTTAGTACTTAAGTTCTGGTTAACGATCTGTCCAAAACTTCATATGAAATGACGTTCCTTTTTTACAAGATTTTATTTAGTTTCACCTGTCCCGTTGTCTGTCGTTCTGTAATCAAATCTTGCAACTTAAATTTGATCCACTTCCCGGTTTCCGATTAAGCTGAAATTTAGAATGCATGTATAAATCGGATGACAATGCAATGTTATTGTGTCATAGAGCTGATCTGATGATGGAGCCGGAAGGTGGCCATAGGAACTCCGTAATGAAACGATGCAACCCTATCGAGTTTGAGCTCATTGGATTAGTCTTGATGAGTACTTTGATACTATATGGTAACCAGGGTCTGATGTTGGAGTTGGAAGGTGGCCATAGGAACTCCGTAATTAAACGACGCAACCCCATCGAGTTTGGGCTCATTGGATTAGTCTTGACGAGTACTTTGATACTATATGGTAACCAGGGTCTGATGTTGGAGTCGGAAGGTGGCCATAGGAACTCCGTAATTAAATGACGCAACCCCATCGAGTTTGGTCTCGTTTGATTCGTCTTGACGAGTCTCTTGCTTTCGTCCTATATTAATTATATATGATTGATTGGATGGATGACCCAATGCCAAGGTGAGCACGTGCCGAGGGCTGAATGGTATGAGGGTGTATAAACATGTCTTGCCGCTAACGTTGCGCCTCAGGGTACCAGGGCGAACCCTGTTGTATTGTAGCCCTTATCCCTCTACAACGGACCTCTGGGGGGATGGACCGTTATTTGTCCTATACTCGTGGGAATAACATGAAGAAAACAGAAACAACTACACAAAGAAAATGACGTTTAGAGAAGGCGAAATTGAAGAGACAGGAGATGATTGCTAATGAAAGCGATGTCCACAAGCGGCAACGCTTAGAAAAAATAAGTTTAGCTATCGGTTCGCGTAGACTTTGGTAACGATGGCATTCACATAATACACCCTAAATCAGTTCAATTTCCTGCTAAATTTAATCACGGCACAGCTGAAAGAAGAATGCTCCCGATTGTCTTGTCTTGGGCTTCAACTGTGCATAAAATGCAGGGAACTACTGTAGATCATGCTGTTATTTATCTAGGCTCCAAATTGTTCGCTGCTGGTCAAGCTTATGTAGCTTTAAGCCGAGTTAGGTCTTTAGCAGGTCTTCAAATCGAAGAACTTGACTGCTCCAAGTTGACGTCGAAGAAACCTTGTAATGTTGATGCATTAAAAGAAATGGATAGAATGAGAAACGTTACAAATAACTAACAAGTAATTACATAATTTCAACATTATTGATATTTAAATCAGTACATATTACATATCATGTGAACGAACTACGGACTTCATAACGGAATAACGCTGCTACTCGCTGCGAACTACGTCGTAGTAAATCTCGAATTAAAAATAAAGGTACTAAAAAGTTAAAAATAAAATTAAAGAAAAAAAACCTTTTTAAAAACAAGCTTTTATTAAATTTTTACTTTTAAATTTTTATTACATTTAATACAACACAACATTTTCCTCAAGCTATCACAATGTAACACGCTTTCATTTATAAATGAGGACTATGATAAAGAGGGGGGACGAGATTGAATAATTATGTATGGTGAAAAGTTTTAGTGTTAAAATTAAATAAATTTGTACAATATGGAATTATTTTGTCCTAGACGAAGACGCTTATTTGTCGTTAAAGGATACAATCAAGTTACAAAGTGTTATATTTATTTTTAGAGTTAATTTATTTTTAACTTTTTAGTTCATTTTATAAACAAATTAATAAAAGCTTGTTTTTAAAAAGGTTTTTTTTTCTTTAATTTTTAATTATTTGTTGGTTAGTGCTTACTTGACGAGAGTGAATCAGGCCCTATTTAATCGCCATATGCTTTGACTTGGGGTTTTCAACAAAAAATACAATAAGTACTGCTTTAAAACCAGCCGAATTAGCAAACTACAAGGTAGACATGGTATCGTCGTGGGTCTAGTCAGCGCGTGACTTCGTTAGTGTCTGAAAAGTTTTGATTGTACGAAACCAGACGTAGAGAAAATTTTGTACAGAATCAGCTGGCCGACTCGTTTCGTTTGCATTCCGATCAAATAAAAGAGGGGACCAAATGAACCGCTGTTTTGGAAATTGTTTCTACATAGCTCATGTTTTAGGTTTCAGACACGTCTTGAAAATTGAATGTTAGACAGCCATTACAGATTAGTATGTAAAGCTTTTCTTTGCTTGGCAAACTTTTAAAATGATTTCAGTATCATAATACTTAAATGAAGTACTAGTATCTCTAACATTGTGTTTAGTAATTCACTAGGCTTGCCAATGTGTCGGTGGCCGAGTGGTACGGCATGCGCCCGGATAGCGTAAGATACAGGGTTCGATTCCTTGTCTGACACAGTTGCTTTTTACACGTGCAGTCTATAAATCTTACAACGAGAAAGAGCGTTCTACGATTGAATTTTATAAAAAATTAAATTTTTACGAGCTTTAACTGACACCCTAATAGGCCCTTTCAACTTTTCCGAGCGGCGCAGGGTGCATTTATGCTAATCAAAAGAATTTTAATGCGCTTTTTATTTATGCAAACCATTTTGCCAGTACGAAATTGGAATATAATCACATACTGCTTATAAGTTAATTAACTCGTCACTCGCCAAATCCGATAGCCTCAGGGCGTTTCGTCTACAATAAATTTTAAAGTACGGGTGCACTATATCGTGAGGTTTTTACACCCAACAGATTACTATGTTGGAATATTCTCAAAAAATGAAATAAGAATAAAAATATGACACTGTGAGTGTTAAAAATTTTCAAAACTAATGTTGCAATATTTTTTGTTGCTATGTTAAAATTCAATGCCAAAGAAAAAAAATTGCATGAATTACAGCTTCAGTCTACCAAAACCATTGATTAAGAGACTCATGGTTGAAAATGTATGAAGCTCACTAATACTAACACAGCAGCAAACAGCTTTTCAAGTGTGCGGATACACATATAAGCTGTAAAGTAACTAGTAATTCAACAGGCTTGCAAATGTGTATATGGCCGAATGGTATAGGCATGCGCCTGGATAGCGTCAGACACAGGGTTCGATTCTTAGTCTAACACAGTTGCTTTTTACAAGTGCAATTTATAAATTAAAAAGAAAAGCTTTTATTGATTAAGGACATCACAAACACACACATACACAAACAGACAAACGCACACAAAAGTCTACAAAAAAAAGAAAACAAAGGCATAAACACAAATATTACAAACTATATGTATATAAAAATGCAACAGATAGTAATTATACTACTCAAATGCCAGCCAAGCAGTGCGTATGTTAATTAACTAGCTTTTCAGTCTATAAGGTCTCATTTACACGAGTCACCTCTTTCTAACACCTTTCCCTTATCACTTTTCTAACTTCAAATATTAACCCATTAGTCGTCCGATGTAAATCCCAAAGATCTAGGATAACCGCGTGACTGACGGCGGGCCAGCACGCGAATTTCTCGTCGGCGAGAAATTATGGGGTTTTAACCGACTGTTTACCTCGGTAACACTTGCCTGCAATTACTTTTATAGGACTTATGTGGTACTGTATTTGAATGAGGGAAACTCGCCGTTTCACGCATTTCTATAGTTGCTTATACTTACTTTTTTATATTAGTTACTCAAATCTTGACATACAATGAAAGAAAGAAAGAAAAGTAATTTATTTGGTACACTACAAAAGTACAAAAATATACATAAAAATTAAAACATTATTAGAAGACGTAATGAAATTGGTTTCCACTCAGCTTTATTGTCATGGCAAGCCATGACGCTGGTTTTCAATGGAGACCATTGAGTTTGAGATGTCACCACCAACCATATTAAAATTAAAACACAGGAAAACTTAAAACAAAATAAAACGTTAATGTTCACTTAATACAAGGTAGTAATAACTAAATAACAAATCAGATTCCAAGACAATATAGAAACGCGTGCGTGCGTGCGAGCGAATACAATAATCATTTGCACGAAATTTGCTTTTGTATTTGGTTATAATGATAAAAGTTCCTAGGTGCCATGAACCATTTTTTACATGCATTTGGTAAAGGATACAAAAAAGTTCCTATTGCTTAACCTCTCGAGCTAAGGCCCAGTTGTAAGGCCAAATATTCAACTGCTGGTAACGATATTTAACTATTAGTTGAGTTAACTAGCGATCATGCAACTGAACTAAGTGAAATTAACAAAAGCTTTTTTTCACTAAATTTTAAGAGTCAACTACTTATTTGCACTTATAACTAACGGATATGACTCCTTTTTTACCAATAAGTAATCTTATAAAATACTCGTCTTAATAATACAGTTGGATTATAAAATTATAGTTCGTATTTTGAGAGATATGTTAGCTGGTGCACAGCGCATACAAATGCACTCCGACGTATGAAACGGTTCGCTTAATTTATTTTTGCTACAATGCAATCGCAACTATCACTACGTGGTGCATAATTCACAGTTTGTTTTGAGGACACATCAACTTAATATAAATAAATATATATATATATTCGCCAGACAATAACACCAATTTTCTGTTTTGGAAGTAAGGAATTTTCTTTCTTGTGTTACGAAGTGCCCAGACAACGATTATGACAGCCAACTCAAGCACGCACTGCAGCACTTCTGTTAATTTTAGATAGGTATTTCTCGATATGGAGGTAACTACAATGTCCACGCAAAATAAAACATTATAGTGAAAATAACCTCCTTTTTTGAAGTCGGTAAAAAATCCGTTAAAAAACTCGTCTCTCGTCACAAAACTCTCACGATAGGTACGTCCTTGACCTCAATGTATAAATAAACGTCCATGATGTACTTTATGTTTACATAACACTACGAAACTATAAATTTCATTTCAAACCCTAGATTGTAAATGTGTAAGTTTGGTAACTAACAAAAATGTATTATTTTCTTAGTTTACACCCGTAGCGTTCTTTAGTTAAAGATTATCTTTTAATTTGAAAGCTTTTAGGCATACATATTTTTGGATTTCGATCTAGATCTGAACAATGTTATTTTAAGTATTTAAGCTTTTATGATTGATATCTGTTTTGTGTGCTATGATTAATAAAATAAAAATAAAATAAAAATAAACACTAGAGTAATAGCCAAATACGACAGCCATAATTCCTTTCCTGGCGGCACACCACTTTGATTTGGCACACAAAATTTTTATTTGGCACACTGAACTTTTTGTTAAATTTTTGGCAGGGTTGTCCCGTATTTTAGTGAAGCGTGGTGTCCCTAACAGTGACCACCCCACACGATGGCCGATGGCAATGCTCTGGAAATATTGCGAACATTAAAATGTCTGATAGTCTGTTTCGTTTTGTTTTGAGCTTTTGTTTGCTGTTAATTAGTAAGGGCTGAAATGAATTAGATGCGAAAGGGACGGGGATAGGTTATTGATTTTGTATAAGTGTTTAGAATTTTATTATAGAGAAACACTACTTTGAGTGTAGAAGAGTGTGAATTGTTTAATTCTTGGCGGTCTTTCTTACAGACCTGTTCTGTGATTCAAGATATACAAGGCCCTGCTGTCAAGATGTTCTTTATACTTAAAATAAGCGCGTGAGAACATCAAGTAATGTATAATGTTATAAAAGCAAATAATACCTAATCAAGTTAGAATTACTTAGAATAGTTTTCAAACATCATAATAATATGCTAAATTTGTGTAAAAAAATCACACTACAGCAAGAAACGTATCAAGCTGATTAACCCATTAACCAGCGAAGATATCCAAGTGAATACAGGGTGAAAATTTAATGATTGATGATCTAGAAAATTATAAGCAAAATCTTCATCAATAGAAAGTATCATGCACCCGCAGGCGATAGTATAATTATATCATTTAGCCATATTACAAATATTAGCAAACACTTTTACCACAGTAGTAAAGAAAGTGTGATGGGCACTAGCAAAAAGTGAGGCATTACTGAGATTGCCTGTGATCTATCATTATCAGCCCCAGGGTGCTAGAAAGGTTAACTTTGAAAGTAGTTCCGCATGTGAATTTCGGACTGCTTACGCAATAGGGGTTAATACAACTCTTAGTGTTTTCCTATATAGATCATGTTAGATCAATATTTCATAGTTTCATAGACAGATATTGACAGAAATCAATCTTATCAGTGTGTACTGAATACATTACAGATAAAACATTCTGATAGTGTTTTTAAAGGCTTTTTGACATAAGTACTTTTGGACATAGTATTTCAAATACTAATATTATAAAGCTACAGAGTTTGTTGGTTTGAACGTGTAAATTTCAGGAACTACTGGTCCAATTAAAAATAAATTATAAAAAACAACGCACTGCGATGGGAAAACTCAAAATGTGTGGACGCAGTCACGGGGACCGCTAGTTACTAGTTTAGATAAAATACAAGCTAATCATATAAATAAGCTATTACAAAAGAATGAACAATGAAAGTTTGTAAATGTAATAAAAAAGTAAATTAATTACTCTACACGATGATTCTTGCTAAGCAATGCAATTAATGTCAACTATATAAAAATTGATTTAATGAACACACGCTTACAGTGTGGGTTTTGTAATTTATGAGTGTCTGACATCAATTTGTGTTTCAGAACGTTATGATTTTACCGAATAAAGAATAACTAAGACAGGGTACATTAATACTAATTTATAGCTGTTATAATAGCAGACATGTTGTTATTTTCACAAAAAAAATTGTTAGATCCACTCTTAATTTTTAAAAAAGTCACTCTTAGCCACTCTTAAGTGTGGTCTGATAAGATAAGATAAGAATAAGATTTTTTTCTCTAACTAATCAGTCCACACTTTTTTGAATTGGTAGTGTATCTAAATTATTTTATTTTTTGTAAAAATAACAACATGTCTGCCATTAAAACAGCTATAAATTAGTATTAATGAGTTGGATTGGAACATTATGGGTATATTTACACCAGAGGAAAGTAACAGCTGTTATATTCGTATAAATCCACTGAAATAACATAAAACTTTTATTTGTATGTTTACAAGTTAGCTAATTATGCTGTAAATCTGTCACGGTTGGTTAATGAATCAATGTGAAGTCACACATATTTATATGGGCTTTGATATGTTTAAAGAAATAAGATATTCTTATAATATAAAATTGCCTTGGCAGGATATCAAAAACAATTTTTGTGCGACAGTTAATTCAAGTACGGGCAATACATAACTCCACATTACCATCATAACGGAGTTTATATACTTACTCGTAAATTACCTAAGTTATTTTTAATGTACAAAATCGTTTTTGATTGCTTAGTAGCATATTGCCATCCCATGTACCGTGATAAATTAATTCATCTGGTTTTCTGTTGCATTAAATATATTTTTTCTTATAAAATAAGTAAAGTATGTTTTTTTTAAATATTCCCAAAAAAAAACTAGAGTTTTTCTCGGCGTTTACCGTGCGCCATCTGGGGGCGTATTGCGATGCAGCTTTGACAGATAAAACGCTCTGATTTACTGTCAAATAAGCAATTATTATTGCAATTTCACATTATATTGATGATATTACTATAATATAATAATATAAAGATTAATATTCATACCATTGTAGTATTATTATAATATTATTATATTGATAATATTCGTTTACACTGAGTCTGAATTGAACTGCCTCGGAATTGAACGGATTAAGTTGGATCGCAATACGCCCCCTGGTGTTTGATAGGTAAAACTTCACAAGACTTCTACGCCAGCTCGGAAAATAACGTTTTGTTTAATATTTTATTTGTTCAATCGAAAGATCTTTTGCGCTTACGCTACCGTTAATTTTCCATCTTTCACCGTTCTACATTGAACATGCGCGTGAAGTGAACAGTAACCACAGCACAAAGGTAAATTATAAAGCTCATTACAAGGAAACAATTAACTTCGAAATTGCGACGACAAAGCTTCACTTAATGATGTCACAGTTCGCCCGATTGTATGCAATTATGCAGTGGATGCAATTTATTGTGATAGACCCACTGGGTGCATCAAATAGAACAGCCAAGTTAGATTGTCAGTTGGATAAAGTAATGTAGAGCTATAATATGAATTGTATACACGGTGTCGGGTTTCATGTGGTCCAAACGATCGATAGAGGGGTTAAAAAGGGATAAGCCACTAGTGGCCAAAATAACGTTGAGCTTTTAAATTACGATTCAAGTCAATCGAAACTTTACTATCAGACAAAAAAACTGAATTTGACCGTTTTCATTGACAACTTTAAGCTTTCATTGCATAATTTACTGAAAAACAGAGTGTGCTGAATTCGGATGACATGATAATAATCCAATCTAAAAGTGTCATTTAAAATTATATCGCCATCCAAGAGATAAAAATATAATTTTTTGGTAAGTTAACAAAGAACTTCCTTGACGTAGGTAATGTTAGAAGACAGGTACCAAGTACAAACAACTAGGTACCTAGTTAGCGACACTGATAAAAATGGACGTACTTAACTGCGATGGAAACTTTGGTGAAAATAGACATAGCTACAACTTTCTTCATCTGGAATGGTTTGGCTGATCTGCCACAGCCATAGCCCGGGGCGAATCGTGACTGGGCGCACTTTCTATCACGGGGCATGTCGTCGCGTTACGGGTGTTGTTGGGGTAATTTTTCGCGAAATTGTTCTTACATAAACGGCTGTCTTAGAAAATGTAAGGATCACAGAGTCAAGACATGACATTTTGTGGAAACAATAATTGTGCACTAGATGGGAACGATGGTTTGTGGATGGATTTTGATATGATGTAATGGGAAATGACCCCGTCAGTCGTCAGTGCTGTTAGTATTAGATTAGATACACTATAGTTGATTTTTGATTTTATAGTGTTTTGCACTATACAAACTGCATATATAACTATATAAGTTGCAAATTTTTGAATTAACTTACACCTCCTTTTAGTGGTTTTCTCACTGCTGCGAATGCAAGGGCACTTGAAGGTTTTATTTGTATTTTGAGGATTACTTAAAATAGTAATTAGATACCTACATAAGATTTACTAGACCTTGTAAATTCAACCCCCCCGAAAACCCAACGACGGATAAAATAAGTCGTGAAATTAGGCAGGGAGATTTTTAGCCGACTGCGGTAAAGTCCAAAGGAGGGTTATTATCCCGTGCACCCCATTAAAAGACGAATGGACTCAAAATTTCCACGGTCATTAGATACGAAATTTTTAGCATCCAAATTTCCACCCCTTAACTGCGAGGTTGGGGCGAGTTGGATAAAAAAAAACCGGCTAAGTGCGTGTCGGACCCGCGCACTGAGGGTTCCGTGCCAACTTTAACTGAATTAGGGATTCTTACTTCCACTTAGCTAAAATACCACTATATTTTGTTGACCGCAAATATAACTTTGTTTTTCATAGTGTTTGTATGAAAGACAAAGTTATATTTGCGGTTGATAAAAATGTACTATATCTCAAAAACTGCTCGTTCGATTTCGCTCAAACCAATTTTTGTTGAAAGTTTATATTAAGATCTACATTACATATTTTTTTCAAAATTTTCACTTCCTTAGTTCAAAAGTTAAATGGGGGGGACGCCCATTTTACCACTCAAACGTTAGACTTTTAGAAAAAATGGTTTTAGGAACCTCAATGTCATTTTGAAAGGCCTATCCATAGACACCACACGTATAGGTTTGAATAAAAAAAAATTTTTTGGTTTCAGTTTCATGTATGGGAGCCCCCCCTATAATATCATTTTTTCAAATTTTTTGTACCTGAATCGGAAAGCGGTAAAGAAGATACACCTACCTACCAAGTTTCAGCGGTGTGATGCTAATAGTTTCAGAATAAAGTGGCTGTGACATACGGACGGACAGACAGACAGACAGACAGACAGACTTGACGAAACTATAAGGGTTCCGTTTTTTGCCATTCAGCTACGGAACCCTTAAAACGAAGTAATGATGTGATCAAAATGTATACCTTCACGAAATGCACACTTTAAATAAGTGTTCAATTCAAAACGTAAGTAGGAATAGTAAAAATAATACGGAATCTTGTATGTAAAATAAAAAAGTGGCACTGAAAAAAGCTTGCCATGTAGACCAGTATATAATTAAAAGCCTTTACTTACACGTTGTGATGATAAGAAAAAATGAGAAATAAAAAGAAGAGTCTATTTTTAGAGTGAAATAAACTCCTAAATAAGGATTTTTAAAAACGTACAAATTTTATAGACGTATAAACCGATAATGATATGTAGAAAGGTGTCCGCGGCGTCCTTGAGGTGCGCATGCACCGGTTTCGCACGACCCAGGCCGGTCGCTGACCGTACACACCACCACAAGAAAACACTTTCAATTTCCATCTGTACCTCCTCAATATTAAGGCTCACGTGCCGGCGAAACTTTTTGGATGCTTTGTACGACCACCATCACAAAAAGTCACTTTAAGTTTTCGCCTCTAATCCCTTAATAATAGAGTTCAAGTGTACGCGTAACTTTTAGGTGCACTGTACGTAAGCCGTTTCATAACTATGTATTTTTTTATAATTTTGCCGTGTTCAATTGTTTTGCTAAGACATGTCAGTTTTTAGTTCCTTGACCGGCAATTACGCGTAGCAGTATTTTAATTACCTATTCGATGTTCTCATCACTCGTGTATTTGTTAAAAAACGTTTTATTTTTATACTGGTTTATGTGAAAATAAGCACTTGCTTGCTTAAAAGAACAAAGTAATATTATTTTTGACTCATTTCCTTGAGGCTAATTTCTTATATCTCATTTTCTCTTAAAACTAACATACGATTAGTTAAATAGATATCTGAAACTATAAAACAGTGATCAATCAGGATGTATTTATTTAATAGGCATGTCCGATCTTTCGGCAACTAAAGGTCTATGAAATTTTATCGTTCATATTATCATCAGTTATGACTTTATGATGAATTATTGTGAATTGCTCTTCTGGACTCTGGCTAGAGTAAGAAGATTATGGTGGAGTCAAATTCAACAATAAAGCGAGCACACTTAGAAGAAGATAATATGATGATGATAGGTTGTCATGACGTTGACTTATGAATAAATGTACATATCCTAATATATTCAGAAAGGCGCTTACTTAACATGACGTATCTTTATACGAATACTTAGTTATTATTGTAGCTGTAATTTACGCAATTTTCTTGTATTTAACGGTTGGTTCAATCAGTAACACAATACCAGTATTGCAAAACACTTCCGAAACAGATTTATTAACCGGACAGTTTGCAGTCGCATAAATTATGATAATTATCTTCATTACATGCTTTTATTAGCTGCCCGTAATAACTCAATTGCTTTAACGTTTACCGTTATTCAGGATTATTTTATAATACGCGTTAATAATGGTGAAGTGTTAATTATAAACAATTTTTTTTGGAAGGATACAACATAGAGGTTATTTTTAAAGTTTGTGACAGATTTGGTTGCACTTTTTGGTACAAAAATAGGATTCGAAAGTACGCAATTATGTGAAAAAGTTTTAGTCAAAGAGTTAGACACATTTTTTAGTATTTTTTTTTCGAAATAGCGTGAACCTAAAAAAAACAGCTGGTCCATTAATAAAAATTGTCGTTATGTAACTTCTGTTACACCGCACCTAAAACATCTGTGGCACAAATCTAATCCCACTTAAGAATAATTGTAGGAAATGCAATTACTTCTATTGTATGGCTTTAATTAAGTAAATATGCGGTATTCTTCGCTCATTAGGTCTTCCTAGGAGTAGCTAGGCTAATTTGAACAGACAGTAGGTACTTATTAACTTTATTGGATTGAACTTTAATATAACACTATTCATTTTGTCTTATCTATCGCGAACTGACAATTGGATTAGTTACAGCATGGGAGCACAAAAGCTTGAAGTAGTTTAGTAATTCACTGAAAAATTACTTACTATTGAAATCGTGATAATAATAACAGCAGCTAATCAAAATAATCTTGCTTGTTCATCAATTATGAGTGGAAGTGAAAATCGTATATTTCTTTTACAAAAAAGTTTGAACATCAACCTTACTCTACCCTCTCCATGCAACAGTAACACGAATAAAAATAAAAATTATTATTCTCTCAATTTAATGAATAGTTATACAAAATTGCTTAATTTGCCCTATTGTCTGATTTGATTTATATTTTCAGTTCTGAAACCATTAATTTTCAAACCTTGTTATTATTTAATGTATCAAACCGAACCAATAAATAACGTTTCGTTTAGTCATTTTTAATCGGACTCCAATTGCAGAATTAAATATTCATAGCCCTAGAAATTTAATGGCGAATAAGGCTGTTCAGATATCGATGGTCTCGTTGTCGATAAGTTTATCGAAACATTGTATCGGTCAGTGCAATTACATTTCATGTAAGTATAGTAAAACGCAGTTAATTTTGCTGTCTTTTCGCCAACGTCTGCTATACCAGTTTTGGAGCATATTGTGGTATTTTAGATCTTATCAATCCTTTTAATACCCAACACGCTCGAAAAGATCCATCCATAGCTCTTGGGAAAGCTTAGATTTTTTACTTTCAGTCAATGACCACGTCTGTGCTCCGTACGTAAAAACCAATTTGGGATTGGCTGGCTGCGAACAGAGATAGGTGGAAGAGTTTGAGAGAGGTTTTTTCACAGCAGTGGGATGAGAGAGAGAATAATTGAAAAAAAACGCTAGCGTAACATTATCTTTGAATTTCAACTTGTGTAGGTGTTTCGTACACACGTTATTTATGAGCAATTATTGTGTCAGTATTTCATGGCTTTCTTAACTATTCGGTTTTATTTTTTAAACGTTAATATGTACTCTTAATATAGCTTTCATTTTAGTTTAGTAGTATAAACTTCGCCACAGGCGGATTTAAAAAATACGTTGGCTTTTTTGATATAATATTTACTCAAGATAATTTTTATCGGTATCACTTAAAAAATACAATCAGACCATCACTAGCAGCCACTAAGTGATATATCACCCGTGGACAAGTAGATATTGGTTTTGTAAATTATATTTACCTTCCATCGATGCAAAAATCAAACTACATTGCAATGATTTATTTGATCAGTTTCCGTTATTCGTAATAAGTTGCAGGTTTTGTAGAGTATCAAGTGAATTCTTAATAAATTGAATTAAGAAAGGGTTTGACTATCATTTTGATCTTTTCCTACTAATTCCTGTCAAATGTTTGTGTGAAGAGCAAGAACTTGTACTTAGTCACGGATGTTATATGTATTTAAGTATTTATCGGTGACGTCTCCGTCATAATCGTAGTCTGATACTTCGTAATACAAGGCGGAAAATTCCTTACTTCGAAACCAGACGATTGGTATATTTTCTGGCGCATATTAATTTATTTATTTATAATCAAAATCGTTGCATGTAAATGGTTGGATACTTATATTGAGTTCTCAGCAGTCGTTCAACACAGTTTAATCTGAGGAATCATTCAACATGATTGATTGTCGTCTTTTAAACTGCAATGGTTGCAATACATCACTGCAGCCGACGAACGGACGGACGGACAGACGGAACAGACGAGATGTTGCTAATTGAGTTGTAGATAAATAAATTACAATCGATCCTGCCGGATGGAGGCTAGGTGGTCAGAAGGAAACAGCTGTATGTAAAAGTGATAGCAACAAATCATTGGATTTAAGTGTTTGTGAATTATGTACTTACTTAATAAACGTTAATTATTAGTTATTTAACGTCACGCAATGACGTATACTAAGAGACCAAGAATTTCGCGCGGGACCGACAGCACGGTAGCTCAATTGGAAGAGCAGTTGGCCCGGTAAGCCAGAAAGATGCTGGTTCGAATCCCGCTGGTGCGCAATTTTTGGTTTCTTATTTCATCTTTAGAAATATAACTATGACACTGTAAGTTAACTAAACCATTGTACTTATTTGTGTTTCATTCCACGCTAAAACAGATTAAACTGTCTTTATGAATAACATAGAGTTGGGACTATGGTGACAAACCATTCTTGGTTTTGATCGTAAAAATCTTTTAATGCGGAGAAAATGGTGCTGAAAGTATACGTACGGAAAAATCATCATTATTTGCGCGGAGAAAGCCACCACTAGTAAGCAATTAAAAATGCAAAAGTTACCAAAGTTATGTACTACTATTGAACCTGACTAAGAATCAATATTTTAAAAGTGCTTTGTAGACAAAAACAAAATTTATCGACCTTCTTTTTTTCATGTTCATCACTTTATCTTAGTGGCCTTACCTCAAAATTATCAATCAATGCAACCCACTTATGGAATAGCTGTAGACACAATAAAGCTCGGCACTAAACTGAATTTTGTAACTAAAACTTAGCTCGAAAACGGAAGCTCAGATAAGAATCTCGCGAATCCAACAATACAATTGTCTTACAGTGAAGAGGCTATTGTAGGCGCATTCTGTTCACATGTGCAGATTGCGGACCTCGTGCGAAATGCATTGTGTTCAGCCTTTTGGGAAACTGCATTAGACAGTTTAGTTGCAATTTTCTGAAGTGCAGATAACGACTTCGTTGCTTGTTTTTTTCGTCACAAATAGTTATTTGTTCTGAATCGTTTACGTTCTGTTAATGAAAGTACTTTAACTTTTATACAGTTGACTGACCTCTTATAACATAAATAAATGTTTTATGCCGGCAATTTTGTTCATTTTCTGTTAATTTAGTTGTCTAGGTCTAGTCAGTGAACAATCTCAGCCCATTTCTTGGTTTGGTCACAACTCACTTTGTTACGGTAGGTGGTAGCTTATTTTGTCATTCAAATATACTTAAATAAAATTTATATTTTTAAACGTTGTTTCAAATCATTTTGACTCGCTTAATTAATGTGTAATTAGTGTTTATAATTTTCACTTGATAAAATGAAGGTCGATACTAATTCAATGAAACAAAACAAGCTTTAGGCTAAATGTTACTGGGTGATATTTTATTGTGAGGGCGTTTCATCAATCAGCCTTTCGCATTTTGCGTGCAAACACCACTCAAACTTACCCACGGTCATAGAACTCTACAAACCGTCGTGTGCGCAGCTATCGTCACTATTACCGAGCCGGAAGCGTCATAATGGCAAATGATATGTGTCTTGCCGACGAAGTTCGGTGAAATATTACGTCTTTCATATCATTAAATTATTATGAATCATTATGGAAGAGCAACAGTCTGTTACAGTGCCACTGCGCACTTGATTCGTGATTTTACCAAATCTTTGGCGCTTTTGAAAAGTTTATGGTAATCAGTCAGGTATCAAACGACTCCCGGGAGTCGCATAATAATGGAATTTCTATTGTGTCTCGTTCACACATACTTGACGAGTTAAAACCTGTATTTATATTAGTGGTGCATACCTGAAACAATGAAGAATTATTATTAGTATGATAAAAACAAACATCTAAGAATAAATAATAATAAAATTTTAAGGTGCATAAGGCACTGTAAGGGCCGGTTTTTGATCAATAGTTAACTCAAATAGTGGTTAAAAGTCGTTACCAGCGGTTGAATAATTAAGTATCGATCACGAAACTGGCCCTTAGAGTGCATTGAAAAAGCCGTCAAAATACTAAATAGTTTATTACCGTCAAGATTGTTGGTGACTAAAATCTATTTAAAAAATCCTAGAGGTATATGTTTTACAGGCTGAAATTTCCAAAAAATATGTACCTATGTAAAATATAATTTTATTTTTAAACTGCAAAAATCTAATCAAGCATGTATCTTTCATGACCTAATTTATTATCACTCTTTATTTATCGATACTCTTTTTTCTTGTTAGCAATTTAATTTTGTCCCGAGGTCTAAATTATCACGATAATGATTTGATTTATGCGTCGATAATTCAGCATTAAGTGAACGCTATCAGCCTTCATAAATGCATAATGCAAAATATTCGATGCTGTAAAATATAAGGCTAATGCCACACTATAGAAAAACTGGGTTTTATGTTAGCAACCGGCCAGTCTTCATTTAAACATGTAGGCTGTTATTTTTCGAGAAGGTCACAAAACAATCTTTTTAAAAAAAGTTTGTTTTGTGGATGCGGAAGGCACTGTTTTCACGACGAAATCAAGTGATTTTTTTTAAAAAGTTTGTCGTTCTTATGCCTGAATTAATATAATTTGTTTACGTAGGGAGAAACAACAAAACATATACTAAGACTGTACTGATTACATTGGTAATGCACATAGGTAAATGTACTACTCAATATTCAAATAATTTTTTAAATGTTCTGATAATAAAACGTGTCATCATCATCATCATTATCATTATGGATGTCCACTGCTGAACATAGGCCTCATTCACAGTTTTCCACAGCGACGGGTTGTTAGCGGTCTGGATCCAGTGTGATCTTGCGATCTTTATAAGGTCGTCTGTCCATCTTGTCGGTGGACGTCCTATGCTGCACATTTGGTCGCATGAAACGTCTACTTATATATAATTTAAAACACTTACCTTTTGTGCTGCAGTGTGATTTCACCATAATAATTTTGCAGCACCAACAAACGGGTTGCGTTTTATCATTAATTTATGGGTTACTGTTATTACTTGATCGCGTTATGTCTACCAATTTTGAGTTCGATAGCTTCGCCATATTGGCGTATTAAGTCATAACTATTACAAGTTACTATGGGTGTTAACAGCTGTTTTAACCGCGGACGCAAAAAAGAGAGGTCTTATAACTTTAACTTGTCTGTCTGTATATGTTTGTGTTATCGTAGCTCCCAAACGGATAAACCGATTTTCGTTTAGTTTTTTTGTGCCATAGATAATTTTATGCCGCGTGTTCTTTGCCACATTTCATGAAAAACTGTTCAGTCGTTTGAAGATCATTAGTTCTTTTCTAGTTTGTTGTTGTGATTGAAAGAATATATCACAATTACGTTGCATTGTGACCATATTGTCACCGTCAGCTTCCCGTCATCGTCAAACCTCTGCTGAAAATTTTGATGGCGATAATATGTCGACGGCTTATTGTCATCAAGTAACGCAATATAATTGCTCTTTAAGATATTTTCTAATTTTTTTTTATTTATTTAAAAACTTTATTGCACAAATAAAAGTGTACAAAAGGTGGATTTAATGCTAAAAGCATTCACTCCTAGTCATACCTTTAGGTCATGCAGAGATATTGTTATGGGTGTAGAAGAGTATTGTAAATAGATATTCAAATTGCAACAAAATACTTTCGTGTAGAATAATAATATTATACAGGTTGCTAGTGTAAGCTGTCTTATCCTTCAAACGGTGGATATAACCTAAAAACAAAACTATTACCAAGTATTAGAAAGAAAAAAAAAACAAGTCACATTAGTTTTTATTTCGATGCTAATTTTATCCTAGTCTGCACGTAATTTAGAATATAAAACAGTTGCGGAAGTACAATGTTTTAATAAAAAGCTATCATGTTCTGTCGTCATCAACGCCATTCAAAGAACTGACCTTTAAAACTTACAATATAAAGTCGTAAAATCTTCAATGCGGTAACACACGTAAGTCGTTACACAGATTATTAGAGTCAGGCATAAGAAATATGTTTTATGTATGAATGTCGACTCTGAATTAACGGTTAGTGCACATTGAAGCCATATGCGGTTGTGCTAATCATCTCGTTGAATTTAGGAATATAACACACGACGAGGTAGCGTAATCTTACCTGAACTGTTTTTTATGAAACTTTAAAACTTTGAACCGGTTTCTTCGTATATTTTTTAAGAACTATTTTACTATACCTAGATTATATATCTTTATATTTATGTAAGTCAATAATTTATCTAAAATAATTGAGATCTGAGGCCTCTTTTTTGGAGGGTGCAACTTCTTGAAAAATCATTTAGCTAGTAAGCAAAACCATTTGAAAATGATGAATCAAACTGCAGACTATAGAAATGTTTAACAGTGTGTAAGTGCCCTTAGTTAGTAACTTTGTTTTGATAATTATTACTTGTGTTATGTTGTGCTGATATGGTAATGCTTAAGTTGCATTTGGGTACTGATTGCGTTTTATATCGGTTACAAAAACAAATAAAATGTTTTAGTATATATTTTTTTATTACCTGAAACTTTACCAAATGTCTGTATTCTTAGTAGCTCATTTCGTTGTTAGAAAAAAACGTCGTTTTAAATCGCAAATTGATAACTATCTGTTTTTTGAGAGCAAAAATGATTCATCAACACTAATAAAATATTGTATCACCTCACAGATCATAAAATTTGTACTCCAATACATTTTATAAATATCATCTGCATGTCACGTATACACCTTTTATCTTTTCTTTATACTAAGTCCAAGTTTCTTTCAAACATGGCGGTGTGAGCTTTTATCTAAAACATACCTTCCATCACGGATTATCTGAACAAGATCAGCTGTTTAATTACACTTTAATTTACGACAGCTCGTAACTCCGTAATAACCGCAGGTAAAAAGTCAGGCTTTCATTTGGTCGGAAGCACCGGTGACTGCACAGATATGTGTCTCTAAATAGATGACGCATGTCACTGACTGAAAACCATGCATGCAAATTTAAGTCGTCATCATTGGAGTTATTGAAGGTAATGATAGATGATATTCGTCCTTCTGTAATTGTTTGTTATGGGTTTTCTTCAGATGAACTGGGAGCATGGTAAGAAGAAAACGATGATATGTTTTCTCATAACTTCAGGTAACTCAAAAAATGACAGAAAAGGAGCCTTTACACTGTGCATGAAATTCACTAAGTCAAATCTGAAGTTGGAACTATGTATTCATTATTAATAGATATAATTTATTAAAAAAAAGGAAGTGAAACACTGAACAGTGCTTTTTATTGACGGCATTTTTGTTACGTGTACGTATACACACTCAAGTCATCTATTTAGACACAAGCCTGTGAGTGTATTCTTTAAAATTGTATGATCTTCAAAGGTGAGTCTAGGCTATTGTGGGTTAAGACAATACGCTATCAATTAAAGAGGGGTAATTAATGTATTCAATTTTGTACTTGAGCCATTGTACTGCAAATGTAGAGGTGAAATTAACAATGCTGATAAAGATTTCTAGAGACCTACCTAACTTATGTATTGAATTTTGATGGTTTTGAAGAGGAAAATAGTAAGAACAATTTTTACTTTTGGAAACCATCATCTGATGATATGAAAGTACATAAACTAATTTTGTTACTCATGTCCGTCAGTAAATTAATCGCATTTCCAAGCATAAATCAATGACTCCACATACTAATAATGTAGGTATGATCTTCACCCATAGATTGAAATCAAGTGGATGTGTAGGCAATAAATTGTAAGCTTTCCCAATTCCAGTCAAGAGTTGATACTTGAGACCTAGGCAGGCGATTAGTTTGCTGAGTAAGAGCCTACTTCAGCAAATACAAATACAAATACAATTGTTTATTTGCAATCTAAGTTAAGTGCCAACTTGCTCCAACTTTATCAAGGAAGAGACGGTATGATCATAAAAAAGTAAAAAACTGCATAATAGCATTCAGAAAAAAATATTATATTTTGGTATTTGTAATTGTAAATTGTCATATTGTGTCATTTGTTTCATAATCAGTATGTTCATTAAATATCGGTGTTACGGTGGCTCCACATAGCTCGACGGCTCCAAAAAGTAAGCCGCACTCTTGAAACCAAGCTTGTCAGTATGTAATTGCGTAAAAAATAAACGTTCTAATATCAAAATCACTTTTTTTATTAAATTTAAAAACTAAGCGTCTTTAAATTGATAAAATGCATTGTACATAGTTAGTCATAAAAATATTTTAAGATTTTAGTTGCATATAAAAATGAAAAATACGAGTATGAATTTTATAGAACTAAATAATACCTACTGAGTACTTGGCACCGCAGTTTGTTTAAATCAGTCGCTAAGCTGTGGTTTGTTAAGATCTTAACTAACAAGTCTTTACTCCAGTCAAAGTTAGCACTAACTCGTTAGTCCAAACTTGCTTGCGTCATCTCTTCGCCTGAATACCTCAGCATGTGATGAGTTCGGAGTAAGATTGCTTTCCTAACTCGTTTGCTTTTGCTGAAAACTTTGGACACGCCAATCTTTGCTGAGCAAGGATGTGTTCTTTGAACGAAGGAAATTAACCTGTTCTAGATTCAGAACATGATCATTTGACGACCTCTGTGGTGTAGTGGCTAAGCACGCTAGGTTACAAGGCGTCGTCGCTTCAAGGTCCCGGGCTCGATTCCTGGTAGGGTCAATGTAGAAATCATAATTTTCTATCATCATCATCTAATTTAAGAGCCAAGCTCTTGTCGGTGGAGTTTTTTCCATTCTTTACGCTCTTCCGCCATTCTCTTGACTTCTTGATACGACGCAACATTCTTGAACTTGGTAAAGGAAAAGAGAAAACTAATAGAAACAATTGAGAGTAGAAGAGGGAGAATGCTGAGACACTTGATACGACACGACAGTTTCATCAGAACGATAATAGAGGGAAGAATAGAAGGAAAAAGGAAGAGAGGAAGACCAAGAATAAGCTATATGCATCAAATAATTTTCTATACTGTTCTATATTGTCCTGGATGTAGATGTTGTGGAACCACCATTCATTTAACACAATTGAATTAGCTACTGAATTTGAAATCAGAGCAATGTATGTGTTAAGTATCCAAGATATATACTGAAAAGTAAAAAAAAATAACTTTATTGAAGACTGACGAAGTCAAACAGCTAACTCAGTAAGCACTAAATACAACATAGCTTAGGTAAAACACTACAATACATTCATTGTATACGCTAAAAAGCACTTAATTTATCTTTGCATTTATTCATTGCTATAGAATTGTTGTTACTTTATGTTATAGAGACTTAACATAATTATACACTCGTACTACATGCCTTCTTCGCACGTCATAAAACCATAATTTCTCTCGCACTTTCAATTTCAACCTTCCATTTCCGCATACTTTTTTGTACATATCATACATTACTCAAATGTTTTCTTTCAAGTGTCCTACGTTTATTTCCATTTATGGAAGCTGCAGGATTATTACATACCTTGATCATTATCGCATTTTAAGTAAGTGGACATGAAGTAACAAGGATCTTCTAGCATTTGATAGCACCGAAATATGATTGGGCGTCGTAGTCAGTATTCCATCATGTAATAAAATTTTAATATGTATATTTTGGTTAATCGGTGGATACTAGAACTGTGAGAATCTTGCAATTTAAGTATGTTAAAACTCAAATAGCAATCGCTACCGCAATTGTTGTTGTCACGATACATAATACCCCTGAGGCAGTGTGTCGAGATGTGTCTGCGCACTGTACAAGTTTTTGCAGCGTCAGTATAAGGACGAGTGAAATGAATTGCGATACGAGATCGCTTTTACGGTGTAATGTTTCGTGGAAAATTATTTTCTACTCAATTTCATTCAAATTTTATTAAAATATTAGCGACCCCAGCAAACTCATTTTGTCCCCGGCACCGTCCCGTCTCTCTGTCCTATTCGGGACTAAGACAAATCCAACAAAAGTAAGAGACATCAAGAAAACTCAACACGACTTTCTTCTGTGTATATTAGTTTACAGGTTCTCCTAAAAACAATGAATAACTTATTGTCGATAGACCTTTCCATAATAGGCCTAAGCTTTCCTCCTCAATCAAAGGAACATATTTTAATGAAGACGTTAATTCAACATCTTCAAAAACGTGCACAAAAAGGTATGTTACCTTATGACAGCAAAGTTCAATGTTCTTTTAATCGTTTCACCGAATGTTTTTGTTGACTAGACAGACTAGATGTTAATCTAGCGTTTAGAAAACATTCCACGGTAACTTATGCTAATAACTTGCGAATAAATTTATTTTCCACAAGCACGAGACGGTTTAGGCAAACTTTTAGAGTAGGTGTATTAAGTTACTTTATCCCTGAAGCTAATGTAAAAAAATTTAACAAATTGCAAGGAGGTATTATATATAAGATTTCTTACTTTTGATGATGATATAGTCAATGTTACACACGAATCACGTGCGCTAGGGAGTAGAATTCGTTGCCGGTAGTGGTGTTCTCTAGCTACTATAATTTGGACGTTTTATATAAGGACGAGGGTGATCAGACATGGTTCATCTTATGACACATTGCCACTTACCATCAGGTGCGGTCGCCAAATGACTGGCTATCTACTTTTTAAAAGTTGCAACTTAATTATTCAGTGTAAGTATTTAGTATTTTTTTAATCCGACTGACAAAAAACTAATGACATTAGGCAACTAAATTCCATAATTTCATCGGTTTCTTTTTCTTCAGGGAATCTTCTAGACAACTACCAAAACATCATCCATGTAACTTAACCACAGGTATTTGCAAGTTTCCCTGATTTCCCAACAAGCAATGTCGTGTAATCTATGTAGCTCAGTAAGTTTCCTAGTTAATCTGTAACCAGTCGCTTCGCCCGAGGGGGTAAAACAATAATTAGATATTACGTTGTTGTTTGTAAAGGTGTAAAGGTCGTTGCAATAAAACTGTCCCGCGATTAAGGTTGCGTGATCATCGAATTATCACTCACTTAGAGTGTTCCGGTCTTTAATAACTAGCCATTTACTATTTTAAAGCGCCATTTACTTAATGATTTATTATTCATCTTCTATTTCTTAGTCCTGCACTGCAGGAAGAAAGTTGATGCAAGTTTTGAACTTGGACTGTGGAACTATGGACTTTATTATAAGTTTTACGCAGTCGCGATACCTACGAGTAAATAGAGTTTTTTAATAATCGCCGCAAAATTACTGGCCACATACCAAAGATAGAGAAAATATTCTTCTTGACAGCAGCCCACTCCGATTTTTCTTTTTATTACAGACAAAATTATATATGCACCCAAGAGTTTTTAACCAGTTGAGAGTTCTAATAAGTCGTTCATTGGTTAGCTTACAAGCCAAACTAAAAAAATAAAACAAACAAAATAAATTAAGATTCTCCCAAATAAGATTTTAATAAGCAACCTAGCCAAGACAAATCCCACAGTCTTCCATAACAAGGCTATTCATATGAACACATACATCATTCTTGTTTATTTAATGCCACATCACACTTTCCCCCAAGGCAACTTACACTATGAACCAAATATCGTGACCTATGCCGAAACATAGAAGAAACAATTACAAAACACATTACAGATATTATACAACACCTTTCTCCGAACGCGGGCGATGTCAGGGGATCCGCTAACTGATTTTGATTAATAGACCAACTAATGTAACGCGAGGTTGTATTAAAAGTTACATCTAATAATGTTGAATGGAATGAAATGATATCTCATAACATAAAAGTCAGTGGCAGAAGGAAGGTGTTTTATTTATTTAAAATTTTAGCAACACAGGCGGGTAACATTTTTGTTGTATGGGCGATTGAATATAAGAACAAAATTAGGCGTCGAAGACATTTTCTCATAAGTTCATTTGTGTCGCAATCATTTAAACTTATTGGATTTTGGACTTAATGTAATAAAAATAAAGTTCTAGGTTAAAAGAACGTTTCTATAATAATTTTATAATTGTATTTTATAATTTTTAATTTATGTAATAGCGTAAGGTTGAAAACCATAACTGACCCCAATCATCATGCAGTTAACGTTAGTTAAAAGTTCACTGATAGAATTTTCCTTTTCGAAAAAAAATTCTTATAGGTAACGATCGCAATTAATTAAGCTTCTCCCGACTTTTTACGTGTTGATATATCATTTGAATTTTCATTAGAACGGAGAAACTTGTAATTGGATTACCGCTCGAAATAAAATTCGATTGACGTGAGCATCGGGGCCCAGGTTCTTATACTCCCAACTCATACCTACCTTTTCTAGTATAATATCACTAAAATCCAAACCTCAAATAATACCAATAACCGATTCCTAGTTCTAAATCGTGACCACAACGACATAAATGCTTTCTATCTAATCTAACATCGGTTTTAATTGACCAACTCCGTTATGAGTTATGTTATTTAACATTTAATTACTGTTTTAAATTGTTACTGTTGTATTGGGCAGTCACACTAACTGTCGATGTATCGGAACGTTTGAGATGTGGTCAAGTGTGTTTCGACTATGAAATAAGAGTTCCGTAGGTATTCAATAATAGTCCCCCTAGCCGATTTTCGAGTATGGTGGCCAGACACAACGACTAACCGACTGCGCAGGACATATTATAGTGCACAAGTGTGTGCGCAAACACAGGTGCGCTCTCTATTTATTTTACTCTCATAGCATAGGAACAGCAATCTGACACGACCGGAGAGGGATCAGGCGCAGGACCAACGGCTTTACGTGCTTTCCGAGGCACGGGGGTGAAACACCGCCAACTTCCAAACTCCGGGCTACCCTGAGAATTTCTGAACAGAAAAACCTAGGTACATATTTTGGTCCGACCCGGGAATCGAACCTACCTCTGGCGCAGCCGTCGCTTTGAAATGTGACCCTCTAACCACTGCGCCACCGAGGCAATATTCAAAATATTACGATGACATAAGTTTCATAGGTTCAGCTATAAATAAACATATAAGGCTTTGTACATTTATTAGTCTAAAAGAAATTAAAATCAAGACATGCATGAAGTCATAAAAATAAACTTATTAGTTCTATAAAGTATATATTCCGATGTGAACCTATAGATCCCTTTTTCGGAAATCTAAAGTTTTTAAAACAGTCTGTTCTTTTAAGAACTTAAGTGTAATTTGTTTTTTAAGTATTTGATGGAGATACTTAACTAGATTAACTTGTTAAGTATGTGTGAACGAGACACAATAGAATTTCCATTATTATGCGACTCCCGAGAGTCGTTTGATACCTGACTGATTAATTATCTTACAAAACTTATTTTCTATTCCTTCCTTTCTATTTGGAAACAAGAAAAAATATTAGTCAGCTGATTTCAAAATTGAAATAAACAGAACCCACAGTGAGCTAAGTAACTGCAATTTAAAAAATCTATCTCTAATGGTTTATTAGTTATTACATTCACTGACATAACGTGTTAAAGATACAATTAACATTGTTATAATTAAAATGGCGGACTATTAACTAGACGGGCTATTTGTTGGCTGTTAACGATGCAGTGAAAGATTAAACGATTTAATTTGCTTGCAAAAATAAAGCGGAATAAAAACCGCTGGATATAAAAGTAGTTGATTAGTTTAGTGGGTTCTTTTTTTATAAAGGTATATTATCTTACATCGTGTTAGGTACACAAATTATAACTCGAGACTGGGTTGACCGATTTTCATGATTTTGATAACAATAAAACGGGGCTGGCTATGGCCAAACTAAGTTCGCTGGCACTGCTTATATTTTAACATTAACGATAGTGTCTTGCTATGTCACCGACTTTTTCGTTTAAGTTCATATGTAATGTAGAGATCCTTACGTAAACATACATAAAGCCATATACATGCACATCCATGATTACAAAATATGGTGTATAGGTACGCCAGGTCAAGAATCCTAGACCTACATTGACTACGTAAAAATGATGAATGATGAAATAAAGTATATTTGTAAATGCTGTACACATGTTTAAATAAGGTAATAGTTTATTTATTTTTAAATAAAATTATAACAATGTTATGGAAGAGCAGAGGCTCCTGGCACATGTACCTTTGTACTTAAAAGGAGTCTCTAGCCACTTACTGTGTTATAGATTCGACTGTTTAACGTAAATAAATATTTTTGATTTTGATTTTTTTTTTTATGCCGATTGTAACTTCATGATTTTTGGTTGATTTGGACCTTTATATGAAAGTTGGTTCGGTACTAAGCTTTCATTCTAGCTGCATTATGTAATAATGGATTTCATAAGCAAGCTATACTGAAGTCCACTTAATCCTTACTTTCATTAATAAGTAATAAATAAAACGGGCAATAATATTTAGTTTTATAGCTAAGTGCTTAGCAGTAATGTTTCAATATTCATTTGTCGATCCCACGAATCGTACCTAAAATAATTAATATTTACATTTACTTATATATTTACGAGCATTTTAAAATAACTGTCGTTTATATTTTATGCGATACTAGTACTTGTTTAATTCACCGATTGTGTAACATAAGTACACCTTAGTTAGGGCCGATTCCCACGGTAGAAAAGTTTTGTGCGGGATTCAGTAATGCAGTGATCCAGCAAAAAATGTTGGTGTGTTGGACACAGCAGTTTTTTGCAGGTACGGTTGTCTGGCAACCGAGTCCTGTCAACTCCTGACAGTATCATGTCTCTCTCGCTTGCACTTACTAATATACAGAGTGTCCCAAAAAGAGCGTGCCAAACTGACACTGGAGTTAGCTTAGTCATTAACCTTTCAGATATACTTTTTCTTTCTTTTATAATGCTTCTTTTTGTCTTATAAATGACACACCAGACGGACACTGGAGATAGATTAGCAAAATACCTTTTATGTAAAAATAGCATGAATCTAATGTAAGTGTCATGGTTTGGGAGTTAATGCCAATGTCTTCTTTTCTTCGTACAAAAATACAAAAAAGTGGCATTATCTCCCAAAACTATGAGACTTTTATTAGAGTGATGTTATTTTTACTTGAAAGTTCTATGGCTAAGCTATCTCCAGTTTCAGTTTGACACGCTCTTTTTGGGACACCCAGTATAATTCTTCTTTCACAGCGTTGCCATGGTAATTATTACTTAGATTGTGCATCCTGTCAATATAGGAGTATTATCGAGGAACCATAGAAATATTATCTAGGAATATTAATTTTATAAGTGGAACTGGTTCACTTGAATGACAAAACAGGATCAGTAAAAACCTGGAATCGGTTATTTGCTAGTCACTGAAAACGGTATCTCCGTGTGAATATTTGCATTGAATCCTGCATAAAACAGTACCTGCAAATAACGAGATGTATCCGTAGGTCACGGCCCTTATACTTATAAGAACGTCCAATTAAAATCATTTAGGAAATCTCAATTAATATTAGAGATATTATAGTTTTACACAATTTATTGCATTTACATTATAAGTTCGTAATTAAGAATAATCAAAACGAAAGTTTGCATGCAGCATCGCAATTAAGGAAGGAAATTCGATTAAAATCGATGTAATAATTACAGTAGAAAAACTAATTAAGATACGCATATTCATATCCGACGAAATAATGTTTGTCAATGAAAGTTAAAAGAGAGTTTATTGTGATAAATGGTTATCCATTCGTAGAAAGGGCCATATGTTTTTACGTAACTAAATGGTTGGTTATTGTCCAACCTAGATCTAAATCGTTGAATATCTATAACGACCATCATAATTGATGTAAGTGAGACAAATTGTATGCAAGCATTCATTTCCTATTATAAAAAGCAGAGGTAACGGGCTTTTTACACGATCATACGATTGAAAATCGAATAACAGCTTACGTGTGAAAATTTGTAATAGAGGTGCTGAGACCGTATTCGAATTTTAAAATTATGTTTCCTTCTTAATATAAGCTCTTAAGCATTTTGTCTCATGGCGGTAACAAGCAAAAAGAGTAATCTATTTGATATAAAACGATAAGATACAATCGGTTTTACATAACTTTTTTATAGGATAATAATATTTAGTATCCGATTGTTTCGTTTGTGTCCAATTCGCTTCGGAATGAAGCCGTGAGAGTAGACAGGCAGACATTGGGTGCATACTGCCGAAAAGTGTGCTTGAAAGCGAATTGGTTGGCGCACAGCCCTTTCAATTAAGTGTTGAGTGAGCTAATATCTTAGCTTTGTAAACTTACTAACACCAAAATGGTACAACAACGTAACGTTAGCTTATACTTTGACACATTGTTGCTCAGCTCTTGCCTGCTCTTCAAGGTAAGCGCTTTATTCGACTTTACACACTCATTAATATTTATTAAGCGATATCTCAAAGTGTATTTATGGCGTTTAAATAAATGTAAAGCAGATAGCTGCAGACGTGACTTAACTGGCAGTCAAGTAGCACTCAGCTGTAGATTATGTTTATTGACGGCTGCGGAACCGAGGTGCATTATTATTTAAGGGATCGCAATCTTGACACTGCTTACTTCCTTGCTTTTATGAAGCTTCCTTGTTGTATAAAAGTTCTCTGTTTAACAGATTGTAAGTATTTTGCTCTACGCTATAAATATGTTATTAGCGTCAGCTTTTTAGGTATTATTATTAAGTTAGTGAACATCACTTAGGACATTAAACTTCTCGTACTTAACTTCTTGTGACAATTACAACAACGACAAGACAATTAGCTACAAAAGAATGTTCTAAAAAACTGATGAATTCATTAACAATACAAAAAACTAACTCCGTTATCAGAGTCACAACAAATACTTAGACGTTTAGATCGCACGTCTTCTCTTCAACAAAGCGCAAAACCGCGTTAAAACTTATCACCTCTCCGTTAACTTTTGTTATTCAAAACACTGATAAAAGACAGATTTTTAAGAAAACGTAACCATTATCTAATCGCTCGGAACGCGGCGATTCGGCCGTTTTCACACACGCAACCAATGTGAATCGCAGATTCTCACGGAAAGCGATTTTGCGATAAGCGATTCGTATCGCAACGGACAATGCAACACCTCGATTGCGATTGGAAACTAAATTAAATGATGGCACAAGTAATTCGTGTTTAAAAGACCTTAGAATGTAATCTATTGTAAGTGTTGCGTAGGAAGAGAGTTTTTTTATATCTGGAGATGACAATCTTCTAGTGAAATTCTGAATCCTAAGCTAATTACTGACTATTTTTGACTTGATCAATTCAATTTCGAAACAGTCGAAATAGTTTTACTCTAAACTTTGGCCATACAAAGCTAAGCGTGGCAGAAACAGAATCAAAGATAGGACGTTCTCAAATAAGACGCTCGTTTTTCAGAAGGAGAAACAACATGAAAACCGATATGAGCCTTCATACAAATATTTTTATTTTAATCATTAAATTCAAAATGGACAATACATTATCAGCCTTGAGGTCCTTTTCATCACGGTATATTAGTATATATTTCTAAGTGTCTACCTTTATGAGCAGCTTGGAAATAAGTCGTCTTCATACCAATCTAGCCCAATTTTGATTTCATTGTCTAGTAAGCCTTACGTCAGCGAGCTACGCAGTTCACCCCGAACTCACAATAGCCCGATAAATGATCTGTCATTACGTTGTTTGTTTTCGACCAAACAATTATAAAGTGGATAGGATTTTTGGCCTTTGTTTGCGCTTTCTTCGTTCGTTTTATTACGTAAGAGATTCATCTCTATCTATTGGAAAGTAATGTTTTATCAATATAGTATTTTATTACGTTTTAACCTTTTTAAAATTGAAACAAAATATACTTTTATTGACAACAGATTCCAGAAACACTGTGATTAGGTATTTATAATATAAACTTAAAATAAATGACCTTATAATAAATAGCTTTTCCCGAACAAAATCAATTAACAGCCCCCTTACGCTTATTTGAAAATATCAATGTCAAATAATTGAAACAAAGTGAAGAGTTAATAACCATAAAATTGCTTATCCACGCCTGTCGGCAGCACGTAAAATTATTCAATTATTTAAATAAAAATGCGAAAATATCTCAATGCGTCCTTATACACAGAAAGCGATTAAAATTAGCATTGTGATTTTAAATTAAATAGAACCAAGGTTAATTACCGAGTGAAAATTTTATAGAAATCATGGAAAAGTATTTTATATTATCATCGGTGCACGGGCAAATAATTCTTAGACCTATGTATACATACAACTATATTCTATTTCAAATATTTTAAGATCAAACGATACGCTTCAAAGGAAGCATCAACTTTATGTGATCTTTTCAAACATAAAAATATGTCAGAAACATATAAAATCCAAAGAGATCCTTACCTATTAAAACGGAAACCGTATTTCCTTTGGTCTTCATAAAGATGATACCGAAGTGTTTTCTACAACAAAGGAAGTAGTTAACCAAAAGAGCGTCTTAATTCTAAGATGGATCTTAAGAATCGAAGTTGATTTTAGTCATGTTTTTTTTAATTCCGTATTTTTTTTAAATTTTTAATTAAATTCGTAATTTGTATTTTTTTAATTTTTTAATTCGTATACTGGCAGTTATTATTTTCAGACGCTACGTTTCCAGAATCTGGATTTGGATGAAGTATCAAGGATTTAATTATACAATCTACAGTTAAATGTCATTATGCAAATGTCCCTAACTGCATTAGATCCGTCTCCAAATCTTCTATGCAGGCTGCATAATAATGCTACTATTACGATTCTGATTGCTTTGTTTAACAAAGGAAACTCGTATATTTATGTATTGCAATGGCTATTTATTTAGTTGACTGCACTTTAATTTTGATAGATGGATAGTTACTAGGTAAAATTAGGTTGTTTGTTGTACCGTAAGCAAGAAGTTCATTTTTACAAGTTTTGAATTTGTAGTTCTTCAATAGATACTTCGAAATCCGTCAATACATGTAGGTATCGTTTTGCGTTTACGTAAGTTAAGTAAGGATTGTATACTAAATGTGCTTCGGATTTGGAAAACGAATTGACGGATTTCGTTTTTCGTAGTAGGCCCTCAACCTCTATGACCTGATCGAAGTTCCTTTTACTTTACAAAGTTAGTTACCTTCGACCTGGCCCTTTGCCATCATAAAACCTTATATGGCTCAGCACCCATTAGCTATTTATGCAACATACATCTTCCTTAATACTCTGACACACAAAATCGACAAAGTTGTAAAAAGATTTCGTTGGACGTCCAGTTTGCCATTCTCCACGCGCCTCATTCTCATCAAAAAAGACGTATCTCGAATCCTCAATGATGACCTCACCAAATGTCCCCAGACTTAACTAAATAAATAAATTGAATTTGGGTTTTATTATTTCATTTTTATATACAGGTATTGTGAAAATTTATTGTAAAATTTTATTTGTATTACTGTGATTTATTTTATTTCAATGTTAAATTAATCATGTTTTATTTTTATTATTCTAATTTAATTTGTAATTTTAATTTCAATGTTAATTAATTTTCTATAATCAATCTCATTTCTGTATACTTATATATTTTTTTAATTGTATTAATCATGTTGTGAACACTGTTTATAGGTTACAGTCCAGCCTTTAGTTTTAACTTAATATTTTAATCATGCATTGATTGTGATACTGTTTGTGTTCCTGAAATAAAAAAATAAAAAAAAATAAATAAATAAAAAATACTTTGGTGCAATTCTTTCATCAATTCAGTGCAAACAATGGGAATGGAGTATGATTCATTTGAGGTAGACTGTTTCCGTGGCAGACGGTATTGAACAAATAATATAATTTTAAAGTAAAGATCAGAAAATTGCTGCGTTGTTGGTTTTTGCAACTAAAATAAACTGGATAGAGTCAGATTATTGAAAGGAAAAAGAGCGGCAATTTCAAAAATGATAATTTAAAATTGTGTTTTTAAAGACAAAAATGCTATAAATACCTGAAATAAAACTGCATATTGTTGTTACAAATAATGTGCACTTTCTTTTTGGTATTTAGAGAATTTTAGTCTATGATAATTATACTTAAAGGGTTTTTTTTTTAATTGCCGCTCTTTTCTTCACCTTTAATTAGTCTGAGTCTTACTAGAACTTTGGTATTATTCAGTTTAAAATAACTATGAAGAAAATGTAGGCAAACGCCTAAAAACGTTTGGGTGCGAAAGCAAGACAGGTTGCTCATTAAATTGAGATGTCATTGTCAGTAGTGTCATTAAACTTAGATCTTAAATAAAAAAAAGCTCGTCTAACTTAAAAAAACTTTCTAACGCTCCAAAATCTCACGTGAATCTTTAATAATATCAAGGCTTTTATAATCTGTAGCTAGATGAGGCCAGTGCATGATAAGCGCAATCTAGACATCTTCAAGGTGAGAGCGGTCTGTGTATCGAGAACTTGCGCATACGCACGCTTTATCGACGCTTTCCATCAGTACATGGCACAGGATATGAGAATTATCATAGACTTTTATTGGACGAAAATATAAAAACTTTTTTTTACTATGAACTCATGCGACAAAACTTTCTTTTAAACGTCGAATGGTCAGTTTTTACACTAGGGGATTTTCGTAAAACTAATTAAATTACTCTTTTGATTTTAATCTTTTTACGTGAAGTTTGAAAATAGAGGTTGTTAGGTAACAAATAGGTAATATCTATAGTATTTTTTGTAAGTATGAAAAAACACGTTTAACTACACTAACACTAACACGTTTTTTCAATTCCTTCAGGCCATTCTTGAACAAAGGTTAAACGCCTAAACATTTCACTATAAAGAATGTCTGCATTTAGATAATTTTCACGCTTCCTCAATTGACTACACTGATTTGTTTACGATAGCTCTTACTTCCTCTCGAATAAAAATAACTTTCCGATCCCGCTTCCAACTTCCTACCCAATAAATATTAAAAAAAACTCTACAATTACGAACAATTTCGCTACCACGGGTCATGCACCACACGTATTACATAAATTGAATACCGAACACAAGAAGAACAATGATAATAAATATACGTCCGCACTCGGATGATTTACAAAGGTCCGCTGTTGACCTGCGCATGCACTTTCTATTTAGTTCGCATGAGGTTGGTAGCTGTGATATAATGAACGAGGAAGATACACAACGCTATTCTTAATTTGAAAATAATCACGCTTTTAAAACACTGGCCGGTGATTCCAAAGCACATGCTGTTAGTGTGTAAGCATAAGCTAAAGTGCACGTACTGGCCAGTATTTTCATATATTTTTTTTCTAAAATGGTTTGTGCTTTGTCAAGAGAGGTACACAAAACCACAGCCATTATTTGATTAGTTGTCTTAGTTTCTGTTGCTTCAGACATCCCTTTAATTATATAGCTTTCTTTAGGCAGCGAAAAAAATATTTAAAATTCTTTGTTTTCTTCTTAATTGAAAACAAACAACGAATTTCCTCTTGGCCTTTTTTGAGCGCCACCTAGGGAAATTCTATCAAGACTTCCATTTTTGATATGACTGACATAAACATAGAATATACCATACAATCGTCAAGAACAGGAAAGGATTTCGTCTCAAGCATTAGTAGTTTTGAAACTTCTCATGGCCACAGTATAAATAAAAATTACAGAAGCTCATTTGATCAAATAACAATTAAGGAAGTTATTAAGCAGCTTCAAGTGATGTACAACGTAATTAGCCATAATTTATCGGCAATTAAAATCAGTTTGGAAGCGCTTTGAGTGCATGTGGCTTACAAGTGTAATGCATTTCGTTTTTTTTTTTGATGCCATAATGCCATCCCTATTATATTGTATGTAGTATTTATTGAACGTTTGTGTCTAATTCAGATACCTACTACTGCCTTTAAGTACTAGAGTCTGACTAATGATAGGTGTCCCCAGAAAAGAACGGCAATTTAGAAGATTAGTATTTTAACACTATATTTCATTGACAAAATTGCTATAAATACTTGAAAGAAAACTGCACATTACTGTTAAAAATGATGTGCAGTTTTCTTCTAGGTATTTATATCATTTGAGTCGATGGACTTTTCTAGGGACACCTTTCATTAGTCAGACTCTACTACTTATTATCTATGTCGCAGTCATCTGGTTAAATCAGCCAGTTAATTGAATGCCTAGAGTTGTTAAACTCCGATTTCAACAAGTCAAAGTATCTACTTTAAATTTCAATTTCTACTTAAAACAACAGATATACCTTTTTTTTATAATGATACATGAGATCAGTTTTACTGCCTTTCCATACATGATTTTATAAAAAGCTAGGTTCCTACTTATTAAGATAAAATTATGATTAATTAGACAACAGTAACGAGTACCATCTGATGATACTATTTTAGACCTAATCCCACCTAGTTTCTTTAGACATGTGTTACCCATTGAATTGATTGCATCCATACAACCCACAACACAACAAAAACACGTTACTTAAGCTTCAAAGGATAAGGTTTAAAACTATTCTATATTTGGCTGCTGACTGTACAAAGTGTTTGAACACCATTTGAGTTATGGGGGACGTCCGCTCTCGGTACAGTCAACAAACAAGGCGTAGAGACAGGATAAACAAAGTAAAGCTGAGTCTTTACTGAAAACGTTGTAGAGAAATGGCTATTCACGCTTTAGGTTTGAACTTTATAATGATATTTAGACTTATTTCAATACCTAGGCCATTATAAATAAATAAAGGGTAGTATTTAAACGAGCGACTGTAAATTAATGTTTTAAGTGTTAAAAATACTTAATTTAGGTTATAGAATTACTAAGTGAGCGACTGAGTGCGAGTGACGAGAAATCAACAGATCAGCAACTAACTAAGAATAATTTGAGTTACTTTAAATACAAAATGAGAAGCTTCATAATATATGAGCGACCCAAATTTTGATTGAGTGTCAACATTACGACCTGCATTTTTTCAATATTTGGCAAATGGATTTTTCAAACTGAGCGGTATTTAATCTTATATGAAGTGTTCCGAATGCAAAAACTGCTTTGAAAAATACAAATCGAAGTAGCGTATTATGAGGCCACATTTAAATAAAAAATCATCTTATGAAAATACTATTTGAAGATACACTAAATATTCTTATAGGTAATTAAATTAAACAATGTATTACGAAAAAGTAATAATAATCAATTTGCGTTTACCTAAATCAAATAATAATAAACCGGCCAAGTGCGAGTCGGATTCGCGCACGAAGGGTTCCGTAATATACTATGTATGTAAGCATTTAAATTGTGCAAAAAGTTACATGACAATTATTTTGCTTATTTTATGTAAGTATGTTTACTAAGGTATATTAAAAAAATATTTCTCAAAATCTTATTTCACCACTTTGTCGAGGAGTTAAAGTTACAGTTTTCTAACACCTAACTCTGCACTGAACTGCGGACAAACGGACATGGCGAGACTATAAGGGTTCCGTTGGACTACGAAGCCCTAAAAAAAGACGCTTCAGTCAATAAAAAAAGTGATTTTCTTATCAATACTGTAAGGAACGTTAACTGGTTTGAGGGTTGAGGAACTCTACTACTCATTGTCACTAGTAGATAAGTGCTAGCCCGGCCTCGTTTTCATTTTTTTCCAATGGGTATCATTTTTGCTTCCAGTGGTGGTGTTGTTAATAATAATCATTTTATAGTTTGCATAAAATATAAAACATAAGACCTCAAATAGAATATCATTAACCAATAATCATTAATACAGCAGCTCACAAACTTTGCTCAGAATGAACTTTTTTGTAGTTCGTTATGTATAACCTCAATTGGAAAAATCGAAAATATCTTAATATTAAAGCTGCCCCCTCTGTATTTCTAGTCGCTCAGTTAGTAATTTAGTCGCCCGGATAGTATTTTTATATCTGAAATGGATATAACAAAGCCCACTTGTTGTAAGCTCGTTCTGGATTTTATTATTAATCAATATTCGTCGTTAGTTTAGTTAATTATTCGCTTACTCAAATTCATACCGCTCAAGTGATTAAAACAGTACGTCATCATCAGTCGCAAAGTTATTTTTTATTCGCTCGTTTTATTATTCCCCATAAATAAATAATCGACGCCAATACAATACATGACTCTGATCCCAAAGTAAGAAGCGAATGCAATTGAGTTGTGTCAATCAGAAACATCGGTGTTACTGGTTCAGATCGGAAATCGAACCCGGGACCTCGGAGTGGCGATGCCTTGAAACCGAGCAAGCACCCTCACCTGTACTTCCACCACAGAAGTCGTCATTTACAAGCGTATTTTGAACCCCCAACGCAAAAAGAGAGAGTTGTAAATGGTATAAATTATATATGCTACAGATCCCTACTGTAGCACCAGGACAAAATCCCGAAAGGCCACTGTTAAAGAAAAAAAACTTTCATTCGTTGACATGTGTTACCGAATCATTAATTATTTACTCAGGGTTTGATTACTGTATTATAAAAGTAATCGTAATTAGTAGTATTTAATTGGTCGTTATAATTTCATGCCTGCTTGTCGTATATCAAATTAGCGATAAAAGTTAAAATGATGATGTATCCGGTCACACAGATTAATTCTTTTTAATGATAATTACTCAGGAAGATAGAATATCTATTAAATTTGACGATTTAACATGTTTATTATGATTCGGCAATACATCTTGTGTAGAAGATTATACAGGTTGTTTAAAAAGGTATAATGGATAACGAACATGAACTTCTGACGGGAAGTAAAAAGATTATAGTTTACTACTGGCTAGTTTGGTCACGCAGAGAATGCAATTTTCACGTTCTCAATTTTGACAGGAAATGTATAGGAATACTGTCAAAATCAGGAAGTTTGAAATTATTTAAATACATTTATGTCAAAACTGAAAACGTCACAGTAAAATTCTTTGAGTTACTAAACTATATGTTTCTTCCATGGAGTTTGAAATGGAATTGCCTGATAAAATTGTGCACCTTTTCACTCCTTGAAAACAATGGGCAGGCGGCGTTTACACTTCTAAATCGTTGACATAAACCGCATACGCACTAAATGTTTTTAACTACACACATTCTCTGTCAGATGTAGTGCTCTTTAAATACTATGATTTGGGCATTTTCATAGCTATATTGAATTACAGTAAAAAGACACCCTGTATAGTTGCTGACTTTCCCGACTTCTACTAATTCACTTGCTGCCGTGTTACGTCTAGACAGGATATTATATTTTTTTTCTAAAATGAGCTATCTTTCCTTCAAATGGATATTTTTATAATAATAATTAATGAGTTACACAGTTCTGTAATGATGTTAAGTGACTGCGATAAATTGATGGTGTTTATTATGTCTTGCTTCCATCTTAAAATATATTGACATTAATCTATGGTTCAGATGGACCGATGACCTAAAGAAGGTCGCTGGCAGTGACTGGATGAGGAAAGCAGGGGATCGTGGACTTTAGCGTGCCCTTGGGGAGGCGGCGAGAGCGGGGTGCGCGCGGCGCGGATACACCCGCTCTTGACTCTCCCCGCGCCCCGCCGCCGCGCAGGCAAGGTCTCAATTTCGCGGTCTACCTATAACAAGTCTTGTTATCTCACCTGGAACAGTAGATATCCGGAATCATACATCCAGAAGTCATCAGGCGCGTTTCCCGGCTTGGTCAGGTGGATCGCGAGGCAACGCTGCAGGATCAGCTGGCAGCGCTGCCCCCCCGCTCCGCGGCCGCTCATGCTCACGAGGGGGGTGGCATGTTCTGGAAAGAACAATAAAATAATGAGTAAAAGTTTTTAAAAATGGAAGCAGGTGCTGGCCAGTCGCAATCGAACACATGCGACTAGCGACCCCATGCTCTGTATGAGATTTTAGTGAATACGAGTACCCTGATGATGCTATGTTTAAGTGTACAGATAGATGTACCTACATAAACTGTTTCTATATAGTATGCGTGCATTTTAATGACGCAAAAATGGCTATTTTGAGTAGTGGCGGTGAGCAGTGAATTTGCAACACTGTAGAAAGAGACGAATTTTTACTCGACTACGGAGGGGTTATGATTGTAGCAGTTTAATTTTATATGTATGTGGGTATTTAAGTATGTTACATTTTTGCCGCTAAACTACTGAGCCAATTTCGGTGAATGAAACATCAATCGCTTCCTAATTACAGTCCGAGTAACATTATACTAGGGTACATTGAAAAAAAAAACGTTTGCAGTCAAATCTAATGAAAGAAGACGAAATTCTGAGTACAAATATCTTTATAAATATTCGGGTTTCTTTTGTAATTTGACGAATGTTATTTATTTTTTGTTGATTGACTTTTTGTTTATTTTTGTTCTGAATGTAAAATTACCTCGATAATAACTAAAGCCTCAAAACATTAACGAATAACGTACGTTATGATCATAAAAAATACCGTACTGGGAACAAGACACATTTAATTCTTGCGAATTTCACAGCAGCTAATCGAAATTGGGCAAAACACCGCATCATGCCATTCAGAGACAATGATTTAGCGTCGGTTCATAATTAACTTTTATGGTAAAAACGACTTTACAGTAAACAATAGTGTAACGAATTTGGTTTGTGGGACGGGACCAATCATGGTGGACCCTTGACATGACGGTTCTAGAACGAGGTGACAGGCTATTGTAGTCTAAAAGACCATAAAATAGGTATGTCTTTAAGATGGGTAGCTTTTTTGTAAGTGTTGTTACCGTCCTCTCGATTTACGTTAAAACTTAGAGTAATTAGTACTTGTACCTCGTAATTTTTAAGGACCGAGTAGGAGATGAATCATAGCAAGTGAAGCTAGATATGCTTGTGAAGAGAATAGATAATTTTACCAGTGATAGAATCATTATGTTATAGGAATACACACTGTTGTCGATGCCAAATGATTAGAACAAGGGACAAATAATTTGAATTTAGTTAATTGATAAGATCAAACAATTAAAATTGTACGAGATTTATCTGGCATTTTAGAGTCTGTTTTTTATCTCATATTTGATTTGTGAATGACAAAAACTGCAAATGCTACCAAGAAGAGTTGTAAGCTTTTAAAGACAGCCGTTTTTTTTCTGAATTCCCATTATAGCAAGCCTGGTATTACCCATAAATAACCAATGTGAAACCACAGGATTTGTACGGACTTGTTAATTAAGTCAACACGTAGTCGCAATAACCAATTAAATATTCAATCGATCGGCACCATATTAATCTATTAATGTCACCGCGGAACACAGGCAATTATATAAACTGATTAATCTTCAGAAATTCCCGACAAGTTTTCGAGCATACCATAATGGGTAACATTACCTCAATCTGTATCTTGTTTGCGTATCAGCTGAAAAAGCAATTTTAGATTTATCACTTTGTAGTAGAATTGAAATTTGCGAGCTTTGAAATTCGAATGCATATCTCATAAACGATTGCAAATTAAGACTCTGTATCACAGTGATATGGTTGATTTTCATTTGTCTAAGGTATGTGCAAGGATAGTAAGGCAAACGTTTCAATTGTGGACATGATAACTTCAGAGGTAAATAATCACAATCCGGCAAACATGGGTTATATAAGTTCAGTTGATTTAACCGTCTCGGGAAGAGCTTTTGCGTGCATTAACTTTGATAAATGGAAGTCGTTAGGAAATGCTGAAAGGTTACTAATGGGCATTATCAATATCTACGATCTAGTTTGCTGATGCACCACGGTATTAAGAGTTAAATTATTATGATGTTGTTTCCTCACGTCTTATTGAGGAAGAAACTGGTGATAAGTTACTCTAATTGAATCCATAGTAGACTAAATATTTTAACCAAACGGTTTTTTTTTTCTTCAAAATACACAAAATATTCAACCGCTGTTTACGAGGACGACATTTAAGCAGTACGCAATTAATGAGTTTTTCAACTGATTCGAGTTAATTGCTAGGCTAATTAGATCTAATAAACAAGTTTAGTTAAATGTCTAGAATCAAGATATTTTCAACACACGCTAAGACCACCTACTAGGCTAACCTGTTCGTATGACTGATTATGACATTGAGAGTATGTTAGTCGACTTATGCAAATAAATCGATTATTAATTTATATTGCACATGGTTGGCCTTGGGCACGAGTAAGCTTGAAGTCATTTTGAAAGATAATTTATGGCTTTATGTCATCTTATACATAGACCAGTTTGCTTATCCATAAACACGACAAGTACGTAACCACATTAATCAGCGAATAAAAATTTGCTTACCAATAAATAATCAATTACATTCCTACTTGTCAATAAAATTGACCTTCTTTATGTATTTGTAGGTTTGGTTAACGCTATTATTAATAGACGCTCATAGATTAGGCTGTCAGTTGGGAAAAAATAGTAAAAAATACACTTAAATAAAAGACACGTCAATTGTTTCAGTATTCAGTAAAAAACACAATCGCTGATCTCACGATGCCTCGACAGAACATAGCACACAGCAACGTAACATTGTTAAAGAAACGGTAAGTGTCCAAAATGCCAAAAACAAAGTAAACGTGATCGCGTATGACGAAAACATATAACAACACAGTTACACAACGCAATTGGTTCTGATGTCGTTATAATAGCCGGTGCTCCAGTGAGTACCGACCTTAATTCCCGAAATGGAGTGAGCTCGTTCAGTGGGTCTATTTTCATATTGTCTCAGCAATCATCGCATTTTCGAAAACATCAAAAGCAAATTTCCATGTGCATCAATTATCAGGTTTATCTATCATGTATCGGAATTTAAATTATTTATTTCATTTGAACTTGCTTTATGCCAAAAGTAAACCAAGTGCGTCAAAGACGAAGGCGTGGTACAGGCGCTCAGCTATAGAAATCCTGTTATTTAAATGTTCGGTACTAAACATACAGACCTGAGTGCTTTATGGAAACGAAACTACAACAACAATTATAATATGGTCGAATCTGAATTCAAATAAATGAGTCAAATTAAATAAATGATTGAAATTAATTTTAAATTGGCATTTGGAAAAGCAATGATTGCCAAGGGGCACAAAAAATAACAAAAGTGTAGTGCAATTTGTAATAATGGCACGTCTCGCAATGTACAAAAGATGTGTGGTTAAAATCAAACATACGAAAAATGGGGCTAAGATGAAAGAGGATTCTTTCGACAAATCACTTGTTGTGTGTTATAAATTAATACCGAGTTCAAAAGGTTTTTTGAGTAACTACTTCCGGAAGGATTTGCTCAGTCTCTTGAGTCGGACCAGTTGATCACTACGTAAAGGTACCAAACAAAAATACTTACAGCCTGTTTCACAACGTCCTAATAAGTTCTGGTTAGCGTTATCTTTCCAATACTTCATACGAAATAACGCTCAAAATTAAAATTATTCTTTGCCGTTGACAAATAAATATATATTTGTCAACGGCCTTTAGTCATGTTACAATTATGTTCATGAATATAATAACAAGAAGTATTTTAAACTTAAGCGTAACTATTGGAAATCGTTAATATAAATATTTACATACAGGCAGCGTTAAGTGTAACATTCATTCTTTTCTTTACTATGTATGTAGGTACGAAAACTACTCAAAAATCCACGTAAACTCGTTAACACGATTTATTTCCTCAGCTCCTATTTGTGGATTGTTTCCCAAACATCTTAGGAGCGTTTGAACAGAATAACCGACATAAAAACATTGTTTGGCAATCGTTAAATGCGTGAACCCATAAATCTGACTTTTATTTTCAATAACTTTCACTCCACGATGTGTAAACTGTTATGGCGAGCTTTACCTAAACGTTACAATAAAAAGGAAGTCGTCACGTTTTTCACATTTCTCAAAGTTTGTGTGAATGTAAAGCTACACTATGGAGCTTGTTCATCTTAAAGGCATATAACATCCTATTTCAAGCTTTGCATTGTGATTAACCTACTTCTTTCGCCAAACAACAATACTCCACCTAAGCATAACTCTACTTGATAAACTTAGTAGGTGCTACCATCTTACGAGCATATATACGAGGTTCCAAACCTATTTAAAATCTAAATCATTACCCTCAATCATCAGAAGTGAAATTTTGAATTCGACGCTATCTTTAAAACTGACAAAAGAAGCAACATTTTTGTCTGTGCTGAGGGCTTCATTGCATAATACATAAACTCAACTAATATTTAGTCAGAACGGATATTTTACTGACCATTGATTAAGGTATTTTTTTTCTTCCAAACACGCACAATCGGAAATGTTCAACCGCTGGTATCATATCCGTATGGTATTTCTTATGGTACATTTAACCATTAGTTGAGTTATCTTTCGATCACGCAAACGGGCCTTAATCTGATCATATAAAGCAAGTTACTTACTAAGCACAAATTCAACATTTTGTGCCACTCAAAAATGTTGGTCTTAATTATTATTGTCTTTATTCTCACGATACAAATAAGTAATTGTGAGCTCTTACAGACATACTTTTTATTTAAATAACTATGAGAATGTTTACGTTCCAGTTTATAAATATGTATTAATAAAAAGAAAACGAAAATAGTTGGAACAATAAAAATCGAAACTCTCCTCTCTAAACAACGAACTCAAGCTGATTTATATTGAAACAAAAAGTGTGACATCCACAAACCGGTTATTCAATTATTTATTTAACTATATCAGCTGAGACAAGTAGTAAATCATATGACTGTGGGCGCAATATATGGATCGTAGTGAGAGTAGGGCCTTGATAATTGAAAGCCTTAATACAATAAACACAAGGTTTGTTATTAGATAAGGTTTAAGTAGCAATGACCGTACAATGCTCTGAAAATGTTTCCATTGTAGGACGAAACGAAATCCGACTACATTGATAACATTTTAGTGTACAGTACGTTTCATTTCTCGTTTATATTGATAGCCAACAAGTATCTACGTGACGTGACACCACCCAACAATTTTTTTTTAAATAAGCATTTTTTAATCACTTTTTAAAATAAGCCTTTTTTAAAAATAAGCCAACGTCGTAAATTCGAGGTGCCCACCTGCACCATATTCAGTAAATCTATCACGATATTTAATGGAAATGGTTTCATTTATGAATTGGTTAGTTTAATTTTTATTTAATTTTGCAAGTCTTAGTTTTAATTTTTTCTTGTTTGTTATCAATAAAGCATACAATTCATCGCGTTCTGGAAATCACGTGACGGTTATCCTATGGCTTGATATAACACCGTGGACACACACCAACCTACAATACAATACGTCTTATCCACCGTGTGAATGAATCTATGTGGGAGGTATCATTCAACACAAAAACCGTGTCAGTTTACCGTATTCGCAATCTCGAAACTAATTCGTCTTTCATATCCGTTATTCTTTTCTTTTACTTTATAATGTGACCTCTCAAAATGAGAGACATGAAATTGGAGGTCTTTTCACAATTGACTTGATGATCCAAAATAATCTGGTCTGTCATAGAATGATATGGCGAAAGAAATGTGGGTTCTATTTATAGTGGTAAGCGAATAAATATGCTTAATCAATCGATGATTTCCTGCTCTTTGTGCAATGGAGATGCCTGCACACAAAATACAAGTGTTATTTTGAATGAATCACAGATGCATTAGCGCTAATTTTCAAAGAGGAGTAATAAGTTAGGTATTAAGTGTCAATAAAACTTTCTTTGCTATTTGAATTGAATAAATATGATCTTACATAAATAATTATTTGTACTTAGGACTCTATTTATTTATTTATTTAAGAACTTTATTGCACAAGTCTTAGATAATTATATCTTACATAAATTATTATTTGTACTTAGGACTCTATTCATTTATTTATTTAAGAACTTTATTGTACAAGTAACAGTGTACAAAAGGTGGACTTAATGCTAAAAACATTCTCTCCCAGTCATACCTTCGTCATGCAGAAAGATTATAAGTATTTATATCATTATAAGATTCAAAATATTCAGACTAACGATTTTTATGTAAGTAAGTAAGACATCGCCTGAAAAATCCGAACTTAAATATTTCATAAAAAGCCGTCGAATAAGATTTAATAACTTCAAAAACACAACCAAAAAAATTTGTCACATTCAACACTCGCGTGCAAAAAATCAAGCCGTAAAATGGTTTTACGACGTCCGAACTAAAGTTGTCCATTAAAAATAACGTTAATGCAAATTCGACCGTTACTCTATCGGGTCCTAATTGGCCGAATATAGCATAAAATAAACACGCCTTATAAGGCCTGTTGTCGCGAATCCTTGCGCACACGCAGCACATCTGATATTACAGTAAAAATAATAACAGTATGTTTTGTTACGTCCATTTATGTTTTGTTTGTTTGTTTAGACATGACGTATCAAACCCACGCCTGAAATAAAAACAGGTAAAGTATATTTTTGCGCACGATTTTTAAGCCCAGGATTACGCTAACCCAGTTTATTATCATTCTGTCTCTGTCAACGTCAAATAAACTGACAGAGAAAGAATGATGATTAAATTATGGGTTAGCGTAATCCTGGGTTAAATCATCGTGCGCAAGTGGGCCTTAGTGATTCCATCCGGTAAAATCAGTAGGTTCTGATGGTGTGTAATGAGAAACATACATGGAAATGAGCAGTAAAACAGGGACGGTTAATATAAACTTCACAAGTATGTAAATCTCTACGAATAATATCAAGAATGGGAAAAAACTTAATTGTAATTTCAATTGGTTGATTCGCTGATGACTCTACTACAGTAACCAAACAGAACAAATATCTCAGTGATAAGCTTACTATTTAAGTAGGAAGCCTACTGGACCTTTCTATACTATGCGCAGGCACAACCGAGCCGCTATATCCGCACGACTCTTTGAATGTCAATCGAGTATTAGCCTTATTGGGCACTGGCGCTATTAGAACCTCCAAAAAGTGACAAATTCGCATTTGTGTAACTGTTGTAGTATCCAAATATGTAGTAATAGTCTCGATAACCCATTTATAACTGTTTTAAGAAACATATGGGTATTAAACTGTAGGAATTTCGTCTGTCTAAACTAAGAATCAGATCGTAGGGCCAGTTGATGAATACCTATCGTAAGATTTCATGCAACAAGTTCAATGCGAGGGCATTTGTCATTCAGGAAAGATCAAATAAGTGTTAGTTTTATACCTAATTATGCCTATTACTATTATCATAAATCAAATAACCATTTCTTACCGTCATCATGTCTGGCATTTATAAGTAAAGTACTCTGACGTGGCCTTTGCAATGTCTACTGTCTTTGTAAATGGCGTGACAAATTCATCAAAATTGCCTAATAAAGAACTTTCTTATTCGTATAGCGAAAAGTTTGACTCTATGACATCGCATCATCATTTGGGCACTGGCTCTCAATAGCCTGAACTCAAGCCCCATCGAAAGTGCTAAAGACTCTACAAATCCACCAGAAAGCGAAATAAAGACAGAATGGTGCCAGTAACAAAAATATCAGATCACATAAGTTAGTATATAATAATTTTAAACAGGCGATAACCTTTCTATTCATTTACACAAATGCTTACTTTTATTTCTTAATTTCCTTACCATGCTTCCCGTTTATCTGGGGTTCGTCGCAGTTACTATTTTGTTTCTTCTTAGGTATTTAGTTTTAGCTATATTATTACAGATTTGCAGCTTTTATGACCCAGCTATTTAACAATATATTTACGAGACAAAAACCACGTTACTAACTTGTAGCTTGATAACACAAAGCAAGATCACCATTTGCCCACTCAAGAAGACAAACACAATCTTTGAGAACCACCGATCTGAAGATGACCCGTACGCACTTTGCGTGTCAGCGAAGGTCGGCAATTACAATAATCGCGGGTTGTGACAGCCCGTCTCATTGTTTTGAACACTTTACAAAACACGCTTATCTTGATGACGATTTTATCATTTTATCTATCGCCATGACATGTGAAGATGTTGGAAGAAAGTGTTTGTGGATAATCTGGGGACATGTGAGCCAATGATACCGATAACATTCACTGACTGATACGCCATTGTGTTTTGTTTTTAAAACTTCTGCTATAGGTAAACCGCTTCATTGAGACTTCGCCTGCGGGGTACAGGGGTGCGGGCGGAAAGACGAGAGCGGGGAATGTAAGGGGTGCGGGTGGCGGTGATACACAAGAGACGAAATTTGCCGTGACAGTTCTTAAGATATGTGACGTCAGTGGTCACAATAGTGGTCGTCAGTGTCGACACTTTATAAACATTACATAACATATTGGAAAAAAATATTCGATTCAATACAATTACACCAATAAGAGTGAATTAACTCTAAATATTTCTATCCAAAATCGTGGATTTTGATCAATAAATAAAATGTAATTTTAAAATAAGATTGATTTTTTGGCAAAATTAAAAACTTCAAATAACGTTCCCTGGTAACTTTTGCGACTGTTTTGTTTGAGTGTATTATCGAGTTCATATTCAATCTAGTTTATATTCCACTAAGTTTAGATCTATATTTTATTATATAATATTCGTATATATTTAGAGCATTTATTTAAACACTGTTATTTAACAGTGTTCAAACGGTGGACTTAATGCTAGAATGATGTAAAATAAAAATTTTAAAAAAAACACGACAAAAATACAATAATATAGATTTTGTGTCCGAATATACTGCGACTCATCTTCAGACTTCAGTCAGACAGTATTCTCTTGTGTACTTCTGTCAAAGCGTCCGCAAATGTCAACAGATGCTATCGCTACCTGTGTAGCGAGCGTACTGAATTTTGAAAAGAATGTGCCTGCCGCCCGCACCTCTCACAAGCCCCGCTCTCGCCTCCCCCCGCGCCCCTGTACCCCGCAGGCGAGGTCTCAATTTCGCGGTTTACCTATAGTTATAATTCGTAGCATCTTAACGGCTTTTATTATTATGCTCCATTGTAACATTATTTATTTTAATCACTTGGACGTATAAAAGCCACAAATCAGATTTTTAAACTTATGCTTTGCACTGTCAATCTTAATATTATTATGTTTGTAAAGAAAGTTTGTTTTATGTTTAACATTATTGAAAATTACACAAATGATTTCGAGTGATTGAATGTCAAACAATTTCACTCTTTGATTTTATTTGATGGTATTCAATAATGTGTTCATACAATAACAAAACTGTTGGTTAAAATAAAGTAAACTGGTCTTTGCATATTATTACGAGCCATGTTTTTAACTGAACGCTACTTCCGCTTTTATTTACTTATACGTAAGCAAAACTAAACAATTCATAATTAATTAGCCTCACATGATGATAGTAGGTACAATTACAATGTACTTTTAATTTGCATGTCATACATGTACACAAACTTCAACGCAAATATTAGTTTTAAAATTAAAGTGCATTCTTTGACATTTTTCAGCCCTATTAAATAAGGTCCATTCCCTATTAAGCGTCAAAGTGTGTAAAAAAATGCGCGTATACTTTGAGGCTATCCATAAGTTTTACAAACCAGGCATTCAGGAATTTCCGCTTCGCTTAAACTAGATATTGCTGCCAGGAATTTAATAAAAGTCGTGTAAGGAAACATTTCTAATGCACTTTGTCAAAAGCTGGCTTTAAGCGTATGCAGCCATTGAGTAGGAGTTAAAATAATATATTTATTTTGAAGAAAATTAGATATAAATATGTGCAAATATGTACTACGTAAGTAAGTGATAAAGTTAGCCTCTGAAGGTAAATATGTTAATAAATTTTGTTTCTGACTCTTTTTAGAGTTTCTGCCTAACTGCTGGAATTAATTGTAAGTACTTATATTTTTGAATGGAAACAAGTACTTAACCGGTAAATAACTAACTCATTCTTTGCAGACTTCGGAATGTAACGGTTAAAAATTCTAGCTATAATATTATTAGCTGATTATAAACGAGTTCATTGGAATATTACCTTTATTTGAATACTTTGCGTGTCTAAACAAAATACACAAGGCATTTCTACGAAAATGTTGATTAGTTATTAAATAAAGCAACCCTATACATTTTATAATAAACTACTTGAGCTTAAGCGCTAACTTTTAATTAAAATATGAACTTTCATCTTCCCACCCCACAACTGTCTACTGGAGTAAAATGAATGTTTATGTTCAGAACAATTAGCCGTTTTATTTAATAACCATTTTAAGTTTCACGTCTGAGCAAAATTGTATCTAATTTGAAGACAGATCCACAATTTTTTATGTGATCCTAACCTAAAAAGGCGGGCTACTTTCATAAATAAGCATTGCATTGCATTAAAAAAACTTGCGTAAAAAACAAATCATATTGTTTTTGGTGTAAGACTAGTCGACTAACATATCTTGCCATTAAATGAGATATTTATTGAATCTTTTTAGATTGCCACTGTTTGATTACTATACTACTGTTGAATTACTGCAATCGAGCGATGCACAAATGAAAAATCCCCTTGGCAAAGTCAGCGGATTCCTCCTTACCCCGAAAACCACGGGAGAAACTTTTATTAAATTCTGTGGGACATAAAATACATGGGGATTACCGATAATTTGACTGCTGACTCGAAGATTTGACAAGCGCTGACTACGGGGAATATTGCGCGGGCTATAATTTTAATGGCACCTAAAAATTCATATAAATTGCTCGAATTTTGTTTTTTTTTATATCGCTGGCGAGATTTTATTTTCTTTAGCAATGCTGATGTTACAATAGGAATGGCAGTAGACATTTATGGACAGTGATAATTGTATTGATTTACAGTGTAAGAAGTTCTAAAACCGATTGAGAAATATCTATTTAATAAAACTATTTCTGTAGGCATTCAGTTGCCTTTCGCTTACATAAAAAAATAATTAAAGAATCCACATAAGACATCGTATCGTATCGTAACTATGTATATGTATAGTTACTAGTACAAGATTTTTTTTTGCTATGCAAGTAAATTATGGCGCGTGCTTGTTAAAACATCAAAGCGCATTGCCAACCTCATTTACTTCCACTATTATTAAAGCCGCCTCGCTAAATGTACCAGCAAACAACTTGCAATATTCGCACCCTATTTGCCTTGCGATGTGTTTACACTGGCAATTTTGAAATAAGTTATTATTTCCTTTAAAACTACTTTGGCCTTCTCAACGGGGACTTTGAAGCAATTAATAGAGCACATAGAAAAATCGGATAGTTAATATCACTTTCTCATAAATGTTTTAAGGGGCAGGAAGATAATGAAATGATGAGCAGAGTGTCTTATAAAATCCAATGTTGGTGGATTTTTTATCAACCAAAAAATTGATTGAATATGCTTAAAAAATACTTGAAAATAAGTTTTTCAACGGGAACAGAAAATATGTGACTTTTTGCAACCACTATATTTGATCTATGTCATAGTTTCACTAGATGTCTTTTGTTATGAATTTTAAAATATATCAAAATTCTGTGTTTTTGATGTTGAGAATATAAGATACGTGCTGCAAAGTACTTTTTATTTTTGATTTTAAATTATTATTTAACTTTACTTTGTACTATCATTTTTATTATTTTTTTTATATATTTCTTCATTTTTATTTGTACTTTGTGTCAAATAAAGTAATCCTGCATTAATTCATTCAAAGTCTCCAACATTCTCCGATCTTGTGAACAAACCTTTATCGAACAAAAAAAGCCCTTGGCATCGCCTTTCTGTTCAATTTTAAGTTACTGCCACTAAAGCAATTTGGCGCAACGTAACTGAAAGATGCTGTTACTTTATCCCGTAATGAAGCTGAGATAAAGCTACGATGGACTTGGCAAGGATGTACAATTTATTTGTGTCGAGATGTCTGCTTCGGTGATTTACCGAACTGGGACATAAATCGACTTGTCTGGGACGCGGTTTGCTCACTTAATATGAAAAGTTATATAGGTATACAATACGCGTCCTGGCAAATCCCCTTCCTCTTTTGTTTAAATTAATTTCATATTTAGTTACTTATTATGTTCTGACTTCTGTATCTTGTTATTTTATATTGATAAGGTACACCATACAATCTTATATCAATATCTAAAAATTAATTGAAAGAAAGAAAGAAACATTTATTTGACACACAACAATACATACATAATAAAAATTATAATATAAAAAAACATGATTGTGTATCAAAAAGGCTCCCGCTCAGCACTAGTCGAGTAGTACTTGTACCATCAATTACATTTATTTCTTACTTACTTCTAAACTGGATTATATGCCTACGGAATATTTAAAATAACACCTAAATTGGTACATTACGATTTCGTCAGCGCTGTTGAAAATCATTGGTTGTATTTTCATTTAGCAGATTTAGATATCCACAAAGATTTTGTAACACATTGCAATACAAGTCCTACACGATGCAGCGTGATTAAAAATTGCATCAGAACTTAGTAATGAGCTTTGTGATTTTAACTACTTACAACACGGTGTTCCTTTCAAAAACCATCGACTTGCAAATTAGTGACAATTTCCCACTAAAACTTTACGCATGTTGAGAAACCACGTATGCGAAATAAGTGGGACGAACGTCACCTAAAAACGACATAAAATTGTACAGTCATTTGGAAAAACATTGCTCGAAAGTGTAAGTGTCAAAAGTCAAACCCTTATGTTCTCCTACGCGTGAATGGGAATGTCAGAGAAACTTATTTAAAAAACAGTGCAGCGTGGTTAACAGTCGTTAACAAACTGCATTTATTTAAACGTACAATTTTCTACATACTACTTTTAAATCACCTTTCTTTTTTTATGCATTAAATTATGTTCTAAAACCGTAATGCATTACGGCTCCCCATACAATAAGATCTTTAAGTGCAATTCATATTTTTAAATATCACATTCGATTAAATAGCAAATATATTACTAGTTAGGAAGAATTCATTGAAAGTATTCCAGTTCATTAAACTAATACAATTTAAGAATTTTAAAATTATGTATTTAAACAATGGATTTTGTTTTAAACTGTACTGTTTCAGGCAACCAGTGTTGAGCATTTGCCAACGTGTTTTATTTACATTTCACAATCTGGAGGATATTATCACACACGCTCGATGTCCATTGTGTAAGTCGTCTTCGAGTCATGTTTAAATGACAAAACGATAATGTTAAATGCTATAATGTTTACTACTTTATGGTCTGAAAGTGTAGGTAAGTTCATTAAATTGAAATAGTCGACTCGGAAATTATGAATGAAGTATAAACTAACAGAGTTGTCTCCTTTAACTTTGCATGTGTTTTGATAACATTACTCTCTTATTAGAAAAGTTAGATACGAGATTGCTACCATGTACCTTATTATTTAATAAAAACCCACCAGCAAGTTCTCTTCAGTTACTCCGTGATCATATGGCGCTTGCAACAGTGCCGAAATATCGGAAGCTCATAAATAATAAGGTACATGATAGCAAGCCCGTATCCAACTATTCTTTTGTAAGTGACCATGAAAGTTTAAAACAATATATTACTATCTTAGCTCCTTTGACTTTGCTGCAGTCGGCCAAATTTACAAAAATATATATTTTTCAATCTCCTACACGAGCAATAACTTGATTGAATCAAGAACTTACATAGATGTACCACTACGTGGTATGCCAAGAAGTTACAAGAAAAGTTTCTACTCGACAAGAAAAACTAATAAAAAACATTACAACGATGTAACAAGGTTAAGGAAACAGCATCCGAGCTACAGCCAAAGAAAAATAGTGCAAACGGGAACACTGGCAACTTATTTACATTTGCGGAAGAATATATTGCAACTACCCCAAGCAACGTTCAAAAGTAGCGCTCTTCTTTTGTTTATTTTTAAAACATGGCGTGGGAAACTCGTGAAAACACTACATTATTTTCTTAAGCTTGGAGATTTAAATGGGGTACCTACTGTGGCTTTTGGCTTTCCGGTGGACCAAAAACAAATTCTATTCTTACCTCTATTTTTTTTTTAAATAGATCTACCTACTTACATCACAAAAACCTCTAGTCTTTCTACCTATATATTCATTCATTTTAACTAATGCAATAATGTATATTCGTTATAGTCACGTGATCGTACAAAAACTTTAAACTTTACCTATGTGTATTTTCTGTTGCCAGTTACTTTGCCCAAAGTGACATTGGTCATTACCACAAAATACGACCGCTACTTACAACAAGTGCACCGATACAAATCTCGTACAGTCAACCTCAAACATACGTACAACTGTAAACAAACGTTGAGACTTTTAAAACTTTAGCTAGAAGGTAAGGTTAAAGAAAGTGCTGGCAAGCTAAATGGCGCTCAGAGCTGTCAGCTGAATACTGAGTAACAGCTGACACTTTCGCTTCCCCAAAAATTTACATAATATCGGTAAAACTAAGCGATATTCTGCTTGGGCTGTCAGCATGCGTCAGTAATACCAAATGCCATCAAGATTCCTGACCACCTGTGTATAGATAGTGCCATCCACGAAGGCGTGCGCCACCTTTCGTTCTAATCGTTTTAAATACATTTGTGCAAGTTTTTGCCAATATTTGATGATGCTATAATGAATTTAATTATTACATATTTATTATATGATATTAAAATATTTGCCATACACCCCGCACCCCGCGCTTTCCTTAATCAAAAATGAACGGCGCGCGCCTTCGTGGATGGCACTATCTATAAGCCTAAGTTAATAAACTTGAGAGTGACTCTTTTTTGTCGCTAACTGTACAACGAGCATGAATCATGCGCCGGCGACGGAAGCGTTGATGGTCAAGGTCGACCGTCTATTGTTTTACAGCAATGCCTTTTTGCGACATTTATTAAACTATGCCATTTGCGACAGCTACGAGTTACCGAGATTAGTGTTGAGTGGCCAATTTTGGGTGACGTAAAAATGTTAGCAGCCGTTTTCAGGGCTTCAGTTCCTGGTAACTTAATTGATGTTTAACGTTTTTCTAACAATATACCTATGACGACTTCAGAAGACTATTGCCTTTTTTTGTCAGTAGCCGCCCTTGTCAAATCCCTGTTTCATATTATTATTCTGGTAAGTGCTAAATACAGAAAGACAATGATAGGATGTCGGAGTACCTAAAAGCTGTTCTGAACAATTTTCGTAGCTAGTGGAAAACATCCCTCAGTTATTTATACGATCGTAGTTATGCGGCACTGTTCGTGATTCCAAAAAAACCTTCCAAATCGGTTGTTTGTGCTTACAAAAGGTGTGGGTTTTAACTTTCATCCTTGACCAGATGATAAAATTTTGCAAAGTAGTATAGTATTCGATTCCAATAAAGTAAAGTGACATAATTTCGCTTGATATTACAGAAATACACAAGAGTACAAAAATGCAAAACAACGTATTTTTTTGACCAAAAATGTTTTCTAAGAACGCACTGACAGATTACGATAAAACTGTACTTCAAAGTTCAAAGCCGTGAATCTGTTTGCAGAATCTTAATTGTAAAAAACTTTTTTAACCCACATGATCTGTCTCACGTTTCGTTATTTGCCGGAGTGAAACGGTTTATCGCACAAACATCGTACAACACAACAAACTTTACATTTTGATTGCAATTTTAACTCTATCACAACTATATAAGATGGCACAGAGTTTAGTTTAATGTGTATTCGTTTATTCGTTAGATGTACCGGTAGCTAGCTAGCGTAAATTCGTTGGACGTGACAATTGACGGAAGATTGTTTGGCTGTTCGTAGTAACGAAATTCCTCTACAATTTTTGAGCATGTAATTTTCCGCATTCGGTTATATATTTACTTTATACGTATTGGCTAAGAGTGTACTTTAATTGTTTAAGGTCTGTGTGTACTTGGCTACGCTTTAGGAAGCTATAATACAGATAATTTAATAAAACCTGAAATAAAAGAAAAAAGAAAGTACAAGAAATGAAATGTCATGGTTGATCCTTGAGCCTTGGCTTTACACAGGATGCACGCAGTATCTAGGTTTGAAAATAACACTGCTGATAATTTCAATTAGTACTAAAATGGAAAACGTGTAAATCAACTACCTACCTCTGTTTATCTATATAATACTAGTGGTCCCAGCGAACTTTGTTTCGCCCCGGCCCCGTCCCGCCCCAGCCCCGGCCCCGTTTAACGGGATAAAAAGGATCCTATGTCCTTCTCCTGGTTCTAAGCTACCTCCCCACCGTTTCATGTCGCGTGCAGACGGCCGTATCGATCGCATCCCAGACGTGTATACTCGCCCTTATAGCGCTTGACAGCGTTATCAATCAGCCCCTAATGTTGCTGACTTGCAACATCTGGAGAAGATTCTGCGAGGAATTCTAGACATGCCGCAGATTAAAATGTTTTGACTGAACTGCACTACAATGGAACACATGTTAAATTGTAATAAGATCTCAAATCACCGCAAATATAATTGTTGTGATTTCACCAAATTAAACTCCTGGTAATCAGGAGTCTGCTTCATTTTTTTCTTCTACTATGCAGTTTCATTCCTTTCGTCATCTTAACTTTGCCGCATACTGAACCTGCAAGTGAACTGCCTTCTTATTTTGTTGTAAATCATACAAAAAGTGTTTAAATGAGCGATGCAGTTTAAAGGCATGCTCATATACCTATCTTAACACGTTCCGGGACACTACTCCAGACACAATAGATGTTTTATTGTTTTCACGCCTGTAGGCGTTCACTGTCCCGGAACGTGTTAATAGGTATCGACATTTATATTTGACCATTTTTCTTCTACGTGTCAAGGCGTTGTAAACCCCGATAGAACTTGTACCTACATTATCAGTTAGGGCAACGTTACCCCAGCTGAGCGATGCAAGGTCGACGCAGTGCGGCGCGTGCAGACGACTGTATCGATCGCATCTGCGCGAGTGTGGAAGAGCCTTTACAGCCGACGACTAGACAGTTTTAATCGCATCTGCGCGAGTGTGCACGTGCCTTTTCAGCCGACGACCAGACACCTTTATGATTTCAGACGCGGTCGGGGTTAATAAATGTTTTTAATAGGGTTGTAGAGTTAGTTAAGTTGGAATAGATAACGGTTAATGTGGTCGTTAATTTGGGCGATAAAAACCCGAATAGTCATATTATTTCAGTGTAATTATTATGCATTGTGTCTGCATTCACTTTAATTACAGCAGGAACGGTGTGTTTCATTTTCATGAAATTATAATTTTTACTCGTATTTATTTAATAACCTAAAAATTTTTATAGGTTTACAAATACATACTCAAGTTAAAGATAAAGTTTTAAAACATATGATATGCTTGCAAACTATTCTATGTACTATAAATATCGCCTAATAGAAGCTTTATTCAAAACAAACTGAAAGTTATCGCTGCAATGTGCTCATCAATTCTCAATCCAATTCCGCTCAAAAATATAATCGGCAGCCGACAACTGCAGAATGGACCAACTCAATAATTCTGACGATTTCGTAGCCAGACTGCTAAAATTAAGTTAATATTGGCCGCCGATCCACCTGCTGTGCCATGAATATTAAACTAAGCTAGGGTAGGCTAGGGGTTATCTCGTGATTCCAGATTTGTGGCAATCGGCTTCAAAATGGGTATGGTAGTGCAGACTAGACGAGATAGTGCTACTTTAAGGAAATTTAAATTGAATTTTTAACGGGCAACTGCAGTTATGTATATACTTAAACTACAGGTACTTTTAGGCTCTTTCTAGTGTAAAAAATACATGCTCTTACGTTTTGCTGGAATTATAAAGTGTTGAAATACAAAAGTATTGAAATCCACATGAAAACAATAACTTATATAAAAAAACCGAGCATAAGAGCAGTGCTACTTAAAATATCCAGGGTAGGGCAACCAAGTAATTATTTATTTCTACTCCTAAGAAAACAGTTCATGAATAAGAAATTAGATAATAACTGGCATCATCAAGATTCATAAAAAAGAAATAAAAACAATAACAAAAGTAAGTTCTTATGTCAAAGTTATATAAAAAAAATGTTTGGACTTGTTTACACCCAACCAAATTATGCAACGACACATCCGCATTACAGCCGTGAGGTGTAAACCGCCCTCCGTAATCCCTTCCTCCCATGGGGTCGTCGCAGTGCTCAAGGTCGCGTTACGCGGTAGTATTTTTTTAGACAATGCCGTCTGGGGTGTATTTATAGACGAACAATAAAACTATTCTTGCAATTTGTAGCAGAACGACCATTTGCCATTATTATAGGTAATCTGGCTTAAGCAGTTTTAACTCTATTTTTTTTTTTTAAGAAATAACCTTACACTTACCTCTCTTTATTAGGTAGCACCAATGGTTAAGTGATAGAAGTAAAAAACATGAGTAAGTTAGTAATAAAATGTATTTAAAAGGCACTCAAAGCAAAGTAATGAAATTAAAAACCGAAAATAAAACACATTTAGACATAGACTTAAAATATTACTGTGATCAATGTTCTTATGACAAATCCCTGCTTAAAAAATAGTTGAAATTATATTAGTTTCCTTCAAAAACCCTCTCTATTTTTCTGTAGGACCTAAAATTAAGTACTAATTTTGTACCACCCAATAAATAATTAGGTAGGTACATTCCCGACCTACGCACTTCAACAAATCTCCAATTTCTATTCCCATGCGTTATCAAATGTCATGACACTGGTAGCCACTAAAATGTCATCTTGGCAAAACTTGAAAAATGACACCGAACTTTTTACATCAACCTGTTTACATTGTTTAACGACTTAATCTCCGTTTTATATTTCCTCTTCTTTTTTTGAACGTTTATATCGCATTACCGTCATGTACACTGACCTTATCAAGGCTGTTTGTTTTATTAAACGTAACATAATGGTCTTAAAATGCTTAGAAACAAAGTCGACGAGGTTTTGAAGGGTTCGCTCGCAGCATGATGATGAATACCTTGCATCATTGTTGGTGACAGTGGTGACAATGATCAGACTGACACGTGTGGTTTTCTAGTCAAGACAGCAAAGCGTCTAATTTTATGATTAAAGTCTATTAGATGCTCAGACTAATTTTTAGAAGTTGTACGTGCTTATCACTTAAGATCGTTCATAATTATTTATGTTTTTACTTCCTGATCAAAGATCCATGACATAGGAGGAACGTTAGCTTTTTGGGTTTGCTCATCTTAGTAATTTTAAAAGATTTAGCAACCTGACGTTGTGTGCTGTAGGTACCATAAGTAGGTAATTTTCCTAAGTAGGCAACTGAAATAATAGTGTCCGCATTTGTGACGCATTGCGTTAAGAATTTAATATTCTAGCGTGTGACCTTAAAGTACGCACCATATGACTGTACCTTAAAAATAGCTGTACACACTTGGTCAAGTAAGCATATTTGTTTTGTGGCCAGTAGCTTTCAAGGCCGAGTATCACTTCGCACCGTCCTGTCAATGTTCGAGCTTTAGTGTGATCCTTACGTAACACAAGCGCAATATGTGATACGTTCTTCAAGGCTGGGAAAATAGCGTATGTGATTTTTATCCTGCTCTGAATATGCTTTGATTGAGGTTAAGGTGAAGAGGTCTAGTATAGAATCAACTTATTTTGAGTTGTAGAGCTGCAGAGGGCACTTAAGGTAAGGAGGTCGTGTACCTATAGAAGTATCTTATTTTAAGATGTAGAGCTGCAGAAGGCACTTATACACGTCAGAAATAGCCTCAATATCTAGTAACACCATCTGGAATGGAAGCAAATTCTGCTCCCGAAAACAAATTTTTCTTACTGAAAACTTTACTTGACTTTTCTAAGCAAGGTGCATATTTTCGTTATTGAAAACACAACTTTATGCATGAAATCAAAAATACTACTCCTGCTCCATTTGATGCAAAAAAACTTGAAAGCAATGCCCATTTTCGACCACGAAACAAAAATATCAACGTTTACGTTCGGTTGCGCATGAAATCTCGTTTTTCGTACAACTCTACCAAATATGGTGATTTCTTTACCTGCCCAAGCCTCGGTAAGAGCAGGCGAGTAAAACAAAGCAATTGTCACCGTCATACAATGTATCATAATTCACGTTTCACGGGAAAAGTGTTTGGCAATTATTTTAAACTTGGTTCAAGTAAAAGTGACGCTTTCTTTGAGAAAACTTTACAATACTGACACGCTTAAGTGAATAGTATTCGGTGGGCTGTTAAAACATATACAAGTGTTTATTGAGAGAAATTCAGTTTGCGGTTACTTGGTTTTTCCTTTCAGAGCCGCGCCCTTTTTGTAGATTTTAGACCTAACTCGATTTAAAAAGACAAAAGAACAATCATTATTCCATTATTTATTTTGGCACAATAAAGAGAGTACATCCCTGTAATTTTTGAGTTAGTCAAACTAATGATTAGTTTAGCTCTTTACTATTTCATTTACTAAACAAACGCATAATACACCGGGTGCGATCGAGGTCAAATATCTGCTTAGCCGAGAATGAAAAAATATATATGATTGTTCTTTACACAATCATACCGTAGCTATACATAACTAGATCATCATTATTGACAGCCAATGGACGTCCACTGCTGAACATATGCCTCCTCACGGTTATCAACAGCGACCGATCGCACGCAGTCTGCATCCAGTGTGATCCTGCAATCTTTACTAAGTCATAACTAGATAAGTAAATGGTTATTTTTTATTACAAATCATTTGACAGAAAGATAAACATAAGACTAACTTGTAATAGACCCTTATTAAAATACGCCGTTAGTAACTTAATGCATCTAGGCATGTGAGGTACAAAGTGAAGATGTAGGATTGTAGGTCGGATTATTTCTCTACGTAGACTTAGTTTCTCATTTCGCCCGCATGTAGTAAACCTGATAAATGTAATCGATATACAGATGTCAATAAGGGCCTTCAACCAACTACGTGGATGGAAAAGTAAATTAACTGTGTATAGATAGAATTTTCGCAAAACGAGATGCAGTGCCGGGCAGTGCAGTGCAGCACCGGGTAGAAGATAAGATAAATTCTTATTCCACATCACATCTACGGATTAATTACAAATTGGTCAGTACGAGCAGATCACATTTATACCTAACTAATTAATTCAATGGTTCATCACTTTTTTTGATTGGTCGGAGATTAAAAAAGAAGTTAAAACCTGGTACCTACAGTAACTTTTTTGGAAAACGTGATATCCTTAAAAGTAGTACTGATACAGTGAGATATTAGTCATACTAGTTTTCTAACAATATCAATATATAATGACAGTTGCCCTATGAATTTACATCTTATTTTATATGTCTAGAAGTGGTTTATTAGGTGACCTCTAATTTTGTTACATTCAAAGACAAACCAACCTTAAATTCAACATTAACATTGCAAATATCTTATCTTTGTTCCTCAAGACTCCTTGGCCCATCACGACACCCAGTGACTCGAGACTTGACCCCAGAAAGACATTTTGTGACCATATAAAGATCTTATCTAAATGTTGACGTCGTAATTGGTGGAATAACCTTCAAACAACTGTTACAAAAGATTTACAACTGTCAGTATATTTTAGAAGACATCATAACTGCAATTTATTTATTTTTATTATTACAGGAAAACCAGGGTTTTTAAACAGACAATATGAAATAGTATAGTTAACTCATAAACCTCTTACAGGTCCTCACATATAGAAATAGTATGAATTAACATAAACAATCGGTCGAAAATACTACCAAGCAACAAAACAACAGAATACAAACAAAAAAACAAATTGAAAACTATTTAAGCAACTCGCAATCAAAAATCAAAAAAGCGCTCGCCCAATAGCCGTCTTGTAAAAGTAATAGTAGAGTGGAACATGCCAAGATCTCCACTTTTAAAATTAACAACAATAATAACAATAACTGTGTAAGACTCTTTTCATGCAACCAAATTTTGGAATACACACAGAGTTTTGTAAAAAAAACTGGAGTTTATCTATTAGGCTTGAAAGTAGTTTTATTTGAGGTACCAATCGGAGATTGCCAAAACATACCGAAATATCTTACGGTACTTACATCATTATTGAAAACATTAAATAAAATACTGCATTTAATAAACGTGAACAAGCTAATTATGCCTGCAGCATTTGCTACCGGAATGGCCAAAGTAATGTGCCACCATGAGATTTCTTCAGAGATAACGTCGCGAAGCCTTATGGAAGCCGCAAGCGTTATTTATTTTGTACCCTGACTGAGTTATGTAACGTTGTTACACCTTACATCCATTCTATTCTATTAAAGCCTAATCGTAAGGCTCGCCTGTAAGGCTCAGTCGCACCATCTTATTTATCCGTAACTACAACTGAACTCATGTTTTAAAAAAAATATTGTTATAGGTAGACCCTTCAACAGAGCCTTACAGTCCGTATAACTCGCTTATAACCACCGTTGTTCCTGATTTCAATAAACAGTAATTTTTCAGACATATAAGTCATAACACAAGTAGCTACCTACATACTTTAGGATCAGGGCAATGTATGTGATTGTTTTCTAGTATTTATTTGTATTTTGACTGGAATTACTGTATCAAAAAAAGTCATGTTACAGGGCTTTGCCCCGCAGTCGGATGAAGAATGGAGGTAACAACTCTCTAACTATACGAATTCTAGCTCTCAGTGCTTCGAAATTTTACCGATACTTTACAATTCTTAGATCAATTGTCAGTTTTATTATGCGCACAGAATGTTTTGTTTGTTAACTAAACAAGCAAACCGCAGTCTTAACCTTGAAGGGTCGGAAACCAAATAGAGCATTTAAATTACATAACGCCTAATATTTACACTGGACGTGTTTGTGGTTAAAGGCAATCAACAGTTTACTGAACCATTCATGTGAGAAAAAGAAATAAGTTCTCAATTACTCCAAGTTAAGTTCTCGTTCCTTACAATAAAGTTCAAAGTTAGCTACAAGTAAAGACTGGACCAAAATATTAATCCTTGTTGGCATAAGTTGATTGTTTCCTAAATCTTTTGGTTTAAATATCAATGTGATATCTCAATGCGATCAGACGTTCCCAATTTATTTGAATACATTAAGTGAAATCCAGCCATTGTTTGGACCATGGATTCTAAAATGGTCAGTCCTATACTGCAGACAGACAATTAAAACACTCATAAATAAGGTGAAACTTTCATACTAAAACACTACTACTAAATTCGCAGTTTAGTGCAATTTCCAATATGTAATCTCCTTATCTGGTCTGATATAGTGTCGCTTAATCTTACTACCATTATTGTTAGCGACACAGAACAGTAATCAAATAAGTAAACCAAGAAAGTTCGGAGCCAGTTTCACCATTTAAAGCAAATATTAAGTACGTAAAGCTACCGAAAGCATCTACTAGAAACTTTGATCATCTACCTTAAGATAGAACACTATGGTAATCTATAAAAAAAACTATCACATGGCACATGATTCAAGTTTCAGTTTCATATGTTATACTCATACGCTATACTCTTAGTACTTTGCAACAGATGCCCATTATGGATCTTTTTAAGAAACTACAATGAGGATTCCTTCAAATAATGTCAATCAATTTACTGTCAAAGTTCCCCCAACACCAAACTTGATGACGACGCGAGAAAATAATAAGAAGAATTTACTTACTACTAACATAGTTTTTAAGTATATTTTTACTTAAAAGTACACGTAACTGGTCTGGAATAAAAGTTTTTTTTGTAATATGCTATAGCTGCTCAGCGGTCTACTTCATGTAATATCCACTAGTATAGTTAATCGAAACGTAAAAGAGATTAAAACATAGCGTTCCCGTCCCTTCAAGCTACGGCCTAATGAGATGGGGTTTTGAGTGATACTGAGCAAAGCCGCGGTGAAAGTAAGGGACAGCACATCAAGGGCCTAGGGCTTGAAGTGTGTCCTAAGTTATAAGCTTCAAATTCTTTTCAAAGTCTTAAGACTATACAAGATTTTATTTTTATGTTTTTGTTATGATATTATTTCGTACAAGTATGTAAAGTCAAAGCAACAAAAACGTAATTTTTTAGAGTTAACTGAAAACTTTATGCTCAACATGAAAACTCAAGAAAATGTGACAAAAAAAATCACTGAAAAAATACACATTATTTTAGACTGTTTCACATTACCACATTATTTTAGTATCGAAGCCATGTTTTTATAAATAACTAGCTTTTGCCTGCGACTTCGTCCGCGTGGAATAGTGACTTCTTTCTCCCGTTTTTTACACATTTACCACTATATCTTTGCTCCTATTGGTCGTAGCGTGATGTTACATAGCCTATAGCCTTCCTCGATAACTGGACTATCCAACACAGAAAGAATTATTCAATTCGAACCAGTAGTTTCGGAGATTAGCGCGTTCAAACAAACAAACAAACAAACTCTTCAGCTTTATAATATTAGTATAGATACAGATCAGGATCAGGATGCGGGTATTTTACTTAAGTTAAAACAAAAATGATATCTTAATGATGGACAGCACGTCAAGCTGAACATTGTTACACACCGACATTGGAATAAGGGCTATTTTTCAACAAAAAAAATAGTCTGATATGCTGTCGCTGTACATTTGCCGTTCGTCCTATTCTGTTTGTCATTGATGATAAATGGTCGTAGATATTGGTACTTTCGTTACTGTCTGTTTTTTTTTAGAAAATTTAAGTCTATCTACTCTATTGCTTTGTCCCTGATTCTAAGCATCAGAATTAGCTTTTCCTTCAACTTAACATATCGCTACCAACCCTATCCTCGTTACGGCGCTGTGTGAGATGAATTGTAAAACGTCTATTTTTCACCCGGACAGCCCATGTTAATGGTCCTTGCCCTTGGGTGCTACAGATTAAGGTATACCCTTATTTGGAAAGAATGCATTTCGGATTAATGATGCTGCTGCAAAAGGGTGATGACGAATGATAAAAATGACAGCTTATTCTTAATTTGACAGGAATACAGCAGATAAATGGATGTAAGAATCCTTATATATAAGAATTTTGTACTTCAAGATTTTGTAATCTTTGTGAAGCTACGAGTAATCGAGTAATTGACACCTTTAATGGTTGAGGAAATCTCAAATGTTTCATTTGCTGTACTTGCATAACTGAGCATTGCAATTCTCACATTTCGATGATGCTGTTAATCAATAACATGTGTGTAAACATCATAAAACTAATCTAAAACCCTTTACTCTGTCGAAATTCTGAGATGAATTCAAATTCCTCAACTGTGTCAAAGTAATCTTGTGTTGCCAACCTGATATTACTTGAGATGATCTCTTAAATGACGTAACATCAGATAGAACATACATCTTTACATTTTTGACTCATAGAGGATTCTAACGAATTGTGAGATAATACCTAAGTAATGGTTGAAAATCCAAGAATCGATAAATACGAAATCGTATTTAATACCACAATTGTGTTGGTCTGAACCGTATTTTTCCATATACAGATAGGATCAGATCTCCTTTGATGACCTTGCTGACCTCGTATTTGAGCTGAAGAGACAGCTAGAGTTTAAAGTAACATCTTACAAAGTAAGCCCTTAGTAAGTATTCAAAGGGTTAGGTGAAAGATAGTTGTAACTCGCCCTTTAAGGCCCTTCCGAGCGGATTATCGTATTGAATCCAATCGTGGTGTTTACAGAGCGCATGACGGAAGCATTGGTCGGTCAATTGTGTTATTTTACGCAATTGTTGAGAATCCATCAACAGATAAGTCCTGTGTTTATTTTTCGTTTCCGTCATCGATAACTATCTGGGATAAGATTGATATTATCACAAAAAACATCTTTTGACATCAGTCTCCACTGTTTCCAAAGTTTAACTGGAAGATACTCAGACAATACTTTGTTAATTAGGATTAATGGAATTGGTAACTATACTTGTATACCTACTCGTTAGATTACTTTCAGTTTATTGTTGATTTTTATAATTTTAATCACTATTATCAGCCAAAGGACGTCTTTTTTAAAGTTTTGCTATAGTTTTAACTACAAGTTAAAGAGTTTGTATATATGTATATCATTTATTTGCGTATGTAACATACCCAACCACTTGTACGAATATTTGCATGCCATGTTCAACCCAATTATTTGTCTCCGAACACACGCAATTGAGCAACGCTGTGTTTAGTGACATATTGCGAGGCCTTGCATAATTTTATCGCAAGTTCTGCGCAGACGCAATGAGATCCTCATGTCAATGTCATGTACTTGTTGACATGCTTTCAATATCTTGTCGCATTTGCATTTACAAAGAATTAAGTTATGCAAATTCTGAACGAGAGAAGAAATCTATATCTATACATCTATTACATATAATAAAACTGTCAAGTATGTGAATTCTGTACATTGCATATTTAAAAAAAATGCATTGAGGGGGCTTCTTATACACGTAATAGATACCAAAAAAATTTTTATTTTATTTTTTGTCTGTCTGTCTTTCTGTCTGTTTGCTCGAGCTAATCTCAGAATCTACTGGACCGATTTTGATGAGGCTTTTTTTATTTGACTCAGCATCACTTGGAGAGTAAGCTAGGATAGAAATAATCACGCCAATAGACTTAGGGGGTAGGCAGAAAATTGAATCTTAGCAACTACTGGACCGATTTTGATGGGACTTTTATCATTTGACTCAGTGTCACCTGGAAAGTAAACTGAGATATAAATAATCACGCTAATTGACTTAGGGGGTAGGCAGAAAATTGGATTAATAAAACTGTAAAGTAGGTGAATTCTGTACATTGCATATTTAAAAAAAAATGCATTGAGGGGGCTTCTTACACGTAATCGTAATAGAAACCAAAATTTTTTTTTTTTAATTTTTGTCTGTCTGTCTGTCTTTCTGTCTGTTTGTTCGAGCTAATCTCAGAATCTACTGAACCGATTTTGATGGGGCTTTTTTTATTTGACTCAGCATCACTTAGAGAGTAAACTAGGATAGAAATCGATGTTAGTGTCGGTGTCTGTGATTTGACCTGGGAATCATTTTGTTTGCTGACCGTGTCTTTCCTGGGTAGGCTTTTTGCAGCGGTAACCGACATCCACGCGGGCGGAGCCGCGGGCGACCCCTAGTATATAATATGTATGTTGCCTATGTTATCTTATTTATACATGGAAACATCCACTGGACCACAGGATAGTATTGAGTAAGTCTATGATTAATAGACTTGGGTGTAACAGCGTATTAAAGAGTCTTGATTTGTTACTTTTTATTACAGTATTATTATTTTGTGACGATTATTTTAATAGTCAGGAAATTGCATTCGTTCTGTAACGATTTGAAATATCTTCTGTAAAGTTTATAACATGTCTTCATTGTTGAGTTCGATTCCTGGTCGGGTCAATAAAGAAATCATAATTTTCTATATTATTCATAATCATAAATCTTTATTGTGGAATGGAACACAGGTATACAACAAGGGTCTTATAAAATGTCATGCTTAGAACTAACCGTGTTTGTTATTGTCTCGGGTTTGGGTGTTGTGGTACCACCGTTGTGTCCGAGTGCATTGGCTACTTACTTTGCAATCAGAGCAATGAATGTGATTGTCTACCAATTATTTCTTCTACACTAAAGCAAACATCAAAAATATTTCAACTCAGATAATTATGTATCAGTTATGTTCAAATGTCTTGAATTAAATTATTTTTTCGTCTGATCTTTAGTTTATTTTACTATCTCTTGCAAAATCCAAATAACTTCCACTCGACACTAAAAATACGTTCCATAACCCCGCCCTTGCCCGTTTTTGGTGTGAAACCTCGGTTGATTATGCCTTACAATGTTAGATAAGACCTGTATATCTTTCGAAGCAACTATGGTAGCGTTTTAGTAGTTACAGTAGCTTTTCCACGGTTCAGCTTGTTTTTAGGTTTCACTTTTGTTTGAAAGCTCCTTAAGCTACTCGTACATGAAATATTAAGGTATCTATTAACCTGTCGGTTAAGAAGGTACATACTTCAATATAGATATATCAAAATATATGTATTTAAAGTAAGCCAGTAAGTAAGTAAGCCCAATTCCAAAGTTGCATTAATTTACTGTAAGCTTTAGTTTCTCTGGTATCATTAGTTGAATAAAAATTAGAATCATTCTTCTTAAATTAAAAAAAAAGATTTTTTAAATTCATTTGCGCAGATACATCATAGAACTTAAATTAGAAATGATTAATTAGTTTTGTTTGCTTTCGATTAAGAATCAATTTCCTATTGTGATGTGTCATAAATGCATTGAAGATTTGGTGTAAAATCTCGCTCAAAACTTACTTGCAAGAATATTACTTTACGAACAGATAAACTGTGGTTCTACAGATAAATACTAATATGGGGCGAAAGTGCAGGCCAGTGTTGCTGACTATACTCACTACGGCCGGCTATTTTTAGTACAGGGGGCGTATTGCGATCCAATTTTGACGGTTTGGCTGGTTCGTTTTTGAGTAGATTAGCAAAATTCGTATTGCGATGTCATATTTTTAACCAATTCCGGTTCAACTCCGAGTCAACTTTTTTGACAGCGATTTAACTTTAAATCGAAAGTGTTATCGATCACTAATGCATTTCACTTCACTCATTCAGTTAATATTATTGGTTGATTCATATTTTTTGTGACTGCTATTGGACAAGAGAAGTGGTAATTAAGTCTTATTGGCGGAATGAGGTTTGGAAACGTCACACAGTGGGTCTCATTACCAAATAATACTGCCAAATATATTATCATAACCACCTAGAAGATACAAACTCTTTTCCCCAAACCTCCTTGCAAATAAGACTTTAATTATCAATTTCGACATTAGGCAGAGTACACATGCAATAAATTCAGTCTATAGTAGTTTGCTTTCATACATACATTAGAGCTATCTTATAACAGTATTTCGGCTAATCCAGTGATATGACTCGCCTCACTTCATCCTCGGAAAGAAGTGAACTCTTCTACTTTGGGCCCTAAAAGTTCAGGTGCAAGCCAACAAACACGAAAGTGATGTTCTTGGAAAATAAAATTATTCTCAGTATTAGTTACTATTTATAGTTACAAAAGGTTCACATCATTGCTTGGCATTTTATTAAACGCCATAAGTAATTTTTAACAAGCAATGTACTATCCTATGTAATGCACATTGCAACACTTTCTACGTTGGCTTAGTAATATTAATAAGTAACTATAATCTTACATAAAATGCAGAGCCCTTTTGACTCAGAGTGCCCAAGCGTATACCTATTTAAATATGAACTCTTTTTTGACTTTTCGCTACTTACCTTACTATAAAATATGTATAGGTAACGAAGGATTGAATTTGGACAAAATATATTTAAAATGGCCTATGACACTTATCCATAATAGACAGGAACTAAGTCTTAACTAACTGTTCTTTAAGTATGTAAAAAATGCCACTCAACTGCCTTTTTTACATACTTAAAGAAGTTATGACTAAAGTTTATGTACGTTGTGTGCATCTTACTTTAAAATCATAAACCAAAAAAATTACTATCTTTCTCTTTTGTAGTACCTTCTTACTGCCATTTGTTGTTGGTTGTTGTGACAGTTTACGAAATCGATAATAAACCAAAATATTGTTGATTTTATGTAAATAAACTAAAATACACATTATCAGTATCACAGATTAGTAAGAGTGATTTCAATGCCCGTTGTCAATAACAAGAACTTGCTGCTAGACAAAGTATACTGCATAATGGAGTTTCGAGCACCTATGATAGTGAACGACAAAAAGAATCCAATTGCTTTTTTCAGTTTGTGAAAGTGCTCCAATTCATTATTATTGCTTTAAGTATAAACTTACCGACATAATAGATATGTAAATAGTAATCATAAAGGAATATAAAGGAACTGTGTAAACTGTGTATAACTTCTTATAATAAAATGCTTTAGTATCATAAAATTGTCTTTACTTTTAAGTTAAAATATACTGTTTAAGTACCTATGTTCTAACACTTCGGTTCCACAATACTCCGTAAACATTATAATGCATCACAAAAAACACCTCCAAAGTCCAAATTCAATCCACATTTGAATCCATTAATTGTTACTGAAGAAATATCCATGATATAGAGCTCTTGTCAATTTCCAGGGGATCCGATTTACCATCACACTTATGTTTTATTATAATAAGATTCCATTTTTGGTGATTGATTTTTTCTTCAGTGTCAGATAGATATTATTTCACTTTCTCTGTTTAGGAATCTCACTATGATGCTATGTACAATACTCCGGCTTATGTACAATACTTAAGGCTGGGTTAGAGATATCAAGAGCACAAATATGTTTATTTCGTTTAAATAAAACTTTCTAAAATAAAATGTCATGTCATTGAAGCTGGACACTAACGGTCAGTTTTTGCATCAGTCTTCATCATTCGTTTTAGCGATTTATCAAATTAGCGTCATCCAAGATGATTGTATGGAAACTAAATTTCCCCACTCTCTGGCGTCACTCCGGCATTTCACAGTCTTACTACAAATCATCCGTTAAAACTGGTTTTAAGTCATGTTTAGTTAAAATCTGTTTTAAATTTAAAAAGGGTTTAGAACAGTGTTTAACATTTTGTACCACAAATAGGTATTTGGGCAGTGTTTAACTAAACACCAGTTTTAGATACAAACATTCATTCATTCACTCAGTTCATTCATTACATTTCCTAGTACGCAGGTTGCATTCAACACACTTCAGGGTAAATGAACAAAAGCTTCTTGAAATGATGGCTGAATAGTAACAAAACCCAAATCTTAAAAAAAAAGTTGTAATGACAGAAGAGAAGAATGAGAAGAATCTGATTTGTTTTGACTTTTTTACAGGAGTTTGTAAAGAAAGAGCGCGTTTTCAATTCATTTGTACAAAATCGTATTTTGTTGCGTATTGACTGATTTGTTTTCAACATGAATCAAAAAAAGAAAGATCGCTCGGACAATTGGACAAAAGACGAAAAGGTAAATCAAATGGATAATAATAACTACTACATAGTCGCCGTATGTGGGGTTTGGAAACGTGATATGATAGCATTGTAATTGTTTATTTTATTTCAGGATATCCATAAACAGCTTATAGAAAGTTCGAAAGACGTGGTAGAAAACAGAAACACGGATACCAACACAAACCGTCATAAAGTCTAAAATAGTGTCTAATGTGTGTGTTGTTTTGTTTGTTTGTTGATTAAGTCCAATAAATCAATTGTTGTGAAATCAATCATCCATAAATTTCCTATAGGAAAGCACGAATTTGATTTACTGCGAAACGAAAGTCAAGTTGTCAAATGTCAATCTGTCTATTTTTTGAGGTTAAACACAAGATAAAATAGGGGGGAGGGTGTTTAACTAAAACACTGTTTTAAAGAGTGTTTTAGCGCCAAAAACTGATTTGTGGTAAGGATTTTCTTAAAATTTTGTTAAACAGTGCCTAAAACTTTGTTTAAGTGATTTGTGGTAAGGCTGTCAGTTTTTCCCTGTCTTCGTTGTGTAAAAATACTGGATATATTATGATAGCCACGAAAAACCTAGAGTTCACTTCTTTACGATCAAAGACGGATGTCAATACTGACGTGAAAAGTTGAGCGTCAATGCCCAGCATTATTTTATAGTAAGGTTTTCTTGACTTTGTCAAACTTCATATTGAAATGTAATTTTATTGACCAATGAGCCAACTGGGTCGTTTGTCAACCACCCCATAGCAAGTGAGTCGGTAGCCAATAGCCAATTGGCCACTGGGTGGCTTTTATTTACCAATAAGAGTCATCTTAATTGCTTTCTTATACGCTAAAAACCAAACGGCTCAATTGCGACTCTGTGAAAAATTGGTATTGCGAACTAACTTTTCGCTTTATTTTGTTGGTTGGCTGGTAAAGTGAATGATGACCGAAAATTGTCTTTGATCAGATTTAACCTTTTGACAATAAGATGTAGTCTTACGGATACTACTCGGACATTTAAAATAAATTATTATAAGAAAACTATTTTTTAACACATTCAAGCCAAGACTTACAATGGCTAGAATTGACTCTAATTTAGTTTAATTATAATCGAATGTGTTATTTGTTTAATTTTTTTCTTTTATTATTATCAATCATTATTTTCTATTCCATACGTTTCATTGGTATACGATTGTATCACAATTCACAGGCAGGTGGACGGACGGTCTTTAGCAGACTAATGGTTAACAAAAAAAATGTTTTCACTACTCAACACTAGATGTCTAGTGCAAAGTGTACTCGTCCCTAGATGGCGTTGGTTTACTGTCAATGGGAATTAATTGCGACTCAGTCACATGCGGGAAATATTTAAAGTAAATTACTATCAACATAACACTTCTTAAGTCTAAATTCGTTATGGCTAAGCACAATAATTTTCGGCATGCTAATTTATAAGATTTACACAAAGAGATTCAACTCTGATTTGACAACCTCGGAACGTCAACTTAATGAATGATAATATTAAATCAGAATCGATCATGAGACAACGCTATATGAGAAAAAGAGTTAGATAATCTATTCAGCAGGTCAGCATAGGACAGCACCATACGAGTGAGTGAAATAGAAATACTTTTATTGTTTTTCAAGTTCCATCACAATACCAAATTAGCGACTCAACCAGGTGAGTCGCAATTGAAGTGTCTAGTTATTGGATAGTTATTGAACCGTAATAAGCTGCATCGCAATACGCACCCAGAACCTACATTTAATTGCATTTTGCAATTAGCTGAGCGTTAATTTTTCTCATTTGCTTACTAACCATCTTGAGAAGGTAATCTGCTTTTACAGAAAATTCATATTAAATAATAACGTCCTCCTGGTCGTATCCGACCACGGAGACTCATCTTAATTTTGAGATTGGTCATTGGCCTTGGCGGGACACAGGCGGGACATTGTTTAGAGTGCTCAAGTGTATGCGCAATACACAAAGTCACTCTCTGTTTCTTCACTCTTCGGTGAGATGACAGATCTGACTTGACCGGTAAGAGATCTAATCAGCAGTGACGGAAAAAAATAGTTTGATGTTAAAAACCTCATCACTGAATTATTTAATTGTAAAACTTTTTTAAGCCGATATCATTAATAACGTAAAAATTAAGCCGTTCCTTAAAATTAAATTACGTTTCATATCACGAGAAGAGTCTCCATTATCGTAATTAGTTGTGTTGAAAGCATCATTAACTTTATAGCCCTACTGTGCATTGAGTACCTTAAAACACATGTTGACATGATCATTTATAGCTTTTGATAGTCACATTAATTTATCTTAAACACAAACAGTACCGAAACTGGCTAAGACCGGAGGTTCTCTTTCATTATCTCTCATTATCTTTTAAAGGAATAAGTTTTCGGAGCTATAGTCAAATGTAGGAAAAACGTGTTCAAACGTGCATCCTCACAAACTTTCGCATTAATAATATTTAGTAAGATTTATGTAGACATATTAGCTAAAGGGATGTTTAAGGTATTGAACTACTATTACTAGCGTATGGAACTGACACCATGAACAAATCTCGTGCCGCATAAATTGACGCCACTTGTCATCAACTTATACAAACGGTTTCATATTCGAAATTCAAATATCAAGGAATACTTCACGATCTTGTAATCGTACTTGCGACACATTTTTGCTAAGCATAGCTTCTCTATACGTAGTAATAACAACTTACTGATTTAAGACAGCAAAAAAACAGACCATTATTATCATGAACTTATGTCGGATTTTATTACATCAATCTGCGATTACTGGTTGCGTCTGTGATGAAGGTATCATATTTTAATTATCTACTTACCTACTCTTTGTATTGTCTTATGAGGTGAAGTTGAACTAGAAAACTATGTAATTACCTATACTACTAGGTATATGGTAATTTAGACGAGATGGACTGCCGAGAAACAGCTGTGCTGTTTGGCAGATGTGAGTGCTTAAAGTGTATAATTTTTTTAGACTTTAGAAAATAATAAATAAGTAAAAACCGGCCAAGTGCGAGTCGGACTCACGCATAAAGGGTTCCGTACCATTGACTAGGTAAACAACCTAGGTGAATATTTGAAGCTACTTTTTCATAATATTTTCAAATTTTCATAGTTTGTTGTTATAGAGTGGAAACATGATTACATAATTATGAAAATTTTAAGTGTCTAGCTATCGCGGTTCTTGAGATGCAGGCTCACCAGGCTCTGTCACCGACAGACAAACGGACGGATGGACAGATAGCGAAGTCTAAGTATTAGGGTCCCGTTTTTACCCTTTTGGTACGGGACCCTAAATAAAGAATAGAGCCAGCAGAACATACCGGTTATATGCAGTTTTGGGCGGGAAGTGATAAGTGACCTAGAGTCAGAACGCTTTTCTCACAGTGTCTACTATTTACTTTCATTCTTGTTTGCGTTTTAAAATGCACACAAAAAAGTAAAACTGGTCAAGTGAAATAGAGAAGTTTTCAAGGTTATTCGTGCTACTTTTACTCTTAATAACAGTTTACGTACTTTTTTAACGCTTTGTTTTAAATAAGCAGGAATTATTCACGACAGAATATATGTGCTTGATAAGGTTAGGTCAAGGCTACAATTCAATACACATGAGCATCTATTGTGCTATAAATAAAATAAATTGAGAGGAAAAGGTCGCTATTACAGAAGGCCTACTACGTAAAACAAAATCCGTCAATACGATTGTCGTTTTGCGTATTCGAAGCATTTCGTAATAAGGATTTCATACTAAAAATGTTTCGGATCTGAAAGAAGATAATCGTATTGACGTTTTTCGTTTTTCGTAGTAAATCCTAAAGGTCGTGACGCATGGCCCGAGGCGAGTTTGCTGAGCGAACAACATTGTATCCGGGGGATGATTGGGGAAGGCCTAGCTACACCAGTTCTCCCACACACAGCGAGATGGCACGGTGGTTATTTTAGTGGGTAGGCCTCTCCCTTCTAGAGAGGAGAGCCCCACTTAACCCTTCACTTGGCCATGTGGAGGGTATGCAATTCTTTGCATTATTCCACCAAAAAGAAGGCTACAATGCAATGCATTCCTTTGAATTCCTTTACTTTACATTTTTAATTATTTTATACAAACTACGGCACTAAAAAGAACAATGTATAAAGCCCATTTATATCAATTTCTCAAGCATTTCCAAACTCCACTGGTTCTCAGAGTTATACGATAATCAATTACACATACTAACTGTTCACTATGATACGTATTAGAAAACAAATGAATTGTTTGATTACAGAAAGATTGTGCAACAAATTCACTTAATCTAATTGCCGTCACTGTTTTTAGGGGTCAGCTTAGATAAAACAAAATAAAATATGGGATTTTCATTTGCTCAATTTAATGTACCTGTGACTCGCAAGCATTGTCACATGGCGCTATGTGTAAAATTTTTGTTCCATAACAGATGTGGGTATAGGCTTTTCAATAACAAATAAACATGCAAAGTAATTTAATAGTAGGTCTGATAAAGCGAATTATAACTTGGCAATAATATGTGAATGTTGGCAAACAACGTCAAAAGTAACATGATAAATTACCCCTATAGTCAAAAACAATACAACGATGCGTTGACGGATAAACAATACAAAATTATCATGGTCAGCCTTGAAACAAACTATTGCATTTTTAATATAGATGCTTACAACATATTTTTATTGGTAGTTAACTAGTTTTTGTTGCATTTTTATGGGAGTTTCCTTCAAAAAGGCTTGACCGATTTTAATATTTTGTACATATAGATATTTGTTAGGTACGACATTAAGTCTTGGAAGACCTATATTTTTCATCCTCTTTATATAATTTAAATTATTTATTTTCGTACGGAACCCAATACATTTGTGGGCGCTCACATTCGTCTCACTTTTTAATCTATTTCTGGCAATTCACTACAGAGCGGTCATCGCTCAGATAAATGAAAGTGTCATGGCTAATGCAAGAAAAGCAACCGGATATTGTATGGCGCGTTCAGAGAGCCATCTTTGACAATGTAGTTTAATTGGATTTCTTGAAATACTTGTTGAGGAATGACTTGCGAAGTTTGTTGGGTCAACCATCTACCTACCTGGATAGTTCTATTTTAGTTGTTGTTACTTTGGACACAACTAAATAAGTTTCTAGACTAGATGCCTAATTTTTATTTACAACTATATTATATTAAATAGATTTGGGAATTTTAAAGCCAATGACTTGATAAAGTATCACTAAAGGAAGTAATCGTTTCTTTAACTGGTACTTTACTTTTTTAGGTACTTGTTCTTACTCAAAGTAAATTGGAATACCTTATCAACATATTAATATAGGTACAAAATGTTGGTATGAAAATGGAACGAATAGTCGATAACTTGTCTATACAAAGTAATTATTTCAACTAATTTGTCATGTCAAATACAAAAACAAACAACAATTAATGTGATTGACATAAACCAATAATGTTTGTCAATTTGAGGACCACTTTGAGTTTGACTGACATGTCGAATGCGAAGCAAAAACCATCTAACAGTCGTTATGTCAATGATTGGGCATTTGTAGATGTGTTTCAAAAAATGATTATGATAAATTTAGTATGTACTTACCAGTGTAAAATTTTGATAATTTAAAAAGTTTGTTTTAAGTAGTTTTATTCACCTGACTCTATAAGCCAATTTTAGAATTCTTAAATTCATAAGCTACTTCATAGGCTTGTTGCGCATAGGAAATTGTATGTAAAATCTTTTGAATTGATCCATGTTTACTAGAACGGGTTAATAAAAAGAAATAAATAGTCAGGAGTCCCCATACTTCGCGCTAGTAGCAAGAAGATCTAAGACCAGGGGCCCTATTTTTGAATCACTCGTTCACTCAATCTTTCCGTTCGAGGATGAATTAAAAGTTAACTAAAATAACTCGTTTTCGAACGAAAATCACTCGCCATCTTGAAGCAAGTGATTCAAAAATAGAGCTCCATGGCAACGAGAGAAAATCCACCACGATCCGCTTAGCTAGAACTTTATCTGTACTTTCCGAAACAGACTACTATTTAAAAGCTATCCCATTTCTCTGCACTTAACTCATGGCTCAAGAATCTGAAGCTTCTACGTGATAAGAAACACCACTATAGTATCACATCTAAATCAAATTAGCAACTCATAAGTATTTATTCGCGTTTAGACCCGTCATGTCTAATAGTTATTGCAATGCAACGCGAAAGTTTAAAATCCTATAAATCAAATTAGGTACTGACACGAACTAATAAGTTTTACTTACATATCTGGCGTTTTCTGTCATAATTCTAAAAAATAAGTAACAGTAACTTCACTTAAGAAACGAAATTTCATAGTTACTGTGATGTAAGCACGGTTGACTAGAAGTGTCTTGCTTAAATACTTTTTAGGCGCTTTTTAGGCATAACTTCCAGCAATCAGGGACCTTTTGACCCAAGAAAATCTTAAGATTTCATTACTTAATGTTCTGGTTGATACCATCCATCGACTATGACGATTTGAAACCATGACATCATAGTTTTCTGTATTCAATTATAAAAAATATCAATTAAACACTCGACCTAAAATCATCAATTTTCTTTCAATATTGGGGTCGTCAAATTGATGGTGATCGCAGGAATCTACCAATGTATTTATTCAGACATGGTGCGTTGTAATAATTTGATTTTACGCATTTAGATAACAGTTTTTCCAAGATACATTTGCAATGGTAAAATAATATCATGTAACAATAAAGAGAAAATCCACGTCTTTATACACGTTATTTTTAGTAGTTTTTGTAGCCAGAAATTCGAAAAAACACTGGCCACTTTTCATGTGTGTTGTCTTTTTCTAGTTCATAAAATAAATCTAACCGGCCAGTATCAGTAGCCAGTATTTCAGTTTCCATTTTGAATGCTCACCATCCAATGCTTCCTTTTTTGAAACAAAACATCAAACGTCAAAGCTTTGGCGCCATTCGCGATGCACGTTTACACTCGGTAGTCTCAATATCCCGCATGCAAATGTAGCGATGGATAAACGTATCATTCGGATTGAAAGGGTTTTACAAAGTTTCAATTATTTGAAATAAGCATTTATGGATAACGTGAACACCACTGAATTTAAGTATATAATGATCGTTATTAAGGAAAACTATAAATAAAAGCATGTCTTTGTCAATATTCAATACATATTATTTCTAATGCACTACTCATCAAACTATGGTTAATAACACCCCCAGAGAAGCTGAAAATCATTTACAGAAAGTAGGTTCACCAACAAAATTATAAAGAAGCCTTTGTTGTAATTTTTTAAAATATTTTGTGTTCAGCGGTCTCTACTGAAACGTAAAAAATAGTTGCATATCGTAAAGGTTCGATTTTCAATACAACAATTAAAACTCAAAAACTCTTCCTATTGGCGTTAATCTAAAAAAGTCAGTTATACTATGGTCTGAGTCTTTACACATGCAAATGTTAGTGCCCACAGGCCACTAAACCGTCAATCAAGATGGATTGGGGTAGAACAAAGGCAATGAATACCCAATATTAAAGATCGGAATCGGTTCAGTTCAACCACTAAAGATGAATGACTAATGAAAGATAAGATGGTAGAGAATGCCATATGGCGTTAAGTCACCTTTTGTACAAACTGTGGTTGTGCAATAAAGTATAAGGCTACAATTTGGAATTTGCAAAATCTGGTATTAATATGTATGTAAAATATAATTATATGAATATTATTTTGGTAAAATACGTGATTTTGTCACTTTTGTCTTTTCTGTTTTTTTTCGTAGAGGTATTTCGATACAAATAGCTGTCAAAGTAATTTCATTAACATCTAAAAGTCTCGCGCTGATATAAATTCCGTCATAAGGAAGGCACGAAGCTGCCAAACTTCGCACATATTAGAGGGGTGTCCCTCTTCTCAATCCAGATTGACAGTCCCTCCGTTTCGGCATTGATCGTATTAACAATAGCACCCTCTTAGAGATGAGCCTTAGATTTGTACGTTTCTGATAATTTATTCTATTGCAGCTTATAGGAACTGCAGTCAAGAAGACGCTGTGTGTTCGTGTGTGTACTTACGTTGAGTTAAAATAATATCTTTTGATATTGTTAAATACAAAAATAACTCTATCACCCTTATTTAAAAAAAAAACAGGCCTAGGCTTAAAACCATAGTAAAATATCAACCGACAAAATGAATAGTATGTAATCATGAGTCAAAATTCAAAATTTAGGTTATCTTCTTATTGGTCGATTTATTTTAATCTTGGTTTAAACCTGATACTATATTTTTTTGCAATTGTGGCGGTATGTGTCTTTTATCTCTACTCCATTTACTCCTTGACTCCTTAAGCGATTTGAATAACATTTAGTAATACTTACATATAGTTTCAGAAAAGCTTCCACCCAGATAATCATCTCCTCAGAATAAAGTTAGAGTTTGTACGGGAAATCTTCAAAATGCCAAAAAAAGTAAAAATGTCTTATTAGACAGTGGTTATAAAATAAAATAGATAAAACCAATAACATTGTCCCTATCTATTCGACTTCAACTAGACTCAATTCAATAAAGTGCGCACTATCAATGCCTTTCCAACGTCAAACGTGATTTAATATTTCGTTAATTATAAATAGAAGCTTTCGATTTCGACTGTTACTCAACAAATAACAAAGCAGTATGGATGATACGGAATCGGTATAGCTAGAGAAAGGTAGAGACACGAAAAGGGCCTGCTTGTCGCCTGAGGCAAATCCGACTCAGACTAATGACACAACAGGACGAGTAAAGCCAGTTCAGTAAATAAGAAATACCCGTAAACTGGTAAAGAAAATATAATTGATAACCAGCTGGCAGCAAATGAATATATGCGGCGTCTCAAATTGTGGTTATTCCTACATCAGTGCAAAAAAAACTTAATGAGTTCAGTGCTAAAAAGATTATATGCGGTGTTTTTTTTTAATTATTACTCAAGAACTGGAAAAATAATACAGGCCCCAGACTTGTTTCAGACATCAGTAAAATAACGATTGTTTTTAGAAAAATCCTATTGTACTCTATATTAAAAATATACAACGACGATTGCTTCTAATCAGTTAAAAGTCACTAGTAGTTTAATTTTGTATGAATTTTACGTGTTTCACTCTGTTTGATAAAGCTAAGCAAATGATGGAATATGAAGACAAGGCAAACGAAAATACACGCACGTGTTGTGTTGTGGCCTATCTAAATGAGCTTTGCTAATAGTCATACCCAAACACAATGCGTCGTTACTTCGCGATCCAATCTTCTAACATATTAGTAAGGCAGTAAGTAACCGTTTAAAATACTACCGAGATACCGTGCTGAGATTATTGCAGGACCGATATCGATGCAGTTATTGCGGATTTATCGAGCAGGAACCACACTGGCTTGAGGATTTGAAGATACAGATTAGGAAGTCGACGTAAGACGGCTTATTGTGCATTCGTCTATAAATCGACTGTTTAACACGACTTGAGAATGTTGTGAATCTGTTTGAAGTACGCTTGTAACTCAAAATCTTACGATATTCTCTTGTTGCGGTTAAAGTAGTATGATACCTATTTCATGTAGTTTTAAAATGCTCGTAATTTTTTGTATATTTTTGTACAAAAATTAAGAGCATTTTGTTCATAGTAATATGAGTAAGGGTACAGGCATGGAGATTGTTGTTGGATTGCAATATTGCTATGACTCAGTTGCACCATATTATCCATCAAACTCTTACTAATTTCAAACCCTGTACAACACGGTTTCGGTTACATCGTTAACCTAATTAAGTGCTACAGAGCTTAAGTCTGAAGGCCTACTACGAAAAACGAAATCCGTCAAAACGATAATCGTTTTGCAGATCCGAAGCATTTCGTAGTAATTATTCCATACTAAAAATGTTTCGGATCCGAAAAACGATAGTCGTATTGGCGGATTTCGTTTCTCGTAGTAGACCTCCTGGAGCTCTATTTTTGAATAACTCGCTTCAAGAGGGCGAGTGATTTTCATTCGCATATAAATTAAAAGTCAACGAAAATAACTCGTTTTCGAACGAAAATCACTCGTTATATTGACGCGAGTGATTCAAAAATAGAGCCCCTGGTCACCTGATAACCGTCATTCGACCTTGATATTGAGACAGGCCAAAATGAAAGTGAATCAAATCTCTTTTCTCTTTCACGTTACGACTATGACTTAACTAATTCGAAAACGAACTGCATTCGCTGTAACGAGTTTATAAATTGTAAATGCCGGTAATCTTTGACATTGATCTTAAGTTATTGGCTTTGTGATAATTATAGATATATATAGATACTAATACTGTGTAATAAATGGTCGAAAAGTTTAAATGGTTTTTTTTTAAACGATTATAGAAGCATGCGATGTTGATAGAATCAAGACTGGGGTGATATTTTAAAATATAAACAATCGATTTTTAGCCTGTGGTAAAGTAGAAAACTAAGTAAGTAAGGGCTGTTTCACCATATCGACAAAGTAGCACTTCATTTACACACAACAGACTGTAACACACTGTGAAACAGGCTGTAAGTCATCTGATTGTGTCTAATCCAACTCTTCGAGTATTAAGAAAACTATGTTTTTAAGCCATTGCATCGAGCTTACATATACCATCAAACAAAATTGTTACTCCGACTATTGCACCCGAATGAACTCACATAACGATGACCTATAATCTCTCTTTGTCTATCCAGATAGGCTGTTGTAGTAATGATGTAAACGAGAAAATACAATGCTTATTGTTTTCACTGGCTTTCATTCACAAACGACCTTGTTAGCTCATTGACTGGCTACGTTACTACTGTTTATTGGGTCAATTTTAGAAATTATGACGTAAAAATATATTGCTTTCGGTGCAGTCATAAAAACCCTTTTGGGTGGCAGCGGCTGTTATGTTTTGAGGGCACAAAGAAATTTGGTTGGACGAATACACGGTGAAATGAGTGACATGACGACGACTTGAGGACGATAGAGTAGGTAATGTCGGAAATGCAATATTTATTGGCAAAATACCTATACACCTTGCTTACAATTCAATTCAATTTATTTATATAGAATCACGGTACAGTACATTTGGGTGACAACCGACAAGATGGACAGACGACCTTGTAAAGATCGCAGGATCGCACTGGATGCAGACCGCTCACAACCGGTCGTTGTGGCAAGCCATGGGGGAGGCCTATGTTCAGCAGTGGACGTCCTTTGGCTGATAATGATGATGATGATGATGAAATTTGGGTGAATATTAAAAAAAATATACAATTCGATATATTACGTTTATATGAAAAAGTTAAATATTAAATACCATATTATTAAATTTCATATGGGCTTTTTTTAAAATCACTTTTAAGACTGTACTTCTTGCTTTTAACACAATTGAACAAAATTGCTAAATTAAAAACTAATTATTCGCTTATTTTGGAACCATAAAGGTTAAATTTAAGTTATAAATTACTTAACAGCACTCGAACCTTCTGATTTTAAACACTATCACAAAATGTGGGTTAAGGATAGTGTTGAGACCTAATTTTAGGTTCTAATTGGTGAACTATTAAAGTGAACTTGGAAATCATTGTTTTCTTTGGGAACCCTTTAAAAGGGTCAATCCAATTTTAAAGTTCCGTTAGATGGTTAGCACATTTCTGACCGAAATAGGGAAAGGGCCTAGTTGACGCATACGAACGCTCTTCTGCGTCAAGTAATCGAAAAAAGAGGTATCAAACCAGTCTATTGGGCAAATTTCGTTATAGTGACAACCGCAACGAAAAACTTTGTCATTATTGTTTTATGCGACGCTCATAACAGAGTTTCTTGTTGCGAATATTTTGTTCTATGTGCCAAATTTTAATGTACACTTTTCGATAAAAAATACTTATCAACCCCAGTTTACGTTTTCACTTTCCAGATTACGTATCACTTTTACGACGTTAAAATGCTGAAGACTCGTAAAAAACTTCTTATTTTACTTTTTTAAATCGAAATGCGCCATACAACACTCCACTTTCGTTCACCGGTCTCGATGTTAGGATTTATCTCTGGACTCTCTTTGTATTTCGTACGCAGAAGTGTAAGCTTTGCCGTTTTTTGCTTGCATATCCCATACTCTACTAAAAAAATATCACAACTTTCAGTGCACCACCATATGTAGGTACTAGAAAAAGTAAAAGACCACAAGATACGTTCAGATCGCTCGTAAGAGTTTAAACGTTTGCTTTCTCCAATTACGATTGGATCTGACTCTGTATCCATCAATCACCTTTCTCGCTCCCACAAAAGACCTCGACACGGTTTTGGAAATCAAACACACTCGTTTACTTATTATAATTCCTCGAATGGCCTGTAAACAGCTGTTCGGTGGCCGTAGGTCAATATTTGCGGGTCCCATTCAAGCGAGTACAAGTGAAATAATGAAGGCTGCGCGCACGCATGATGAATACAAAACTAATGCGTTGTATCGCTAATCGATGAGTGCTTGACCTACGTTTATTTAATTTTGACGTAGTAAAAACTTAGAAGTATCAATGTTTTTTTTTTAGCATACTATCTATCAGTCAACAAAAGGTCTAATCATTGAATGTTTTTTTTTTCATTTTTTATTATTTTTAAGTATACTATATTATTTATTAATAAAGTGTTTTTTTTTCTTGAAAGCAATAAAGTATTCTGTTCAAAATATTTTACTATTATGATGACGGAACAAAGAAGTTTTTCAAAATTTTTAGCATAGTTTCTTTCTACGACTTTGCACCTCCTTTTTGGAATACCACACAACTTTTTTCGCCATATTTCAAAGCGTCTCCTACGCGACCTTTGCCTTCTAAATGCTTTAAGACAAAATTGACCATTCGTCTTGGACTCCGAAGGTCAGCCTGACTAATTATAGCTGATACAATATTTACAATGGCACATCCAAACACACTATGTTATTTATCGACTGTTATTTATGAGGCTAATGAGGTATTCCGTCACGATGATGATGTAAAGTCAAACCACTCGGCATTGTAATAAGTAAATCTAATAACCCGAAGGTTGACACATAAGTGTCAAGGCATAGCGATTTAAACGCGTATCAGAGAACTAATATTTCGTTGGAGAGGTGACCCGTTTCTCAATGTGATCATACATGCTTTAAACAGCATCATTTAAGCACAAGGTCTACGAATAATTTGATATTAGTCTTTGACACCGTTTAGTCGATTATGATTATTAGCATAATCGCTTGTCAACGATATCTTTATATATCGCAAGGTCGAATTTACAGTACATTACAAAAGTAATCAGCTTCTTTCTAACACCAACGAAATCTCGGGTATTGTTGTGGATTCCCATGTCCGTGACCCTTTTCTAGCTGCTAATGAACTACGCAACTGAACTACAAATACAGTAACAGTGAATCATACAAACCTCACGTGTTTATCAATCGATCTCAACAATCTCGACTCTACACCGATAGTTACATCACAATCGATAATTCTGTCAAATTGTATCAAAAATCGCTGATAAGGCGTCTCGAAAGGACATTATCGTCGGAATCAAGACCGCCAAAAATAAGATGGCTGACACTCCGCGTTTGTTCAATGAGAGTGAGAAGAGAAAACGAACGAGCAAATTAGACAACAGTGTCAGAGCATGGGCGGACACCATCACTTTATCAATATCATTATGTTATAATCATGAGCATATATCAGTTTACGCAAGGATCATCTCTGAAAATGTCAAATACTCAACTAGTACTACTGTCAAACATGTGTTTTCAGTAGGAAACACTAACACTGTCGTAATTTTGCCAGGCATAGTTACCTCAGCATATTCATAATCTTTGATCACCCTAACCGTAACCGTTCTTCCGTAAGACAATCGTTTTTACAGTTTCTGAGTCTGGTGTACAGTTCATTTCAATTTTACTACCTACTTCTAGTAGCTTGAAGACTCGTATAAGCAAAAGCCTCTTTCGTATGCAAGCAGACAAGTGATTCGTTGTAATTCATCTAACCTGCATCTTAGCGGCAATTTTCACCAGCAATTTGTTTGGAACACCGTTGTTAGACGCATAATTTTGATGTGCCATAATGTCATTATTGTTGTGACGTGACGATATTAAATAATTTATACTCACATTTGAAAGTAACAAATATGTTGTGTGTAAATTTTCACTGTTATGCAACGATCTTTGATATTTCAAATGTCATAAACTTAAATATTAATTCTATGAATATTGATTGCTGTACCGTTAGAACATTTCAATAGTATCCGTCTCTGAGAACATCGGATTCCAAAAAGGATCTTGATTTTTCTAATTTTATCTCTCTAGAAGCTTTCTCAATGAAAACTTATTGTTGTCTTTACTGGACCGCTAGTAAAGCATTAGTAAGTTTCTCTCCCTTACATTGGATTGAGTCAAATGCCCTCCGTTCGTCGATAAACATTGCCTACTTATCTGCCACTTCTGCTATGGATAGTTGTACTTGTACATCACAGTCTACACATATAGTTCTTTCATCATAGCTTGTCTTTTCACGGTTTTATTTTTATCATCATTCCTACAATCTGCCTTGTATTTAAGTCTAGGTAAATAATGGTAAGTCGTCTCAACAATAATATTAAGTCCGTGTCAAAATAGGCTAATTCAAATACGAGTATTTAAAAAAACGTTAACATCGTCATTCACACGTTCGGTCACACTTCAAACTCACAAATCGGCCTTCAGAGAGTTTTGCTTTACATATGTAAATATCTACCGTTTACTCTACAATTTACATAAGTAAGCAAACGATAATATCAAATAGGAAGTCCTGACTTATTTGGTATCTGTGAATTTGTATTTCACGAGTTAACATGATTGTCGTACCAATATTAAAAGGCAATTACGTTTGTATTTACAATCAATATATTTCGGAAAATAATATTAATGTTAGGAATCTGCAAGTAATTCTAGCAGTCAATGAAATGATTTTGATTAATAACTTTGACCATTTAAGATTTTATCTGGGGAATTAAAAACTAGTTTGAAATGCGATCGAACGTAGCTAGTGTAGCAAGTTTTTGTGGTTCCAAAGGATGACGGCTTTTAGAGCCGTTGAATAATTTGTTTTTGATATCTCCTTGTACGAGAAAATTTTACTGTCTTAACTGAGATATGTATGACAAAAACTTGGACCCCGAAAGACTTTATGATAGAAAATTAAACTTATTAAATATCAGTGGTTGAAAAAAGATCTTAGCATTTATTGTTATTTATGACATCACTTTCGTTGTACAGAAACCTACAATTATCAATGCGACAAACAATCTGATACCAGCAGCTTAGAACAGGCAATTAACAGGAATTATCTGCGAGTCATAATTCAATATTATAATCTAAATAACACTTCTGAAATTCTATTTAACAGTTATTAGTGTCCTAATTAATCTTTATTAAGAAAGCCCAGTTGCAGATTTTACAGTTACGAGCTAACAAAACAATGAATCGAATGGCATTATGAAATAAATCACGATCGATCTAGAATACGATAGCAAATGAATAAGGTTGCACCAAAAGTAAATTTTTGGGCCTCTTGTGCTAGTCATTTGTTTTGTGCAACATTGAAAAATATTTCAAAAGTAACGGAGCCTGAACTAGGATCATTTTTAATTTTCTTACTTGGGTTGCATAAGGTAACTGCCTCTACAGCTATCTTTTTTTTAAGTTTTCCTTTGACCTTTTCCTTCTTTTGTAGCTTTGATGAATTGATAAATATTTTTTATTTTTCCAGGACAACGTGTATGCTTTGCGAAAAATATATTGGCCTTTAAAATCTGGGGTGAAAAGCGCAATGGATCGAGCAAAGTTCAGTACAACTGGTTCATTCAATACAGAGTAATTTCTCTGCAAACAAAAATGAAAGAAAACCACATTAGTTACGTTCGGTCTCGAGAGCGAATTTAGCCTCAAAGCAATAAAAAAAATATAAAGTCAGCGGCGCAACACCTTTTTTTCTTGCACAAAGCGTTCAATAGTCGTTTTTTAGTTCAGTTTTTGCACATCTGACCGGTTGAAATAGATTCTCAGTACACATGGCACTTTCGATTAATGCAAACGATGGACAGTTGACCGTGAAATCTGCGTAGCATACAGCAGCAAATCAAACTAGTTATTTCCATTATAAATTGATCTTCTATTATACTATCCGATTCTTCAGTGGGAGTTCAATTTTAACTGGTAATGTATCGCTCGATCTGAAGCCATGTGCACCAACATTTGCTGAATCACGTTTGCCAAACTAGTAATTGCATTGCAATTACAATTCGATAGCGTGGATCTTAAAATGTTAATCGAACTTCAGATATTACTATTAACAGCTCATTAGTATCAACACTTTCGCAACTTTTATTTGTAAGGTCAATAGTTGCAATCCCTTTTATTTTATAATTTTTAGCTATTGTTTTGTATTTGACCGACATAATTTTTTGTCATGCACGTACAGAATTAAATCGTTTATTGAAAATATTGCTTAGTTTTTATCTTGACAAGGGCAAGGATTGTTTCAACAATCAGTCATCCGTGACTAAACTTGACGATTTTAACCACGACTGTGACAAATGCTTAAATTTTCAATAGTTTCTCACTTGCTATGTGAATCCAACTTAAATGTGTCAGGTTAGGTGAATTTTCGAAATCAGCAAAATGCAAAATTGTAGATGACAAAATTGCAATACTCACAGAAAGTTTTAACAGCACTTTTACGAGTAGTCCACCAGAACTGTTCTTGTCGATCAGTCCCTCCTTCAAGAAATATCCAGTCACTTACACTGAACCACACCACTCTGAAAATCAAGTTAGCACTTCACGAAAGTCCTGCCACGGGTCCGGGCAAACCCGTTTGGGCCAAATTCCGGTTTTACGTGAGGTCACTCGCCGCGCACGGAGGGTTAGACGGTTCCGCTTCAACTATTTGAGGGTTGAAAGGAAAGTCTGATAGAAAAGTTTCGTGTGTAAACTTTTTTCGCGATGTCGGGAAGTCGCGTCGCGGCGCCGCGATGCACGGGCGTCGCGGCCGGGTGCTCATCGGAGACTGCCGCGGCGTATAATTTTAGCCAGTGTGCAGTCGAAGCCTCCGCATCTGTACACAAACGTTTCACTGTGTGCTGGCTTGCAGATTCTTGTACTGCGTCAACGGTCGAGTAGCGGTTGAAATTATCGTCACGTTTCCATCGCCGCTTTTTGAGTTCGCATTGCAAAATTTTCTTTTGATATATCAGCGATGGTTTCTTAAGGTCAGCGCCTTAGTCTCGTCAGACTGGTCGCATAGACGTTCGGGAAAGGTATCAGGTTCTGGAGCTCGGCTCATTTATTGTTATGGGCCTGCAGTCGGGTGCATAGTTTTATGAAATTGGCTTTTTGTTCATACCGTCTCGACGGTCCCGAAGGAGAGCCTAGGGGGGCGCTGAACCTGCGATTTTATTAGCTACGTGTGCCGGCATGGTGTTGGTGATTGATTCTGCATATGCTTTGCCATTCTATTTCCCGTTTCATATTTGCTGTGGTATTGTAATGGGGAAAAGTAAATTTATTGTATTGCCTCTGAATTTCCAGACAACCTGTAAATCAAAGATATTGAGTAATTTAATTCTTGGAAAAGGTAATGTGAAAACCGATTGTTTTAGATGATCCAGAATAAATATGAACCAATATGAATGATAATAAAAGGTATCATATGCAAAAAATAAAACTAGTAGAATCAATCATGCCTATATTGAATTCTTAAAATACCAAAACCAACTTTATTTGTTTTAATCTTGAGCCGTTTAGGTTTCTATGAGTGCTTTATGATAGCTCCTAGACCAATAGACTGAATTTCAATGTGCATTTGTCTGCATGTGTCTCCAGATGATAAGAAAAACTGTGTGTGTAATAGGAAATAAGCAATATTGTACACATGTGTATTGTGTACATAAGTTAAAATGTATTAACATCGAAAGCTAAATTCCAATCGAGTTTAAGGTAAAATATTTTGAGTAACTTACACAATTTATGCTGTAAGGCTTTATAGAGTCCTTCTGAGGAAATGTTCTAGTATTCGCACGGTCGCTCCCGAGTCTCGCACGATTAACATTTGCGCCTGATAACCCGCTGGTATTTTGCTCTAACCGTAATATAGAAATTAATTATCTTACCTGAGGTCTTACTCTATTTTATAGTTTCTCTGCTTCTGCTTTTTGTGGCTTTAACGTCGGCTTTTGAAGTTGCCGCCATCTTTGAGGTCCCGAGTTCAAGGCCTGGATACTGGCGTCAATCGAACTTTTTGTGTGGTCATTTGATTGCGAGTTTGATCGTTGTTCCAAAAAAAAGCAAGTATATTATACAAGGTGTTTCAAAACAACGAGTAAAGAATAAAGGGAGTTACTCAGAATCAGTAACTGAACATCTTTCTCGTAGAAATATAGGTCAAATAACGCCACAAATAATTTAACCTCCCATACTAAATCGGTAATGTGACCCGTCTGATTTCTATGGAGAGTCAATTAAATTTTGGCATATTTCGACCCATGTTTCTAGGAGAAAGTTGTTCAGTTACTGATTCTGAGTAACTCCCTTCATTCTTTAATCGTTGTTTTGAAACACCTCAGCAATGGACTTCCTACGACTGAAAGTGATAATAATTAGCCGGCAAACTTGATTGTGATACTGTCATAAGGGATAGTGATGGTAAGAGTCAAAAATATGGAAAACATTTTATAAAAAAGAATAGAGCAAGTCTTCGCTGGTCAAATTCGTAACGTAAGGGCTATAATATTCTCGTCTAAATATGCCCTCGTCACAAGAGATTGCAAATAATATGAACAAATGATTTCTGAGTACAACCCTTGCTTAGAAATATGAACCCTTTGTGTTCACTGCTTATAAATAATTTTGGTCATAAATCGAAATGGGCAATTAAATTATTATAATATCTGTGTAACAACACATATATCTATCCTTACTGTATGCAATAAAAGAACGAGTGATGACTTAATTAAGTACGGCAAGGTTTCTCTTCATAACCATTATGAAAGATAAAATCCTAACTTCCCTTTTACAAGAAAACATCTTGAGACACTCTACGTAATGACTTGAACCTAAATATTTTTCAGTGAGCACGGATGTCCGATTATGAGGTCATATTCTTTTATTCACCACTCTCAATTTGGTACCAAAATTCCACAAAATGACTTATTTAAACTATTATGTTCAATTAAAACAAAATAAACTTATTATTACAACTATGTACCATGTCTACTTGTATAATGAACATAGGCATGATGGTTACCTCACTCCTTATGGGTGCGCATCTAAAAGAGCCTAAACGGCAGAATCAGTACTGAAATATGAAATAATTGCAATAGCAGTTTTATGAATATGAAGTTAACTTTGACAGTTTAGCAAGTAAATGATCACCTGAATATTTACTAGCTAAAAGCATTTGTCTAAGAGCATGTCAAGCCTACTACACTGCTAGGCAGTGAGCCAGCTACCCACGCCATAACTGGACCGTTTTACCAAACTATAACAATAACCACGCAATTTATGTAAACATCGACGACTTAACTGCATGTATTTTAAGCACTTGGCTTACAAAACATAACTTTCCGTATTTGGCACAACAAGGTCAAAAAACATCTATGCGATCTCTGCGAATCTGGATCAAAAGATAAATTATTTTCTGTAGAACCCAACATTTAATATTTCTATTTAAATTGTCGTACACAATAAAAATATTTAATAATTAATAGGTTCGCCTGAGAGCTTAGGCTAGTGATTTAATTTAGAACATACCTATCGGACATACCCGTGCGAATCAGTAATCAGTAAGCTCAAGTGGCAATGGGCAGGACACATAACGCGATGAACTGATGGCCGTTGAGGCACAAAATTTCTAGATTGGAGACTCTTTGACCAAGGCAGCGTAGTACGTCCACCGATAAAATGGATAGACGACCTTGTAAAGATCGTAGGATTGAACTGGATGCAGACCGCTTGTGATCGATCGCTGTAGAACACCGTAGAGGCCTATGTTCAGCTGGTTCAGCATTGGACGTCCTTTGGCTGATAATGATGATGATGATAATACTTATCGTTTTAATACAAAAGATGAACGTAGTAGGCGTGGAAAATTCCATAAACCTAGAGGTGAATACCTGAACTTTTCATTCCATTTTTGGCGCTTTGAGAAGAATTGAGAGTTGCCTTCATTTCAATCGTGTATCTATTTATTTTTTGTGTAAGAATGTGACTTTCTTCATACTTGTACCTTTCCTTAACGTCTTCTTAAATTTCTCCAATAAACAGAAGTTATTCAAATGCTAGAAAATGTAGTAGTAGCTGTAGTACATAACTTTTACTCTGCACACTGCACATTCAATACCACACCGTGCCTTCCCAGCTGAATAAATATAAATTTCTCCCGCATTTAATGGATCAAAACCGATAAGCTCGTCTTTGTATGCTATTAAAGATTTAGCACTTCTGTTAGCAGACTCTAGTCCGTCGTATGTATCTAGACTGAGTCGTAATGCACTGAATTTTGTTTAGGAACTATTCATTACCTTATCGCATCGTTTAAAAGTAATCTTTATATGGGTAACATAAGAAAAACTATTGCATTAATGCATTTAGGCCCGATAATTGAGTGATGGTCATTAAAATAGCCATTTTGACTTTGGCTATGGTATTATTTCTTCAAAACGTCCAATTGTAAATCTTCAACCGCTGGACGACATTTAACCATTCGTTTACTTAACCATTGATCGAGCAACTGAGCCTTAAAGCACATTTTATACAAGTATTTTTGACTATTCCTTTTCTTTGTTCTTATTAGTTAATATTTGTTTGCTTTATTTAGTAGATGCTAAGATAAATGTGACGACGAAACATTCTGGTAGGACTATTTCTTACTGTAAACATATTGTAAATGATGTTTGTGGAAAATTATTGATCTCAATTATCTTGATCGAGTCTGACCAAACATATTACAGATATATTACCTAAAACTTTAAGTAAGCATATTTGAAGTAAAAATAGAGGTTATTCTTTCAACTATAATTGCTGCATTATTATGATTAATCTCGTCTTTGACTCTCAAAACACGGAAAGTGAAAATACTGTCTATTTCTTATTTGAAAATGAAGGAAAGCGAAGCTGCCCCGTCTATAAATAACAAAGATAATGCGAACATAGCCACTGTACAAGTTATTGTCAACAGCTTAGAAGGAATGCCGTGCACAAACGCGTATTTCACTATGAAAATCGCTGGACAGACGGTAGTGATGTTGGGATGTAGGTGACCACCCAGAAATATCGATACAGTAGGTATCAAATCCAATAACATTTATTTTGTTTGAACATAAAACAGTTTACAGCTGAGGTGAAACAAATTTTATACATATTATGTGTAATACTAACCTGTAAGCCAAAATATGTGCTTTAGGAAAGTTCATAAGAATAAGTTACATTGTTTCGTAAATTCAACTCTTACTTGCTATATTATATTACACACGAATTAGTGAGAAAGGAATCTTGTAGTATTTAGTTTATTTTCATACACATGACACGTTTGGTGCAGTGGTTAGCGCTCCTGACTACTGAGCCAGTGGTTCCAGGTTCGAATACCACAAGGTGCAAATGTTTGAGTAATGAGCGAACATTTGTTCGTCATAAAAACCAGAGATTTGATGTGTTGCCTGGTGCATATTTATGTTTATTTACTTAGTAAATTTATAAACCAAGAATGATTGCATAATAGAAAAACAGTAAGTAAAGCCTCTGCTGGTGCCTGGTTGATAATTATGCAGGTACTACAAGTTTGAGTCCGAGCATTTACTTGAAAGATTGTTTAATTTAATCATCATTTAAGTATAAAACATTAAGTATTGTTTTCGCCATATGTATTTCACAAATTATATAACAAAGTGCCAAAACTGTACACAGATTAGCCATTATACAAGATCGTAAATTGGTATCGTAGATAAAAAACTCGAATACTAAGTGCAATTCACCATCAACAAATAAGTACTAACCAACGTATAATTCAAATATTTTAACGTCATGGAGCTAACCAGAACTTATTCGGACATTGTGAAATCGACTTTTTAAATAAATAAAAGCTTCACATGTAATTTAAGGACTATTTTGAAAAATACTTGATAAAATTTTATCGATATGATGACAGCCGCGTCATCGACATCACTATCAACATTTCGCCAAGAAAATCGTCAGGCATAGACAATAAACACGTCTCCAGATCGACAAGAGACAAAGCAATGTGGAGCCACTTTCGAAAGGTCCGCGATGGACGTCGTTATTCAAACTGCAATCTGAGTGCATTAGTAAGGATAAACATATTGTTTATACAAGTAATAACGTTAAGGTTTAGCTGGTGACTCAACGCTCCGTGATTGAGACTATGCAGCGCCTGTGGTGGTCCTTTGCAAAAATGTGTAGTTAAAAAACAGGTTTCTTTTTACTTTTTACCACTGTCACTTTATTAGTTGAGAAATCGTTTACAAATATCATTTAAAACATATTTGATATTCAGTGTTGTTTCTTAATGTCTCCAAACTCTAGTTACAAGATTATTTTATACCTATCAAGCATCGGATGAGCATAGGAAGTTTTAGAACTATTACCATTTTTATAACTTAACCAAAAGAATTTCGTGGAACCCACTCTGAATACAACTTAATGACAGTTTCAACCTTTACAATTTACTGCATACTCTAGGTAACCAAAATACATACCTACCAAGATACGTAACAATTTTTCTTGACTATCTAAGGACACAAGTAATTTTTGTTGGAAAAGGACCAAAAAATGCTCCCTAAAAACAAAGTCCTTCACAATTTCCTACCAAAACAATGTAAATCAATACTTTCCCTGGTCCCGAACAGTATCTGCGCACGTCATAATTCAAGCTGCAATCTGTGCATTAGCAAGGTTGTCTTGAGCGACCGCGCCTCTGCAGTATAGCTATGGGCTAGAGCGCTAACACGTGGAGAGCTACTATTTGTTCAAAATATTTAATCAGAGCAAGACACTTAAAGATGCCAATAGATGCCTGGAAAAAAATTATAGATGCCTGAAAAAAAAGCAGCTTCAAAATTAATAATGTGGTGATTAGATGAGCAAAAACTAAAACAATTTTTATAGAAGAAATGCTACAAATAAAAAATAGATGCTAAATGTTCAGTGTCTGAGGTAGGCACTGAGCTGTGGTATAGACTAAAAATACAAAAAAGCATCCAACCATCGGGTGTTAAAAAAAAATCTAAACCATTGAGGGATAGAAGTTAGTAATGGGAGTTGCGAACAGCCTTGTGGTATTTAGCTAGCTCTATACTTTAACGGTGTAAATCTTAACTAACAAGCCCATACATTAAATATTTTTTGTATGTCCCAATGTAAAGGATGTCAGTATGAAATCATTTATGATATCACATACACTTGTCTCATAAATTTCACATTGATCTGCTTTTAACCATACTGTAAATACCAATACCAATTCATTATAGGCCTATTTCTAAGAAGCGCACAAACTTCATTATTGAAGACCCATAGTAGTTCCCGTAAGGTCCTGTTCCCATGAGCGAGTACCGGCCACAGTTCAAATCGTGCCCGCGCGCGACCTTTGTCAACCACAGAGCAACGAGACGTGGTACTGCTGCGCGGGCGCAAGTAAGCTGGTTTACATTTGTATTCAAATATGGTACCAAAAAAGTTTAAAAAAGTAAAAGCTAGTATAGGATTCCATTTGTCTAGGCTTAGATCCTGCAGACTGTGTCCCTAGACTCCCTGTAATTTTATTTCTTCTTAGGTCCTGCTGATTGAGTGAATGTTAAAAAAAAACTGCGAAAATAATTAAGGGTATTAAAGCTTATTAATCTGAAAGGAGTCGTAAGAAAATGAAAAGAAATTCAGAAGCTTTTACAAATGCTTGGAGTGCTGGATGCGCTGGAGTAGTGGTGGAAATCCATATACGAAGTTATATTTTGTAGACCTACATTTAAACCCAGTCTAAATAATAACTACAGTCTTTAAAAGAACATTTGATTACAGGTGATTTATAAGTGATAGAGTCATTTAACGTTGCCATTAGTCTTTATAACTAATTATCTTTAAACACAATGCTTCCTATTGTATAGCTGTCTAATACCTAGTTATTAGATTGATCTATCATTCCAATTCCAAGGATACAAGTGCTTTTAGACCTAAGTAACCTCCTGCAGAACTACCACTTTCTTTGTTATAGTATCTAGTGTTCCCACATTTGTATCGACCTAATTATTGACACGAGAATGCATAATAGCTAGATCACGTAATGATTAAAACATTTACATACAATGATACTTCATTTCAAAGGTACCGTGGAAAAATTTTGAAAGGACTGCATTTTGAAATAATTTTTCAGTCATTTTATTTTTACAATTAATAATAATAATAATAAATCATTTATTGTAAGAAACAAAAATTGTGTACAATATCAGTGGCTGATGCCTCCTTTTAAGCTTGCTGAAACCTGTGACAGGAAGCACCGCTCTTCAGTGACACTTTCGTACATATGAAAATCCTAAAAACAGGTAATAATTACAATTACATAACAAGTAACGTGGAAGACGCCTTCAAGCTCCTGGAATGGGAAGGATTCGGCATCAACGTCAATGGCGAATACATCACACACCTCCGGTTTGCCGATGATATAGTCGTTGTGGCAAAGACGCTAGATGATCTGGGCATTATGCTCGAAGACCTTGACCCAGTATCCCAACATGTGGGTCTTAAAATGAACATGGAAAATACGAAAATTATGTCGAACTCCCGTGTTGTACCCACTCCGGTATCTGTTGGGAACTCAATTCTTGAAGTTGTTGACGAGTACGTCTACCTGGGACAAGTAATCCAATTAGGTAGGTCCAACTTTGAGAAAGAGGTCAATCGACGAATCCAACTCGGCTGGGCAGCGTTCGGGAAGCTGCGTAAGAGCGTCTTCTCGTCTCAATTACCTCAGTGTCTGAAGACGAAAGTCTTCAACCAGTGTGTGTTACCAGTGATGACATACGGATCCGAAACGTGGTCTCTAACTATGGGCCTCATAAAGAAGCTCAAAATCACACAACGAGCGATGGAGAGGGCTATGCTCGGTGTGTCTCTACGAGATCGAATCAGAAACGAGGAGATACGTAGAAGAACTAAGGTAACGGACATAGCCCTGCGAATCAGTAAGCTCAAGTGGCAGTGGGCAGGGCACATAGCGCGAAGAACTGATGGCCGTTGGGGCAGAAAAGTCCTAGATTGGAGACCCTTCGACCATAGGCGCAGCGTAGGACGTCCACCGACAAGATGGACAGACGACCTTGTAAAGATCGCAGGATCGCACTGGATGCAGACCGCTCACAACCGGTCGTTGTGGAAAGCCATGGGAGAGGCCTATGTTCAGCAGTGGACGACCTTCGGCTGATAATGATGATGATGACATAACAAGTTGTAATCAAACATTTAATTATATAAATTCCGTTCAACTGATAAAGATTTTCATCGTAGCATGGATAATGTTGGAAAAGTTCATAAACCGTAAAGATAATCAAGACTGGGTTCTTCATAATAACTACTTCAACTTGCTTTTGTTTGAAATACTCACCGCCATGCCTCTTCTTTTCATTCTGCATGCTTTTCCTCACCTGAAGGTTGTCTGGAAGAAATTGCTTCAAGCAATAAGACCGCCTAAATTGTACTAGTAGCGAATAAATAAGATGCTTTCCTGTGTAATTACTTTGTTTATGGTGTGCAATAAATAATTTTTATTATTATTATTACTTCATACTAACTTAAATAACAGATATCTAAATCCTTTTGTCATAGTGAAAAGAAGGAAAACCGTTGACCTGCCCGATTTACCAACGATGTACGAAGAGAGGAACCAACGATTATTGTTAGTATGTTACTACTACCATTTGCCATCTTTCTACATTACCTAAAGGTTTGACTGGCAAAGGATTATTTTAGCATTAAGTCCACTTTTGTACACTAAATTTGTACAATAAAGTCTTTAAATAAAGAAACTAATATTAAAATTACCATGAACTCCATAATCTTTGAACGCACAAGCAATACCTCCATCTAACCGCTTGCATTTCATTTGCTCTATTGCAACAGTTACAGATGTTAGCTTTACTGGAGTAGATATTGTTTTCGATTTGCTATCTTTAGGTCATCAGGTTTAATAAACTTTCCTAGGGAGTTGTCGGTCTGCAGGACTAGCTTTGTTAATTTGATGTTAACATTTGTTGGGGAAATGTTAAGGCCTGAGAGAGCTGTGTTGCATTTGATCGCGAGAATGGTTATCAAATGCATTGGACAGTATATTATCAATGTTTTAGGTGTATGATTTGCTAAATTGTTTCATTATTTACTTCTTTACTTGTCTATTCTTACTGAAACTAACACACCTCATAAAAAGGCGGGTCCTAATGTCAAGACTAGCTAAAGAAAACATACTCGTACCTTCAAAATGGTCTCGGCTTACTATTTTATTTCTATTCATATTAATGGGCATTCAAATCAACATTAAATAGGTACTACCTCTAGGTAAAAGACATACTTCACTTCATTATTTGCTTCTTTATTTGTCCATATCATATAAAAAGTACCAGTAAATGTCAATTTTAGATAAAGAAATCATCCTACTTCGAAATAGTGTCAGCCATCGTTTTCATTTCTATCCAAAGTATTGAAAAATCATTTAAATTAACAGGTACATGTACAATGCAATCAAATTACTTGTCCTGCATAGTTCTTATCCTAGATATTACATCCAAATACACTAGACAGAAACACGAAATTGGTCGAGCCCATAAATAACCTGCAACCAAATTAGAACTATTTCTCAGCCAGCCCAAACATTGGATTGTAATTGCAAATCAAACACAGGTGTAGACACAATATCAGAAACGCAAGGAGAACCGCGTGCACTGGTCGCTGTAGGGTGAATATCATTTGTGGAATTAATGGGACAAATAGAAAACACATTTTCTCCTTGTAATGTTTTTATTTCTATTATTTTTTTGTATCTCAAAGATTTTTAAGGACTATTTACTTTGTTTGTTTGTGGAAAACAATTAGCAGCGTTTGCCTTGCCATGTCAAAGTCCATAAATTCAGTCAGTATAAAATTTCGATTGTCTGGTATAATTCGGACCTAAGTACGAGCGTTCAAAAATCCGACGAAGCACTTTGAGAAAATAGTGCCCTTGCGCTTCACTTGACTCGGCTTTAGCGGGCCCGTGGCCCCAGATTGATCGGCATGTTAACAGGGATGACAACACAGTGATGGCTACTCAATACCCAGTCGGAGACATAGTTTTGACGCCAGTGATACCTGCCGTCAAAACTATGTCTCCGACACGGCAACAAAGCGTATATGTCACTTCAACGTCTAGCCGTCGACATTTATCGTTCGCTTCTATTACTGATATTTTTGGCAAACTGCCGTCTGCATAATTTATCATCTCTTAATTGACTGAACTCTCCTAACGACGGCTATTGTCACTCCGTGAAATAGGTGAGATCGCAGGTTTAAAACGTCCCATGTCGCAGATTTGGGCTGGCCTTATGTATTATCAAAAACAGTATAGTACCATAATAAAAGCTAATATTAACGGAACTGATAGCCATCGCTTGGTCACCCTACGAGTCAGAGGCAGTGCTACAGGTTTAGTAGGTCGCGGATCGCTAGGCCTGCCCTTATGTGTGCTATCGGCCCTTACACCTGCCGACCGATAGAAAATAGATAGTCGCCTAGATAATGAGATGACATAGACATGCACCAAACGCTCAGGGGGCGTATTGCGATCCAACTTAATCCGTTCAATTCCGAGGCAGTTCAATTCCCACTCGGTGCAAACGAATATTATCAATATTATAATAATACTACAATGGTATGAATATTGTTATATTATAGTAATATTATCAATATAATGCGAAATTGCAATAAGAAATGCTAATTTGACAGTAAAGCAGAGCGTTTTAACTGTCCAAACTGCATCGCAATACGCACCCAGGAATCGATAGGCCGCCGGCGGTCGCATAAACAAAAGAATATTGATAAACACATCTGTGAGGGTTCAATATCAAATAAGCAAGTTTCGATGATAACTAGATTAGTTGTCACTTGTTTTATTTATATAAACGGCACTATTAGGGTTCTATCCTAAGACTATTAGTATATCAATTATCAAAGCATTGATTTATTTGTAGTAACATTGCTGGTAAAATAGTATCGCGTCTATCTGGCAGAAACGCGTCCGATACCGCTGAAGTACGTGAGAGTGAGTGGAGGACGGAGCACCTACGACTGTGCTCGCGCCGCTGGTGCACACGACGAGGGCCGATAAGTTCCGACGTTTCACGACGATGCCAAAAGGACTAAACACACAAAAAAAAATGGAGTTTACGTTCATTTATAGTAACAGAATGCACGGAGTACTTAATGCAATTAAAGTTAGCACCCGTTTTGAATTTCAATTAAAATTAAAATAATCCTAGAAACTGTTGATCAACTGTACGTGTAAACGCTCCGTTCAATATATCAGGTATGTCTTGTCCACTCATTAGATACCTACGCTACAACTTTTAATGGCAACACTTTCGATGCAGTTTACCGGCCATTGTTACCACTTGACCGATAAACGTCCACATAATTGACAGGACTAGAGCCTGATAAGAGAAATATACGGCTATTTTTAGCGATATTCCAAGCAAATGCTTATTAGAGTCCAAGCCAGATTGTTCGCCTTAAAGGTATTCATGCCAATAACTCACTGTCTTGGAGTAAAAACTAAATCAATTAAAATGATTAACTTTTAATCTAAAGTGTTTTAACTCAGTACTTTTCCATGTAGAATGAAAAAGTTATCAGTGTTTATTATTCATGGCCCAAAAGTTAGATTTTATATTGTATCAAAAGCTTCAAGAACAGCTACAAAAAATGGACTAAAAATAAGTTTACAATGTACTAAGATTATATTTTTACATCTCTATAGTTTTTTTTTTACAACAGAAATTCGTAAAATTTGTTGAAAAGTGCTAAAAAAAAGTAATCAATACAAACTCAAACTTCTTAAAGCCCATAAAATTCAGTAATATATATATTTTTTGTAGAAATTGAGAATCTATAATGTTAATAAAATTGTTATTTTTTTAATTGCTATTTGTTCATTCATGTCTGCATAGTGTCTGAGAATGCTAATGACATCCGATCCCTGAATGTAACCCAAATCAATCGACAGGTAGAGTTTTCTTGGTATTTGGTCCAATTTAAATAAGTTACATGTCTGGGGTCTAGGTTGTGAACTTATAATCAAATTAACCACTAAATAATAGCTTTTATTTTCTACGATTTTTCTTATTCAGGTCCAATGTCTAACGTTCAATTTCGATTCTCTCCGATTCTGAGAATGTAAAAACGTGAAAAGAGTTTTCAGAAATATATAAAACACCGGACCTGTGTAAGTAGGCCACAAAATCTTCTACTCTCAATTATGACATTCAAGAATTGACTGACATTCCTCCCATAATAAGTCTCTGGGCCTCTTTGATCTTCTTCACAGTCGGGTAAAACCTTCAAACCCAAAACCTAAAGTGGCTAAACACAAGCGGAATGCTAAGGGCCATCGTATCTGTTAGCACTGTCCAACTGGTTAGCTTATTGCCTCTAGTGATGTCATCGTCGATACTTTTTAGGTATAGGCGTGTAAACACAAAATTTTGATATCGTAAATGGAAATACATCTTTAGTGTTTGTCGGCGATGTTCGAAGCGCTTATCGTTACAAAGGACACGTTCGTAAATTGCCCCAGAGTCGTTTAATGTTTGATTAAAGAAAAGCATTAGGAGACTTGACTATATAATTTTGCAAAAAATATATTGAATTTTTAATACAATATTGTTAATTTACTTTGCTTTTATCTAGCGGCATATAAATCTACAAAAAAAATAGGACAACTATTGAATACAATTTCCTGTCCCCAACAATTGTTGTTTGGCAGAAAATAGCGGTTTCGAGCACTTATAAGCAAACTGACGACCGCTTAACGAAATGGCATATTGTGTCATACTGTGTCATGTGGCAGTTAGTTAAATAAGCAAGCGCTCGCAATCGCTATTTTAAGAAGGAAGATGACGTTTGCCTCCCATGGGTACTAACCTTTAAACCTACCAACCTCTTCCTAAAACTTGAAAAAAAAACTGTGACAAGGAACTTCTTTTCGTTGGCTATTGTTTGCGTCATCGTAATTTTCACGCGTCACGCACCTAGCGGGGCAGTTTTCTATGTTTGAGTTTTGGTGGCCTAGATTGCGGGTTTTCGACACAGATGGCGCTATGATCTAGAAAGACCTGTGCAAGAGATTGAACCCACACAATTTATTTCGTTTTATGTGAAAACCCCGCTATTTACGGCTTATATTACTTTATATTATTTTAAAAGGCGAAGAAACGAACCCATAAGTTTTGGTCGTGACGCATGGATTTTTACTTTTGGGGCAAGCAATGTATGGCGCGCCGACCGCCTCCTTTTATATTACGGCAAATTTATGATATATTTATGTATTATTTTATTGTTTGCTATAGAGTTAAATATAATCTATAATCCTCATTCTCTAACTAACCAAAGAATATATTACCAGAATTAATGAATAGATAAAATTATTCTGGGTATGCTCGCTACACCGGCAACTCTATCTTTACCACGCTAGACTTACTCTGAACTTCTGGAATCAAAAGCAAGCCCATTAGAAATAAAATTTACATCTAGCCAGTTTCAGCTTGTAAGAGCTAGTAAACAAGCAAGATATCTACATGCAGCAACGAAAGGGACATCACTATCAGTGTAGTGGCACACTGGCCCATTCATACCACCTGCGTTAAGCGCAAGGTAAACACGGCCCACTTTAGTTCTGTTTTCTTTTATGGGAATTATGAATGGGATAAGAGAAGCGTGTATTGAGGAAACCATGTAGGTATGAATGAAATTATTGTAGTAATGGCGTTGATTTGTATTTTCCCCTTTTTTTAACATAGTTTTTGTCGTAAAAAGTAAGCAAATGTATGAACTAATTAAATTATTCATATTTTTTGTAAAATGACAGATTGTTTCTATCAATAGATACTAAATAAAGTAGTATTTTCAGGTTATTAAGTTTAGGTACTATTATAGTAACCAATGGGTGTTTTACAGTGTTTTTTCTTAAGTACCCTGGGTACCCATGGGCGGTCGAGCGGTTAAACGATTTCATCTACCTAGGCTGCTATGATGATTGCGTTTGCATCATGTAATGCTGAGCTCAAATGCATGAGTTTGAGTCATGTCGACGAAGCCATTACAAGTATGACAAAATTCCCATTCCACTGCAAATTAAAAGTTATTGCCAGTGTTACAGCACAGAAAGAATAACACAACAGCAATTTAGACTACCTAATCTATTTCTCGATAATCAATCTTGGGCCTAACTCTTCCAATCTTGACCCGCGGCGATTCTCGCAACATACGAATATTACCTATGACATGGCAAAATAAAAAAAATCGCACACACAAACAAAAACTGTAACAAATAAGAGAAACAAATTGCTTTGTAATAGAGTCTAGTTTAAATCATGATATTCAATGGTCGTTAATTTAAGTTGGTCGTAAGAAATAATACTGTAAAAGTATTATACTTTGCTATGGTTAACGATAAAAGTATAGATAGAGTTACCTATGGCCAATGTGACTAGGTACAAAAAATCAAAGATAAAATAGGATAAGATAATCATTTACTGTCTCAAAACTGTGTACAATAATAATCAAAATCATTCAATTCATTTCGCATTTAGAATACTTCTTAGTTTTTTTTTTTTTTAAATCAAACAGCAAAAGCTTAAGATAAGTGATATTGCCTGTAAATGAAAAGAACATTCTTTTAAGCCAACTTTTTTGTTATACTTATGCGATTATAATGTTGAGTGATTCTTCTATGCTTCTTAACATCAACAAAATGGTCATCTAGTGTAATTTATCATTTTGGTCATTTAGTTATGTCATTGTGGGTGTGACGTTTCGTCAAATATTTTGCATGGCACAAATTGCAGATGACTGTGTGGGGTCACTTATTCAGAAGATTTTATTAGTGAATCGTTGACCTAATTTTGAGATACTTTTGTTACATAACAGTCCAGTTATAATAATCCAGTTGTTTTATAGGACAGAAAGAAAGAGATGGGAAATAAGTCTTTTTATCACACAAAAAATGTCAAGACTAGGTAACGACAAGAAAAATTCGTCGTTTAACTAACACTTATTACACATTTTTGTCTGCTTATGCAGGATTGAATGAGGATTTGTACCTAAAAATAATTTGATTGAATTTTGAGCGAAAGAAAACCTAAGAGAACATGAGTCTTAAATGTAAATAACAGCAAAATAGATTACGTCCTCAATTCTTCCCTATTAATTAACAGTCGCAAGACAAATTGCATGTTTGTCTTACCGCCTTAAGCGCGATAACGTTTTGATTTTAGCACATTACTCTTAATGCTCCATGAGGCATTTATAGCAGCACTTACACAGCCCCAAATTAAAGGTTCTGAGAGTTATAATGTCATTATTCATTGAAATAATTTCGATAACTAGCAATTTCGTCTTTATGTAATGAAATAATAAGATTTCAGGCCATCTTAACATTAGATTTCGCCCGTTCAAGACTTCGTGAACACGTTTCTTTTATACGGGAAATTAAAATTTAAGTTCTCTAGATAAAAATAAAAATACGCCGTCTTTTTAAAAATAAGATTAATTTAATTAAATTTTAGGAAGATATCCAAAGTAAATTGATATATCTTTTTAAAAGTAGAACATAATTTGCCTTTTGCCTTGTCATAAACCTAAAAGCCGATGATCTCACTCTATCAAAGAAATCACGGGACATTTTCAGATCATCCACTAAGGATTATCAGGACGGGCTCAACCTTCAGAAATGAAGACACGACTAAGAAAAAGAAAGTAACCTTATTTATCTACGAGATCGAATCAGAAACGAGGAGATACGTTAGAAGAACTAAGGTAACGGACATATTCCTGCGAATCAGTAAGCTCAAGTGGCAATGGACAGGGCACATAGCGCGAAGAACTAAAGGCCATTGGGATTGGGGCAGATAAGTTCCAGATTGGAGACCCTTCGACCAAAGACGCAGCGTAGAACGTCAACCAACAAGATGGACAGACGAACTTGTAAAGAGCGCAGGATCATACTGGATGTAGACCGCATAGAAGCAATCTCTGTGAAAAGCCGTGAAGGAGGCTTATGTTTAGCAGTGGACGTTTTTTGAATAATCATGATGATGTTACTGCGCAGCTTCTGAACTGTCAGAGCATAGCTAAAAAATCTTGATTTAAATTACATTCTGTAATGAATAATTACTAAAACTTGTCTACAATAAATTACGAGTACTGGATTCTCCAGTAATGGCACTGTGCAGATAGCTTTTTGATATTAGGTTGTGAAATATCTAGAAATTAAACTGTTCTCATACAGTGACTTATTACTTTTAATGTGTGAACGTTACCATGGCTAATTCACACCAGCATAATGTGCAATTATAATTAAATTAGTTGCGTGTGTGTACAGTCTTGTTATGTGACGGTTATGTCAGAGCTGCTAGTTTCAGGAACACATGACCATTGGGGGGTTAAATGTCATATGTCATTCTATTTTGCCCACACACTCGCTCTTGGGCTCGTAATGCAACCTCAAAATAAGTATTTTCGTGGGCCTAGCTACCTTCGATAGATGATCGGTTCGATCGATGATTTGATAAAGTTCATATTTTTGTAATTCTCCGTGTCATCGTAGTGCCTTCGGTGCCGATTAGAAGCGCCTAATTTGTCATATTTTTGAATTCGGTTACAAATAGGAACGCTACAGTTCATTTCATTGACGCCATCCTACTAATCTTATATTATTATCGCAACGGTTTGTGAGGATTGATTGAAAATTATTGTATGGAGTTCGACAAGTTTGTAACAGCTACAGTCATATCCACTATGATGCTAAGTACCTTCAGAGAATTCACAATTAGTTGCACTCACATTTTGATGGTTGTGTAAATAGGATGTCTCAAATTAAAAAGCATTAACTTAAGCCTTAGGTGATGTAAGTGTACGCAATTTTGTATTTATCGAGTATAGGTTAATTAGCAGTTGCAGAGTTAACCCATTAAATCCTTGATAAGCTGTTTAAAGCCGATCAATCATCATCGACTGCAGAATATTTGTGTGGTAACGCTGTAAATAGGAGTAAAGTGATTGACCACTGGTCCTCAAAGTATAGGTACTTATAAATTACTTTCTCTCCCATCGAAATTCAGTGATGTTATCCAGTCTCAAAGAAAAAAAAATAGCTAAGTAGGTACTTACGGAGGATTTTTTACAATCTGCTGATATCTTTTGTTTTAGTAGGTACTCAAGATCTCTTGAGTTATCAGCATGACTTTAAAAATACTTTTTTCTTGTAAAGTTATTTATACAATGTACAAAGCTAATACCTATGATTAACGTGTGCTTGTTTCAAGGCTTTGTAAGGTAATTGAGCTATCTTTATCATATTAAGAGTTTTCGTAATTACTTTTTATTCAGCTGTATTAGCATGACAAAGTCAAAAGTGGGGTTGACCAACAGCACTGCCTAACAAGTGCTAACTTAGCCCCAATTTAACAACCTATCTAAAAACTTCTACTTGCAAATATTTGAGAACCAACGACCTTAAGCCCACTCTACCAATTTGCATGTATTTCTTCCGCCACATTGACCAGTAAAGAAACGAACTGGCGCGCTATTCATCATTATTCCATTAATATTATTACGTCCCTAGATCACACTGTAGCGTAACAAGCTAACTAGTTACATCGATATTTCGTCAGTTCATCGACTAAACAATAATAGACATTTGTTGTGTAAACCCTGATAAACCCATTGAACTAATAGTAGTTTAAATATATCTAGTAATAGTACTAGCGTATGGAACTGACATCACGAACAAATTTTGTGCTCCATGAATTTATGACACGGTCATCAACTTGTAGTACGAATCATAATTCTAAATTCAACCTTTCAAAGAAATTTGTTTTGCGGCTAATTTTTTTCTTGGCATAGCTTCTCTATACGTAGTAGTAACAACTCACTGGATAAACCAAACGAAAATACTTTGTTATTTAATAGGAGAATGTATTATATTAATTATAGATGTATTTTAGACATATAATGCCTACACTACATTACAACTTTCGATTCAATATAAGAGCGATAATAGTATAAAAGTTTAATCATTTAATATCGATAACCCACTTTCTTTATTACTGATTTTATGTTATTTGTTAAATAGCCCTTTAACTCATTAACGTGGCCTCACATCGTCACTGTTTGATTTATACGACGGTAATTTCTGAAACTTTCTCGGTTTACAGTATAGTTTAGCTTACAATGATAAACTTATATTGATATTAAATTGAAAAGATCAATAATTATTTGAAAGCTATATTATTATGCTCGTTGAAAATGTGATTTCCAACGCATGTGACAAAATTTATGCTACGTATCATAATGCGGAATTCAAACCTAAGTTGTTTGGCTTTGTAAAAAGGAACTAAGTGGAGTCAATCAATACAAATAGTTAGGTTAAATGCAGCGCATTTTAGAATATTTTCTTACGTATTGTAAGTTTCGTACTAAAGTTATGAGTTCGTACGGAATCACCGCCTCGGTGCGAGGGTCCAACTCCCAAACATCTAACCCAACCATAACTTAAACTTTTTCCGTACATACACTGAGCATTGAAATTCGCAACTGTCTTGTGCTGAAAGCTTTTATATCTGAAAGCTTTCAGCTTTCATATATCACAATAGTTATTACAGGTTTTTCAGGTGTTTGCAGTCTGCAGCCTGTAGAAACGATCCATCACGCGGCAGACGATGATACGTCCAAATGTCGTTTCCAATTTTAAAATTGATGGAGAGTCGTCTGTCGTCTGCATCCGATGTTTGATCGAGTAAAATGCGTAATGTGTTTTCAAGCAAGCTCAAGCTGCATGTGTTAAAACTTTGGCGCTGTTGAGTTGATACAACGAGCGAAGCCACGCGGGCGTTATCGAACAAATTATTTGACATCAAATTGATGAGCCGAGTTTATCGAAGGTTAAATCACATTTATCAACCCCTAATGGGAACAGCACCAACTAGGCGTCAACCAGGCGTCCACCATACGGAAGCATGTTACTTACAGGGACCGAATAGCGAACAGCTCGTCTCGGATCGTGTTTGCTACAATTATGACAGTTCCTCTTGTGAATGACAGCCTACTTGACAGGGTGGGTGGCTGGGCGGATAGTTGACAATCTTAGTGTCAACCATCCGGCGACTCGCCGTCTGCGCTTTACATTGCATGCGCCACTGTTCGAGAGTGGGTCCTGAGTAGATCTCGATCCGAGATGGTGACGTTACGAAGTTGATAGATGTGCAATGAAGTATGGAGTTTCATACAAAAATTTCTGAACGCCTCGAGTTTATACGGTGTTGTCCCCGTAACGGGTAGATAGATGTGTGGGACTCGGGGTTTGGATCAGTAGGAAATACACAGGAATTAATTTTCTTCTTCTTTACTCTTTTTATAATAAATACGTCTTTACTCCATCAGACTCAACTTTAGACCCTCACACTCCTCTCATGTCAATCATAACGTCAACTTCCGCGTTCCTCATTCAAATTTAAACGTTCTTCTCCTTTCTCGCTCGCTCCTTGTCTGTCATCTCATACGTCTTACGTTCCGTTCCACGTCCATATCCTACAGATGTGCTTTACCTTTAACATGACTTTGGCTCGTAGTACCTACCAATACAGAGTTTCTAAGAAATCAACTCGCCGGGTAGGTAATAGTTAGAAACCAAAGCATGGGTTACCTACCTTAGCCCAACTATTGTTAGCTCCACTCCATGTAACTTCTATGCGAACAGTTATGTCAGTTATCTAACTTCCACACTACGTTCATATTTACACAATACTAACCGTATCTTTGACATAATTAAAATATGCATTGTGCTGCTATTTGCTAATTGCTTTGCCATTTTGAAAACCGATGCAGATAAAAAAGTTATCTAATTTACGGATTGAGAAACCCTATCGTACTAGTCTAAATATATGTACATTAATTAGTTCAAAGCAATATTTTGTATCTCAATCGGCCTAGAAGCAAAATTGAAAAATATCCCGAGAAAGTTGCCTGATACGATTGTGCGAGCAATAAAATTAAAAGTTTAGGTAAGCAACTGTTTCCATCACATACAGCTTAGATAACAGCGCTATCTCAAGAAAACTTGTCACAGTGGAGATAGACACAGTAGGATTTCCATAAAATCACACAGGATTTCAGTTGCATACGACATTTTTTTTTGAGCGCAGATGCGCTGGAAAGACGATGTTAATAAGGTGCCTGGTTCGAACTGGATCCAAAGAGCCCAGTGTTGATGCCTACACCAAATTGGTAACAAAGGTAAGAAAAAGAAGAAGATGACATTTTATAACGCATCGGAGTTAGAACATTAGTGAAATGTACTTAAATCTAAATTCTCCTTTATGTCCTGTCTACAAATACTTTAGTTGACGTTGATGCGTACTAATAGCATTATAGTTATATTCTGTGCTAATAGGAAGGGTTAATTAGGTTCAATTTATGCCAATAGAACACCTCGTAAGTGCAAAATGTGAACTTCGATACAAACGCTGAATGCTCATTTAAATCGTTTGAGCAAAAAAGTTCTAGAGATGATGTAGAATGTTTTTTAAACACTCACAGTGTCATATTTGTATTCTAATTTTATCTTTAACTTCTAGAGATTCTGGTGCAATCGAAATGTGTTCAGTCAGCCTACTGCACCTTCTTTTGTCATAGTTAAGCTGTGTAGTAATAAAATCTTATTACTATTGCCATGTAGTTATGCAAAGTCAGTTAAAACTAAACTGGGGCTGCACGTAACGCGCGATTTGTGACTATAAGCATTATGTTCGCGGAGTTTATTGCATCTTCTATTAATGGCTGGGTGGGTACTTGTGAATTTTAATTGATGCAAAATTGCCCTTTCTAGCAGGTGTTGAGTTACAAAGTTACGAGAGTGTAGTAAACGTTGGCTTGACTGTATAGAGATTGTGAAAATAATACAAACTGAAAATGTGCATCTGATGAAATGGATTGCTATCCATTCAATGACGGCTAACGCGCACGAATTCGCCGCTAGGGGCGCTTGTGTCGCGTGAGGTCTCCGAAATGTCAATGTCACTGTTTGTGGGTTAGATGTGCGGGTTTATTTCTGTTTAGATTAATGTTTCGAACATTTAGCAATAATTTCCATTAATTATAGCAAATACTAGTTACGGATCAATAAATGAGAGAGTTTTAAAAGGGGGACTAAGAAAATAAATGTTAAATATTTAATAACTTGTGTACTTACTTCTCTTTTCCTAACAAAGCTGGATTGCGGCATGCCCGATTTATTATTTAGTAAGATTTAATGGCCATCTTGATTTTTTAACTCTCCATCGTGTCAATTTACACACCATGAAAGCAACATTCTGGAACTCACGCGACAGTGGCGCCAACTTGTGAGCACGAAAAGCCCCCGTTATGATATTAATAACTAATAAATTAAGTGTGTATGTATGCACTTTAAGAAATTATAGTGACTAGGGTAGATTAGGATAGGATTATTTTGGAATTACGGTCTCGTTGGTGTAGCGATTATCATTGCCTAAGATGTCCCTGGTTCGAATCCCGGGTCGAACCGAAATTGTTTCTCTGTTTTTCTATCTTGGTCATGGCGGACTGTCATCTCACCGAATTAATGAGAGTGAAGGAACAGAGAGAGCACTTGTGTTTTGCGCACACACCTGGGCACTATAATATATCCTGCGCACCTGGCCTATCTCTACTGAGACTGGCCGCCATTACCGAAAATCGGTAGGAGAATATTATTAATATTTCGGAGACACAAGGCAAGACTGTTATAGCAAATATACATCGAATGGCTTAAACGCTTGAGTTCGAATTAGAGTGTCATCGTTAAGAGGCAAAGTGTGAATGTCTTTTAATCATAACTAAAGTATCTCTGTAATTGTTGTGTGTAGAAGATGTCATAAAATATCCATTAAACCTAGGTATGTCAATTATGAAATCAAATACACAGTGGGAAAGTGTTAGGCCTCAATAGCATTGCTTTCGTAGGGAGCCGATCGAGTAGAAAGCTTACGTTCGCGAAATTCGATATTACGAGTATGACATGGTACTTACAACAAACTAATGGGCAGTTAAAGTAACATTGTTACTTTTCTTTACTATACGGCAAGCAACGAAGGAACACTTTCACATCACGTGTACGAGCTTAGATACTATACTATTGTTGATAAATATCTGATAAATCTAATAATCCGATAACCTTAATTGGGATCAAAACAATAATTCAAACGATGCCTGTAAATACTCGTACTTATTAGTAAAGCCAAAACAAACTACTAATCTTGAACAATCGAAATGAAACAGTAAAACTTGATCTGAAATAACCTTTTTACTGTTGTATTTAACACGTTCCGGGACAGTGCCCGCCTACAGGCGTGAAAACAATAAAACATCTATTGTGTCTGGAGTAGTGTCCCGGAACGTGTTAAATAAGGTATCATCGAAAATAATCTTAAACAGTTTAGACTCACGATAGTGCTTACCTATAAAAACCTTTTCTAAATAATAAGTGTAATGTTATGACCTAAATTGAAATAAAGAATTTAAATTAAACTTTAATAAGTACTTAATTGAAAGATCTTTATACGGCTCATAATAACAATATCAATGAAAGCTTGTCAATGATTACGACTCAAAACGTAATAAGCCGTGGCATCAATCACTGATGTTCTAGTGTCGGACTACGTAGGTATTTTAATAAGAAATTAATGTGTTTAATTAATAACCATACCGCAAACTGGTCAATAAATAAACAGTGTTCAAGAAATAAACAGTTAAAGCGTTATTCTAGCAATATGTGAGTTTATTATCTTTAACTTTACTTATTTTTTTATTTGCACGCATTTTTACCCATAAATGAGTTTGCCAGTGAATCAGTCAGGCACAATAGATCGTGGACCATATAAGGTACAATTTGTATTTTCGAAACTTGATCAGAATTATCGACACTAAAAGTAAGTTTTTGTTATCAGCCATATTTTTTTTAATTATAATTTCTTCTTTTCATTTTTTTCGTCGTTTCTTTTTATTAAAACGTGTATTTTTTTTTTCAAAGTAGTCTGATTAAAAAGCTAAACAGTTTATCTAGCTAATAAGAAAAAAAAATACAACCATAACTAACAAAAAACTAAAAGAATTTTGAAAAACTTTTTAAATATGTGTTGTTTTTTTTTGCATTTCTATCTGACATTTTTTTTGTCGATAATTTTGGGTCTGGTATCCGCACATTTCGTTTGATCAAGTTTCGAAAATACACATTGTATTGTGGAGTCATTGGGGCTTGATGGATAAAAAAACTACGTAATGGAACTTTGAGTTTGACAGGATGGTCAGTCATTAATCCTCTGTCATTTAAATAGTCAAAAAAACAGAAAAAAACTGTAATCAAAATGTCACCATGCCATACCTGCATTGCCTTGGCTATTGTAGGTTAATTCAAACTAGTAAGTAATCCTTCATTTTACACCACTGTGTTGTCGAATCTAGTCGTCCCTGTCACACGCAGAAATCTGCCCGTCTTGTGCGCGTAAGTGAAAGAGAAAGCTTTATCTGAAAATACTTACAAAGTTTAAGAGAGTAAGACCCCCGATTATCTTAATAAAAGTTATTATGCAATTTGAATCAGACAGATAAGAGCATTTACGTGTAATAGGAGATTAGAAAAATAACAATCGAGTGCTACCACAGTAAAAGGTAATGATTTAATTAAATAGTTACGATACAAACGCTAAGTTGCTCATTACATAAGGTTTGATTAGATCTGATTTAGACAGACTATATTGATGAAATACCTACCTATAGTTTAGGAAGTAAGTGTCTCAAAACTTTGTACTTATTCCATAATGACATGGAAAATAGTTATAGTTAGATATGGGATTGCAACCATGGACGTTGTTAGTGACCATGAAATTTTAAAACAATAATGTCTAGGAAAAGTTGCTTACGTATGTGCTCAAACTTTGAAAACTTTCATAAACTTTATGCGTTTTTCCTACTGCCCGTGAACAAAGCCATCAATGTGATAAAAACTTTGATATAAATATAAACTAATACTTTAATTGGTAAATAATCGCTAAAACTGCCTTTCTTTTTTTAAGAAAACAAATAACATGTAATATAAATTGCCTACGTTGATCTGTCATCGTAAAGACAGCCTGTGAAAAGTAACAACAGAAGACACAATTACATAAGGGACCTTAAAAGAATCTCCGCATCAAGTAATTTCTCCGCCCCACCTAGCAAATGGTATGACTATCTGTCAATCGGTTTGCATAACATTACACGAATTAGCCGCAATCAATCTTAATTTGACACCGTCTATTGTGTATGAGGTGTGTACACAGCCCAAATAAAACAGCTAGCTAAGATGCTTTTAAAATGAAGAGACAGCTTAGAATTAGGAATTTTGTAGAATAGTTCTTTTTAATTAACAACTTTGTGTGCACAGAATTACAGGGCTATAGATCCTATAAGCCAAATAATTAACAAGACTATAAAAATATATTGCTTACCTAGGAATAGTACGAGAATGTTTGGACCATTTATTAATTTTAAAAAATATACACTTTTCTGTTTGCTTGTACCAATATCATGTTTTGAAAAAGGGCATGTTTATCAAAACTGATTATTTAACTTTAAAAAAAAGTATTTTTAATGATTAAATACTGAAAACCAATACGAGGTGATGACAGCAGATCGCACATTTTAAGCGAGTTTCAAAAATTAAATTTTGACTTTAATAAACTCTACTAGACGGAAATTTTGGAGCTGAGCTGTAGACTACTAGCGGGGTTACAGGTGACGGGTCGTGAACGGCCACCAGATATGGTGGTGAGCTGCGAATATGTTGAATAAGCTGTCTCCGACCTAACGGTGGCATGATTAACAGAATGTACATAAAAGAAATTTGTCTTTTCACTAAAACGCACCCAGATTTATTTAAAAAGCGTAGTGAAATTATACCTCGACAAAAAAGGGCTAAATTTAAGAACTTGTTATATAAATTTCCCTGTCACAAGGTGATCTACAAGGATAATGTGGATAACATGTGCATTTTAATATTTAACCACTTAACTCAAGATATTAAAGTGTTAGAGGGTCTGGCATTTAAAAAAAAACTAACCGATTGGCTAATGTTACATTGTTTTTATAGTGTTAAAGAGTTCCTAGAATATAAGACCAATTAATTAATTAATTACTATTTATTTGTAATATTTGCACATCTGCTTGCAGGCTGAATACATTTACTTTGTTTGCAATTTAAAATCCAATTTTATGTATGTATTCTCGCAAATAAATTTTCTGATTTCTGATTTCTGATTTAATGTAGTAAGGAGTCTAGTGGGATGGTCATCTCTGTATGACCTGTGACGTTCCGAATAAACGCTGCCATTAAATAAGCTTTCTCCTGGTGTTGGGCAGCAGTAACATCAGCACCGGCAGAAGGCTGAAGATATAGTATATATCTAGATAGGCTTTTGACCGGGCATGAAGAGGCAGAAAACCCCCGGTTCCTAAACTATAATGTGTGTAAGAGGAAAACTACCAGGCTATCTTCCCTAAATTGGAGTTTTGGAAAAAAACTCAACCGAGGCGGCTGTTCTATTTTCCCTTTGTACTGCTAATCAGTTACCGTTTATCTTTTTTCCGTCTTGTTAGCTCGTCGCTGACCTGTGAAGGCGAAAGGTGCGTTGTCGGTCTGTATACACAATACTTTTGAGTAAGCCGATCAGCGGTCAGCAGCTATGTGCTGAAATCAACGATATTAAATGCTGAAATGTCTGAAGCAGATCCTTTAGGCGACAAGCGTCTGTCAAACTAAGCGCAGTAAACTAAATAAAAAAAGACTCTAGACTCTTGACTTTTCGAAATTCAAACCTTTATGAAATCACCTGGAAATTATCAGATTATATTATATGGCGTTGAAATTAAAACGCTATGCATACAACTCAATTTACCAGCCACTACAAACAACCAACTAATATGATAAGATGACAATTATTATAGGAAATCCGAAAGCAGGTAGTAGGTAAGAAAAGCTCAATTGAATTTAAAAGATGAGCTTTCTTTTTTTCAGCATTTGACGCCTTTATTTTTGCCCTTACCCAACCGATTCGTCTTCCCAGAAATTACTTGGACCTGTGTTTTTTTTCTGCCGCGTCACACGCTTACCAAAATGTGTAGTCAGACACACTCCTTCCTGAGTGGCCATTACCATAACAACACTCAAGCTCTTGGCACCAGACGCGCCATATTGTGAAGACCATTTTAATCTCTGTGTGAAAATATAGATGTGATTCTCGTTTTTTGACTTGGATTCATTTCCTTTATATAAAAAGGATATAGGTTTCACCAACATATATACATACATAACAGTGAGAGTTATGGCTTCAATCCTGAACGGAGCCACTTTTAAAGTTATGTGGTTTATGTTAATAAATGGGGTCACACATTTAGCTTACAGGTGTGTATAGAAACACAGGTGAATAATGCCAATCTAATACCGAACCTACCCTAATCTATCCTAATCCAAACCTTATCTAGTACCGATACTGATACAGTAGGGCTATTTATAAGATAGCAAACGGATTTACAAGCAAAGAGCGAAACAAGCAAAATTCTAAACTGCAATTTCCGATGTGCTGAACTGCAGTAAAATTTCCGATTAGCTTCAGTTTCACCGTGGCACACATTGACCTCGATTCAGCTAGAAGTTTCACGATATGTGGGTGAGGAGAGCATAACATGCGATACTCCATTCAAAAGAAGTGCTACCTACTTGTAAGTAAGGAAGTGAAGATCTTTCCGAAAAAAATATAGGTAGATACAAGTTGTAACGACTTGTCTCATACTGAAGTCTCGTAGAACTTCACCGAAGTACAGAAGAGTACATAATTACCTATTATAGTATTACCTATTTGTATATTATGGTATGTATATAAAATTATTATTCTACTCTATTGTATTTTGTTGCAATTTTAATATCTATTGACAACGCTCTCCTGCACCCACAACATTATCTCTGCATGACCTAAATATATGACTGGGAGAGAATGCTTTTAGCATTAAGGCCACCTTTTGTACACTTATATTTGTGCAATTTTTTTTTAATAAATAATATATGTTGTACAAGTTCACTGAATTGTCTCTTTTTTTCTATTATATAGGTAACTTTTATTCCCTTTCTATCTTTCTATGTGTATTTATCTAACCAATTCTATCTCAGTCCCTATCGTTTCATAATCCTTACATAGCTTTGTTTTGCAATAGGCAATAAATTATAATATTATTCACAAATAACCTACATCTTGTAATACAAATAAATTTATCAAAATCGATCGCATAACCTCATTACCAAATACAGATCTCCAGAAATTAAGCCATCAATTGACCTGAGTTATGCTTCATAGGTCATAGTGCATAGAACATGAATGCAAGATACACATAATAAAGATCAGTTTATCTTTTATTAATTGTTTTGGGCCTACGCTCAATTACTCTGCCATATTCTAATCGAGTCCAATCCATCATTATAATTTATTGCTCTGATGATTGATCAATTTGGTCGGTAGAGATGCTCGTATTGATTGGTGCGAGTGGAAACTATCGATAGCAGAGGATACTATTTTAATAATTATGGCAAAGAGATTTATCACAGTCAATAATTTGTTGGTTTCATAGATCAATGCATGTGCCACGTTGCAGCGCTAGATTATTTTGGATTAGTGAAGTATAGTACCTATAGTCAAGGTACACTTTCTTATATGAAGTATAAAAAAAAACATTTAATGAGAATAACGTAATAACTTTGCCGCTAAAGAAAAAAACAGCTTCAATAAATTTTAGCGTACGATTTGTTTCATAGACGTAGTACGAGACATAGTACGAGTATATCTAAAGTCCTAACGTTTAATCGATAGCTGAGAAGATTGAAAGTATCGACACACACGCAACACTGGACCATCAAATCGAACCATTGATTCTTCCATAATTGTTTCACTTTTACTTTTTAATTTATTTTTTGTCAGTGGCTATTTCATATCATATGTTCGGTGTCTAACAAGACTCCCTGATGGAGTAAAAGTTGTTATTTTTAATATGAGTGGACAAATTATGGAGAAAGACTTTTGATATTGCGAACAAGTAGTAAGTAAACGGTAGAGAAATTTCATGTCCAAAAAAACTTGTCCAAAATATTTTTCAATGTGCAAATTGATCTTACTAAATGCATAGTTAGTTTTAATGAACGGTTTTGTGAATACAATTTTAATTTTTCTAACTTCTTTCCTATATTATTTACTTTGTTAGCAATCTGATATCTAATCCAATATACAGGATGGCCCAAAAAAATTGTGTCAAGCCAAAGCCCAGAGGCAGAGCATCTACCCGAATTACCCCTGAGTATAAATAATCCTGAATGACTGACTGACGGATCAACGTACAGCCTAAACCGCTGATCGTAGAGACCTGAAACTTGGAGGGTGTGTTCTTGGTATGACGAAGGGATCCGATAAGAAGGGATTTTCTGAAATTTCACCCTTAAGGGGTTGAAAAAGGGGTGCAAAGTTTGTATGGGAAAATGTGATTCCTTGGTCTGATCTACTTCAAATTTTGCATAAACATTCTTTAAAAAATTAACGAAAAATGTGTATCAAATTTTATTAAAATTTATCTTGTAACGGGGTTAAAAAGGGGTAGAAAGTAATTTTGGGGATGATTGGCTACGAAGTTAATATAAATACTCTTTAGTGCTTATGCTTAAAATAATTTTTATTTCATTTTTGACAATCATTTGACATATCTGAGACACAATGTTTTGACACATGTTTGTTATTAATTTTACTATTTGAGAAGAGATTTAATTCCATAATAGTAAAGAATGTTTTTTTTTGTATTGAAACAGGGTAGGTATCAAGCGGTCTGTGTCCAGTGTAGTATGCAGATCGTTTGTTCATGTTGTTGGTGGACATTCTACGCTGTTCCTGCGGTCGATGGGTATCCGACCTGGAACTTTTTTGCAATTTTTTCCTGGGGGCCTATGTTAAGCAGTGGACGGCCTTGGGTGTTGATGATGATGATGGGGTAGATCCCTACATATAATTTTCCCTTTGAATACAAACAAAGCTCAAGTTCAAACTCTTAAGGTAGCGGGAGAAGACTTGATATGTTATGTGGCAGAGTAGCCTGGTCTTTTTAACACCCGAAAGAAATATACGATTGACGAAAGGCGTAAAGTATTTCCATTACGTTGTAAAATAAAAAGATAATATCCCCGTGTAAGTTTGACCAGATTAAAGACCGGGCTACGTGTGAACAACTTATAACATTTCTCTATAATTTAAAAAACTGATGTTATTGTTTGTTTGGTTGAAGGCGCTAATCACAGGAACTATTGGTCCGGTTATAAAATATAATTATTAGATACATTGTTAAATTGTGAATTTATCGGGGTAGGCTTTTCAATTAGTTTAATACTTAGAGGCTTATAAATATTTTTGCTACGATCTATGGGAACGGAGTGAAACTAAAACGTGCGTACGAAGTCGCTGGCGGGCCGCTAGTATATAATAAAAACGTTTATTTTTCACCACAGCAACAATATTACAAAAGATGGTACATATAAATTCTAAGCTAATATTCTATAAGTAGCTGTGGATGACTGGTGCCTGTGGTAGGTATTAAAAAACTTGTATTACAGGTCACCAGGTCTCCACCTCAGGACCGGTGACAAATCAATAGCTTAATGGAATAATGGAGTATGAAATGTTATAATCGATTTAATTAAATGTTAAAATCGCGGATTTTTTATAGTTTTCGAGTTAAAATGCTCTACCTCTGTACCCTAGTGCTCTACCTCTGGACTTCGGGTTGACACAATTTTTTGGGACACTCCGTAGAAAGTAATATTAAAAGTTTGGCTTTTGTCGTTCTTCGTATTGGAAAACGTCAAAAACTCATACTCTTTAATATAAACAGAAAATATTCGTAGGTAGGTAGGTATATGTGTGTTACTACAGGCCTTCTGATAGGACATGGAACTCGCTTTTTAGCATCTTCGCCTACATTAATTTGCAATTAAACAAGTAAGAGTAAATATTGTTTCAGTTCATTAGTAAGTAAGAACCCTGAGAGTTTCTATTTAGGCATTTTGCAAGGCAATATCACTGTGTAGGTTGTATACTGAGCTTATCCAACTTTATAATGTGGGAAAAACGAAAGCATTGTCAGACCATACCGTACTTTGTTTCATCATTTACTTTAGGATGGTTCTTTTTAGGTGTGCTTATTAAATTCTGTAGGTCTACCTTCAGTTTTTTTTTAAATCGGAAAGTGTTCCTTTAATAAGATAAGTGTGATATCATTTTAACATTGTGTTTTCTTCCAATATTAAGAGATACGAGGTAGAAGTTTTCTTTTTAACTTGTATGAGAGGTAGCCCGAAAAAAAATATTTTACTACTTTGGCGGGAAGATTACAATACATACCCATGCCAAATCACAGTTTTCTAGCACCTTTTACTATTATTATTACTTTAATTATTATAAACTCAGGTCTCTGCGCTAGACTGCGGACGGACAGACGGACATGGCGAAACTATGCTGGTCTACGGAACCCTGAAAATACAAATTATGAAAATTACATGTTTTAATCCCGCTTTACACATATATAGTCGACATGAAAGAAGAAGAAGAAGAAGATCCCGCTATATCTTTTAAACTGCAACACACACAGCTAAATATAATTTATTTCATCTTTATTGCACTGTAAGTTGAACAATTAAGGCATTCTCTACAAGTCAACCGCTTGGGATCGCAGAAAGTTCATGTGTGTTTCCATTTAATTGCCAAACTTAGTGCAACGAACCTTTACATGAGCTACTGTGCATCTATTTTTACTGTAATATATCTGTGTAATATGACAAAAATATGTGCACACTTCACACCACCATTGAATAACATGCAAGAAATCCGGAACTTTTCCGAGTTGCCGTAAGCCGGTTAATCCCTGTATTATCTTACGCGTATCGACATGCATATTGTTAGGGCTGCCACACAACATTTATTTTTCTTCAACGATTCACATAATTCTCAAACTTCCATCGTCAATTATAAAACCACAAATTACTCTACTAAGAAGAGTGCGTAAGTCATTGCAATATTTTATCAAAACAAATCGATCAAAAAGGGAACTTGCGATAGACTCATAAAACCAATAATGTCGTTTTATGGTGGTATTATTATCCCTGTAAATAGATTTTCCAGAGAGAAATAGCAGTTCATGCTTACAATATCCGGAAGTTTACAATTCCTGAATTTAGTCCACAAAAACAAGAATAGAATAAAATTAAAATATAAATAGAATTTTTTATTGCTATTCGATTGATAATTTCGTGTTTATTTCTATTTTTTGTCGTGTGTTTTTATGACTGATCATCCTGTTTAATATTATGTATTTGATTATTGCTGACTTTGACCTGCTCTGTTGACATTTGAATTATTATTATTTTATTGTAATCATATTGCATGCCAATAAAATAAAATAAAATAAAATAAAATAAAATAAAAAGTATTTATTTCGGACAACTGGGATCCAGAGTGTTAATATAATGAAATGACTTAATGACTATGTTAGTAATTAATTTTGTATAAAGAAATAGTTTTTTTGATCATGTGACCGATCAGTGGACAATCCCCACTGTCGGCCATCTCCTTCAGGACGCTGTGGCGGCTGCCGCGTATTCTGTGCAGCAATGACGCGGTCTTTTTGCGCATGACAGCCTCAAAACTATCAACACCCGTCAGCGCAAACATCGCAGAAGCGCTGCAGAAGCGCGGCAGCCGCAACAAAGCCCTAAGGGCGTTATTATATTGGACACGCAGGGCGCTGTAGGTCTTTTTGGTATAGTTGGTCCATAAACTGCACGAATAAAAAGATTGACAATATGCTTTAAAAAGCGTAATTTTAACTGTATCCGTGCAGCGACCAAACCTGTGCACCAACATATTTGCCCTGACCGACAGCGCAATGATATTATAATTAAGCTTGTAAGTATGTTGGACTAGATCTGTAAACTTGCAAGTGTTATGTTTTAAATAAATATAAATATAAATAGGTCCAACTCGAATTGACAACCTTATGTAATTTAACTGAAGAAAGGAAGTGTGAATGAAACTCAATCCGTAAGCCAAAGATACGATCTATCTCAGCCTCGGACACCGAGTTATGTCAGATTTGCCGGGTTAAATGTTCGTGACCGCAACACAATTAAAAACAGTAAGCTCACTACTTACAAAGCTACACAGTTGTCTCAATTATATTGAGTTTTAAAAGGTAAACACTAAATTAAATCGATCTTTAAAAAATATATATTATTTTTACCATTAAGTAAAAATCTAACATCCAGTCTAGCTGGATAAACAATAACGTAGGCTTCGTAGTAAATTTTCCTGATTCGTAGCATTTTCCGTAGCATGAAACACACTTTTAAACTGATAAGATAATTTACGAAAATATGTATATTCTTATTAAAAGTAAAGCATTGAACCTACTGAACCTTAACTCTATTGCACAGTAATTCTATTAAACTTTTAACCGACAGTTTGCACCGACCTAGATTTGCGCACCTAATTCTATTTGTGTTGATGTGCTGTTTCCGCTGTTGTTAGATTGTTGTGTCTAATTATTGGACGTTTCCAAAAACAAATCACTAATTCCGGTCTCAAGATACTTACTTTTCAGCGGCTATTTGTGAATATCTAAAGATTGGGTCCTTAGATTCATATACCCAAACAGTTTCTCATATCTTTGACGCGTCAAACATAATTCTCATGCAAAAAAGCGTGCGAGATTTAAAAAAAATGTCAAAGATACTACCACTTTTCGCAATTAATTCGTGTTTAGACTCGTTATGTTTAATTCTCATTGTAATGCAATGCGAAAGTTTAAAATGTTACACTTTTTGCAAGTTTGTCGGATAGACTCCGATAAAATATATATATATTTCATCATCGTCTTGAATTGTGGGGTTTACACATTGTAGATAATAGGACGAATATTCGACTTACCTAACTTTCAACTGATTAACATAATTTAGGTCACGTATCGATCTCTTAAGTGTCCCCGCACGGAAAACCCATCACACATCGGCAAACATTGCTCTGACATTTCTAACAATTCATTTAGTTCTCACAGATAAATCATAGTTAGAGAAATGCAAACAATAGTTATTGCAATTAGCCTGGATACCTTCGTGACCAAAGTACGGTCAAATGCATGTCAACCTCAACTTGTATTTCTAATATCCTCAAACAATTTTGACCTTAACGTCTGTCAATATAGAGTTTATTTTTGATGTTGTAGTGTTGTGTAGGTTGATGTGCGTTGGACTACTTTGAAGTGTATTGATGAGGCTGACCGAAACGATCGGATGTGCTGAGGTCATTCCGAAACTCATAACGGACGATGCGGATGCTAAGGACTGGATACACTGAGAGCGTAAAACGCAGAATTGTGACTACACAAGCAAGTATTCCATACCACATTGTTATATAGTGTAATATTTTTACCTTTTTGGTTCAGTTCCTAGCTAAGTACGCTGGGTTTCAAGGTGTCGCCGATGCGAGCTTTGAGGGTTCGATTCCCGGTCGGGTCAATGTGGGAATCATCATTTTCTACATTACTTTGGGTCTGAGTTTTGTTGTAACACCGTTACTTCTGATTTCCATATCACAAGTGCAATAGCTACTTAGTTTGAGATGTGATTGGTGTCCAACTTATAACATACTATCATAAATCAAAATAAGTACATAGTAAGGAGGCACATGTAAGTATACCTTTTTAAAGTAGGATTCCATCGCTTATTCTAAAAGCTTCAATTTAGCACGGGACATTTATAGTCAATAAATCACCACAAACAATTTTATTGCAATTACATCTATTTAAAATCAATTTGAGCATACAAAACCATTGTTTCTGAATGTAGATATTGCTGTGACCAATTTATTATACTTTTCGTTTATAGTTTGTTTGCTTTATTGTTGTTTTATTGTCTCTACAATGATCTAAGTGTGTCAATTGATAATGTACTTTTACTGTCGTCTAGCAAATAGATTTTTCATTTTATCGAGTTTTTATTGGATAGCAATTCAATTCTGTTTCGATTCATTCTAGTTAAATGTGTGTGACTTATAATAAAACATCTTTCTGTCTGGGCTACTTGTGACACCATCTTGAATCAGGTTGTCTACCTATAATGATAGTGTAAATTAACGAAATAAATAAACAAAAATAAACCATAAAATGTGTACTTTGATGATATCTAGTCATAAACTTAAATACTTATAAAAAAACCAGGAATCGAATAGTAACCCTTTAGTAGTAGTAGTCGAATCGTGAATATTACCATAATTTTATATTTATAAGAAATACTCTGTAACGCCTCTAACAATTAAAAGCTCCCTGTAGACAAACAGCCTATTCATATGTCATTTTAGTTACATAACTCATTGTGTGGCGTTGTGTCACATACTCCGTGATATCTTGCTATTAATCTACGCGCTCCAGAAATCTGTAGATGCGTAAAGCCGAAATAAGCGCTAACATAACACATATCAGCTACTGAGTCGAGTTTAAACGCCTAGAAGTTAGCGCTTAGAACCTCTTTTATTTTTTCATGAATATTAGTCACAGCACAGCGGACAGTGCTGCACTTGCTTATCCGAGCTTGCAAGCGCAATATTTGTATGTGCATGGGCATGCATACATAGATGCGATTATGAAAATCAAATCGTGACGAAAATAACCAAGTGACTAAAATTATAGTAGAAAAATTAAAAGTTCGAGTTTTTTATGGCAGGCACAACTCTTCTTCAGGGGATCAGACCACATCATAACAAAAGAGTAAGGAAGCTCTATATTTGAAAAAAAAATTGTTAGTTTTGTTGACTTTTAATTCGTCGTCGAATGAAAATCACTTGCCATCTTGAAGCGACTGATTCAAAAATAGAGCTCCAACTCTTTTCCGTCGCTATAATGTAGCATTTTGCACTAACTGAAGAAACTCAAACATTTATTATGATCTTACTTATTTTAAATACACGGTATCAAATCTGATTTCTTAGAATACATACTACCTATTTTTGCTCAGTTTATCCTGTCATCATCATAATTTTCAGCAAAAATGTCTGCCTATGTTTATGTGCCTTTTTCCCTCAAGGGTTTCCCGACCGCTATAAATGAATGAAATATAGGTACACTAAAAAAACAAAGCGAGCTTTCGCATATGTTTTAGAATAGAAATCTGTCTCTCGATAGTACATTACTTTTATTTCACACACGAACAAAAATAACTAAACTTAATTAGCATAAATTACATAAAGTAATGGCTGATTAGAAAAGGCGTTGGTTACAGGTGCCGTGGGTGTGTCAAAGACAAAGACAATGAGCCGTAAACAATGAGCTTGTTAGGAACTATCTCGTCCGCTTTAATTACGAGTATCGTTACACTACGTTTGGCTGTTGGAGTTTATTTTATTCACACCTTTGCTGACGGACAAACTATTTCAGACTGACTCTACGTGTATAAAGCTCTGTTTGACCCATAAAATTAATATTAGTAATTTTATCGTTTGACCCTATGGTCATCATAGATCATATCATAGATCATCGTTTAAAATATGACACGGCTCTGTTACACCTTCGTAATCAACTATCCCACTAAATATTATAAATGCGAAATTTTATGAGGGTGGAAGTTTGTTATTCCTTCACAAAAAATCTTTATAGATGGATTTTGATGAAACTTTACAACAATATCGTTAATACATAATGATTGATGAACACCAATATTTACGTGGTTAAAGCCGTGGGGAGCCATTTTATAAACTAAACAGTAGTTGCCTTATGAACTAAACAGTAGCTAGAGATAATATTATAGTTTAGTGCCTAATAGCCTAGCAGCACATTTTAGGCTTTAAGTTATATTCTTTCCAACACCTACGTTTGGTTTCGCTGTAAACGGAATAACTTCTGGCATCTTTCGAGTCTAGCGTTTAAATGCTCGTAAACTACATACACAAATGGCCTATTGTCACGTGACATGCGAATTTCCGAACGAAGTGGGCTACGATAGTACAAACGCGATTTAATCTTCAATGGATGAGGTTTTCACGACATAAGGCCTTACGCAGATGAACGACTTAACATGAACGTGCTCATTTGTATGTAATAGTTATTCAAGTTTCCACTTCGCCCTGATGCTTATATTCGGTTTTCTTCTTATTGTTCAAACAATGACAGCTCAATAAATCGTATAGAGGGAATCAAGAGCTACAGGCTGGGACTTTTGATAATAACTAGTCTAAACGATTCCTCTACTTATATCGTTTCATTGTCTGGCCTATTACTACTAGTAAAATGTTTTATTCTATTGAAAGTGTTTGCTATCCTCTAGTATAAGGGCCTGTATCACCATCGACAAATAAGCACAAACCAACGAATAAGTCAAATATAGAATGTCATTTCGTGTGAAGTAATGAACAGATAACGTTACTCGTTACTTATTAGGGCTTTGCGAAACAGGCCGTCAGTATTCTAAAATTTAGCTTAATGCTAAAAACATTAATTCACAGACAAACTTTTTGCAGAAGTAATACATAAGGTTATGCTTACTCAAGTAACAGTATGGGAAAAAAAATAGTCTAAATTCATACGTGTTTCTAGACAAGGCGATGTGCGGTTACCCTTACTCTACTTTAGATACATACGTTCACGGAGTTAGAGGCAGGAAGTCTCATTGTAACAATCTTTTGTTTTTTAGGGAAACTGATGGCACTTCCATGGCTGTGTCGAAATAAACTAGTTGTTATGAGGTGTGAATGTTACGTATATTCAAATCGTTAGGAAATTCGGCACAAGAAAATAAAGCGATTAGTTAGATAATAGATAAGAGTATTGCTCTTGCAAGATTATTATCTATATAGCGACAATAACGCTAGGAATTAATCAATCTTGAACAGGAAGGTTACAAAATAAACTGGTTTTTATATTTATTATGGGGAAACTAGGACTCAGTATCAAAAAATACTCTCAGTATGGTGGTCAAATTGTTTTATTAGACTGAAGTCTTAACTTACAGTACGTAATAAATGTACGTACATTTATTAAATGGCTTGAGAAGACATTCAGTCTTAGTTAGGTTAGGTCAGTGTTGAACGGCGCTTTGTGGTTATCTAATACATGACTCGCATTTGAAATACTATGTGACGAATATTATGTGAATCAAAATAACTACGTTGCTTGTAACCATTAGGGTGCGTTTTTACACAGTAGCTAAGCTGAGAAGGGAGATGTAAATAAATAGTTTTAAAAAATGACACCCGACTACGAATAAACATTTTCGCACTGAGAATTTTCAAATTGCAAACTTTTTGAAAATGTACCCGCCCCAATACAATGTTGTAGCCTTTTAAACAGAATAATTAAATAAAATAAAATAAAAGTTAGCCTAAATTACCCGGTCTATAATAAGGAATCGATTGATATCTCATTCACCAAAATCGGCTCAGTAGTTAGCCGCAAATGTGGAACCTACATAAAATACCTACATACATATTACATAGACTACTAAAATTTAAAACATTGCTTAAAATATATGACATGTTTTATATTGAGGGACATCATTTGTCAATTCTACACGTCTCTACTCAGCACCACATCTGTAAGAGCGCAGACTCAAAAGTGTCACAACTTTGCAGTCATACAAAACAATAGGGCGAACTCGACGAAAAGCTTATTTCAATCACCGCATTATAATGATATTACCTGTCACAACATCCCGACAATATCCGGCAGAACTAATTGCCAAATTGGGTCTTTACACGCCTTATTATAACGGTACAATCGGCACCAAAAGTGAATCGTTTTACGAATTAAAACGACAATGAGCCGGATCCCTCTTTGGGTCATTTTGGTACAAATAAAGGTACTTGAGCGATTGGTGTTTTTAGCCGTAAATAACATTTGTTCTTCTAGATAAGTCATAATGATAGTTTTAAGTGTGTTAAGAGCCTGTTATAAGCAAAGCAAATAGGCATTGATCAACGAATAATTCAAATATCGGAACATCTTTTCGTATGTAGTAGTGGACAGATAAGTAACGCTAATAATGAGAATTCAGACATTGTGCAACAGGCCGTGTGATTTTACTCGTTATTGACAAAATAATGTGATTCGGCCCCTATGAAACGAGATGATAAATCTGCCTGAAGATCCTTCAGTGAAGAAGCTTAGTTTTAATCATAATTATAATTATATTACGTACTAGCGGTTCACTGTGGCCTCGCTCGCGTAAATGTCGGATCTTAAAAAGTATATCAGAATGAGTTATATAGCCTACCTGTGGTTTTCCGATGTATTAGCAATATTATTCTAAAGTTTCATCAAAATCCATAAAGTAGTACTAGTGTGAAGGACTAACAAACATACATCCATTCTCACAAACTTATAATATTAGTAGGATTTAACGAACGTTATAAATTTTGAATAGACAAGATACAGTGAAATACTAAGTACACTACTAGATATGTTGTTAGTAAGTATACCATCACAAAAGTAACTGTAGGTGGTCTACATTGTCAGTGGTAGGCTATTGTGGAGCCCTTGACTTGACCTTATGGGCTTTTGTCAGCCATCGACGCTTTCAGACGAATGGTGCGAGTCAGAAGGCCTACTACGAAAAACGAAATCCGTCAATACGATAATCGTTTTGCGGATCCGAAGCATTCCGTAGTAGGGATTCCATACTAAAAACCTTTCGGATACGAAAAACGATAATCGTTTTGATGGATTTCGTTTTTCGTAGTAGACCTCCAGGAGTGGGATTCGAACCTGAGCCCTAGCTGCTCTGTAAAATGTTGCTTATATCTATCAAATTTAAGAGCTAAGCTCTTGTTGGTCCAAATAAGAGAAGATACCCTCTTGCCTTCCACATTGCAGTTTAGGAACCGGGGGTTTCCTATCTCTTAATGCCCAGTCAAAAACCTTATATTTAAAAAAATACTATACGTTTTCTTTTCAAAAATACCATGTCTTCAGCCTTCTGCCAGAACTTATATAATGGATAGGTAAAAGTTTTAGACTAAACCCGTTGTCCGTCATATTTCAAAACAAATAAAGTCATTTGAATTAAGTATCATGAATAAGCTGCTTTTGTAAGTTAAAAAAACCGGCCAAGTGCGAGTCGGACTCGCGCACCGAGGGTTCCGTACAAACCTGCAAGAAAAAATATATATTTTGTAATGTAACTAAAAATTTAAGGTTTTCGGAATTTTTCCTTTATGTGTGCTATAAAACGTTGCTTCATGCCAAATTTCAATATTCTAGGTCGACTGGAAGTACCCTTTAGGTTTTGATTCCCTTGCGAGTACTTGCGAGTTTCAAAATATGCAGCTTAAATTGCTGTTTCTTTTGATTGCGTTGACATAGAAGTTTGATTTTGTTACAGCTTAAAGGTATTATAGACCTGAGTATTTGGTATGAATTTCAATTTAATACCTCTACGCGTTTATGAGGAAATGGGTAGTAAGTTTAAAATTATTAAAAAAATATATATTATGTGATGTAACTAAAAATTTATGGTTTTCGTAAATTTTCCTTTATCTATGCTATAAGACGTTGCTTCGTACCAAATTTCAAGATTCTGAGTTCACGGGAAGCACCCTGTAGGTTTTGATTCCCTTGCAAGTGTCGAAAATTTGCGGCATAAACGGCTGTATCTTTTGATTGCGTTGGCTTAGAAGTTTGATTTTTTCACAGCTTCAAGGGACAGTAGACTTGAGTAATTGATATAAATTTCAGCTTCATACCTCCACGCGTTCCTGAGAAAAAGGGTCTTGACAGACGGACGGACAGACGGACAACAAAGTGATCCTATAAGGGTTCCGTTTTTTCCTTTTGAGGTACGGAACCCTAAAAAGACTACTAAAGCAAAAGTAAATAATAAATATACTTCATCTCGCTATACTACAAATTATGTTCTAGATCTTCATCAAATTCAAACGGCTGATGCAATTCATAGCTACTAGGCCTGAACGATCGTAAACTACATCTGTAACCTAATTAGGCTAATCTAATGTCAAAGTATTTGGATATGACGCCTTCTCACACGAATGATGACACGTTTGGCAGTCACAAAGAGCTTTTTATTGTTATACGAGCATCTATTCACAAACACAACAAACTTTTACTCTCATACTCATAACTTAGACCAAAATACGCCCATCGCCCGCGGAGTTGAAAATTTGATGAACATCTATCACGAGTTAACGAGTAAACCCTATTGTAAAGGCATAAAGTTAAATTTACAATGCGTCTTCCAATCTGATAGCTCCGAAAGTGCAATGAGAGCCATAAGAAAATATGATAGTGTAGTGATGTAACGATTTACTTACGAATATTCAAATTAGTCAAAAAGGGTAAACATGATTGATAGTTTTATTTTATTTTTGTGATTGCTCATTCAGACATGAAAATTTAACACGTTCCGGGACAGTGCCCGCCTACAGGCGTGATAACAATAAAACATCTATTGTGTCTGGAGTAGTGTCCCGGAACTTGTTAAGAAACGTTGTGTTGTAACTATGTGCTCATTTTGTGGCAAAACTAGAACATCTGTTTACACTCACGAATGTGTTTCTACTAGACCGCCGGGGGCCTATCGATTCCTGAGCGTTTAAGTAACAAAAAAATACAGCTCACTCGTAGACGTAACCGTCTCCAATTGCCAATACATACTCGTACATTTAAGGGAGATAGGACATCAATACATACAAACAGTATTTGTTCGAAGCAGCTAACTAATCTAGATAATATGCCCTGTCTGGCCAAGCCAAATGTCGAAAATACCCTTGCAGTACTTATTACTTCCTTGCATAATGTTTATTCATACTTTATTCGTGTCCATGATTTTTATCTACGAAAATTATTGTTATATCCCATCACTAAGCACAGCGGTATACGGTCGCATTGTGAATCGCCAATCAAGATGGTATAAATTTCAAAAGTGCACTGTGTTTTGCTAACGATGATGAAGTCAGCCGTGGGTCCTGTCAAGAGTGACAGAATCTTGAAGGCAGCGTGGGAAGACGAGGTGTTTTCTTTTGTGATTGAGGAAGGAACTAGACGCATTGCGTAGGTGATATGTTACATTATACTTACATAGTCACATAGATAAATAGTATAGGGTACATTCCCACCGATTTTGATAAAGGCGGTCTATCTCAGAGATGCGTCAAGGGCTCAAGACTTTGGTTTAGAATGTTTTAACCCTCATATTGTTTTTCTTTTGTATTATTTTAAGATACCAAATTAATAAGAAACCATAATGACGTTTCCATAAGAGACCACAAATTTCGCGCGGTCGGACTACATACAGCTGATACAGCACAGTAGCTCGATTGGTTTGGCGTTGGCCCGGTTAGCCAAAAGTTGTGGGTTTTTTCTAGTCCCGCCCGTGCGCAATTTTTGGTGTCTCATTTCATCTTATAAGAATGCTCAAGACTTATTTGAAGGCAACACACAAGCATAAATGCATTCTCTGTTCCTTTTGCTAACTCGTAAGAGTTTTGGTGGGTGGTACTAGTCCAACATGATCGGAGAGGGAGAGATCACGCGCAGGACCTCGTGTGTGTATCGAAGTATCTTGCTTAGGCCCAGTTTAGGATCGATAGGAATGGTAAAATTTTGTTACTAACGGTTTAATATTATCGTTTGTGTGTGTTTCAAAAAAACCTTAACCAATGGTCATTAAATTGCCGTTCGGACATTTGTTTAATATTTTTTTTTCTTCAAAAGACACACAACAAAATATTCATTAGCTAGTAACGACATATTTACCATGACTACTCCGAGCTTTTTCATGCCATATCAGCTTCGGCTGAAAAGTTTCTGTGATGCCTTATATTTTAAGATACCAACATCAAACTTAGTGCGACCTAAAGATCTACATGAATATACAGGGTGTGGTCTGTAATAGGAGCAAAAATTTTAAACATAGGCTCTTTAAGTAACCAGTAATCAATTCTAAATGGGTTTAATTTATTAATTGAAAATAAATTTATTAATATTTTCTAACAAAATAAATCGAACCAGCAATGTATTGCAAACAAATGTGTCCAGTCAGAACTTGACATTATTATCACTGACCACAAAGAGTCGGCGATTTTGATATTTGATTAGGGAGTATAACTTTGGATTACTATATCTCCGAGTTAAAACATTTCAGAGCAATATGACTAGGTCAAGGTAACTATGTAAACTCTGTAGAAACAGTGATTAAAATTTTTGCTCCTATTACAGGTCACACGCTGCATCATAGTATAATATTATATATATCAACGTGCTTTACATAAAAGTTGCACGCATCTTCACGCAACCAAAACTTGCGTGCCCATAATGAACTAACCCATGTTCGTATCATATCTCTCATCACCAGAAATGATCTAATAATGACCACATGGTCATAGGAACGTTCGTCATGCGCAATCATCACTGCCAAATAAGGAAACACCGTGAGCATCACAACTTTCTAATACAAGTATATCAGATTAATATACTTTTCCTTTCTTTTTTAGTCTGTTGTCACATATGAACTTTCCTATTATGCATTGTCAGAGTTTAATCGTTACTAAACCGTATTGTGATACTGTACATGTGGCCAGAAGCTCTATTTTTTAATCTCTCGATTGAAAATGGCGAGTGATTTTATTTGATTAATGTTCGATTTTCGAATGAAAAACCACATATTATTGTAAAAGCATTGCTTTTTACAAGTTCAATTTATAATATTTAAGTTTTTATAGTGACAAAATACTAAAAAAAATATAGCATTTTATCGCCGAATATTTGTCTCTTTTTGCACTCTCAAAAAACTCCGCATTAAAGGCTAAGACCGTCCTAATAGGCGGTAGTTACCACTAAAATATATCCACATAAGGTCAGCAGTTGCCCTTTTGACGGTTAACCTTTACGCGACCACACTGCAGCACCTGCATCTAACGCAGACGTCACACTCTATTTATTTATTTATTTTATTTTATTGGTAACATGAACAGACATTAATCATAAAAAATAGTACAAAGGATTTAAAAAACTAAGAGAAACTGGACTAATGTCCTAAGATGTTAAACCTGTGCGTCACTCAGATTGCGTAGGTAAACGGTGTTAAACTATAATTAACAAATACAAAATCAAATTAAAACTAAAGTTAAAACTAAAGAGCAAAAAAAATATTATTACTTGTGCGTGGCTTGGCTGAGGTCATCTGCGACAACTTTTACTGCAGCTTTGTACTTACAAAAGCTAAATTAGCTTTTAATTCTACCCTACTTATTTGTTATTTAAAGGCGATAGTTATGTGATGCATTAAACCCATAAAACTGCATAATTGATTGGGGCAACTATAATGGGATATGCCACTGATGTGCGTGCCAGCGAAAATATCCTATACAAATTAAGTGATGTAGTACTTCATTCATTATAACACTCAAAGCAGTGTTGATTGTTTAAATTGTTTAAATTGTTAAACAAAGGATTATTACTTATATTTTTGTTTTTATATTGTTTTTCTCACTGTACCAACTTAATAATATAAATTGCATGCGAAAAAAGCAACTGTGTGAGACGAGTCGAACCCCATGTCTTACGCTAAAATCTCTAAACATTGTTATTAATAGTTTATTTACCGTATCATTAATCTCAACAATTTAAGGTCGGTCGTCCGATCGGTTACGTCGACACGCGACACCTAAGGACGTCTGGTGTGACTCAGCCTATGCCTCCAACGGCCATTGGCCGTGTCCTGCTTGATAAAATATAAAAACAATAAAACAGCATCTGATCGAATAGTAGGGAATTAAAACGTCCAAAAACAGTATTGACCGACTTGAGTTACAGAAAGAAGCTATCGCATCGGTTAAATATTTAAGACACTGATAGACACTGACCATAACTCTTAAGTATTTTTTAAATAGGCACTTGATTTGATTTTTGGTACTACCAATATTTATTTATTTGCGAACATAAGTAACCTACCTATCTTAATAACGTCTGAAATCATGCTCAATATAGAGATGATAGAGAGTTTATTGGGTCGTTAGAAACTTTTCAGATGCTTAACTAAATCATCAATAAGTCATTTCAAACGGACTTATAATATGATTGTGATAACAGAAAAGTTACTGCTTATCAAATATGCGGCTATGAAAATATTATTATTACATGGTCTTTACTAAGCTCATGTACAATGCGTTTTAAACTAGTTTCCGCTTTTAAATAAATTTAATTTGGTATGGTAGGTATAATAAGGATCTTTGGTTCAGAGCAGAAAAGCCTCAATGAATGCATGTATGCAACGTTTATTCATTCAGTATGAATCCAGTTTAGTTATGCTATAAGTTACAAAGTAAAAACACATTTCCAGACTAATAAATTCCGCAGGCGAAAACCAAACTAAACAATAGACTCTGTTTAAAAATAAAACAACATGACGGCAAAGTTTTCGTGCGAAAATCCGGCATCGTAGGGCGTTTGAAATTGCTCATTGTGGACGTGTTGTGTTGTGACGGTAACATAACCCGCTCGCTTTTGTAACTTTGCGACAACTTTAATTTCTAGCTTTGTCACAGAGTAGCGTGATACAGAAACTTATTGTGTAACCTGCTGGAGTTGCTCCTCTTGAAAAACTGAAAGAAACGAGATCGAACAGTTCTATAACGTGTATTTACAAGATATTAAGTGCCAAAGTAAGTTAATTACATGTCCTGACCCCAAAGCTTATTCTAATTTATTCAAGAATTAATTATTTAACTACAGTCCAAAGTCATCTAATCTTACTTGAACTTCTTCAAATTGTTGCAATGAATTTTCTAAAAGGGGCACCATTTTTCTGGTTTGCTGTACAAAAAACATTTTATTAAGTAAAATTTAAAATGATAAAACTTGCCTAACCTCATAACATAGCTATTTAGAGAAAACCTTAAATATTTCTTCTTACAAACAACCACTAGGTCATAGTGCCATCTCCTCAGTTTAGAATAGATGGTCCATTTCTCATTCAGTTAATCTGTGACTGTTTGTAGTAGTGACTGAGCAATGAAAGGTCCAGTGCAATGTAGTTCCTACACTACAGTATGTAGTATAGTAACATGAGCGTGTGCCCTTTCACAACAGCGTCGTGGGAAACGCGTTGTTCAATCAACCATCTTTATTATTTTCATTTACTTCCTTTGGATATGGGCAGATTAACTTTTGCATTTGATCGTTTGTTGTTTTTCATTTACTTGAATATTCAGGCTTAAAACACTTTGCTTTTCAGCAACTAACGAGTACCTACGTAAAGGCAACAATATCTATCCGCCTATGGACTAATGGTTAGTCACTTCAGGAAAGTAAAAATTTCACTTCTCACCTATCTCTAGGTAAAACTCATATAACCTTGTTAAGGTGCTAACTTTGATAGTCACGTCGCTTTTTATGTCAGGACTGTTTCGAGGTGAGTAATATCTACACAGTTGATACAAGCTTGTGACGAATCAATCCCGGGATTTCGTTCAAATAGGGGAGAGTATGAGTCATTCTCATCTCGTTTTACTAGAATGACACATACTCGTACTTACTCGCAGTTTCAGTGGTACTAGTCAAAAAAGGAAATGTCCTTTAACCCACTTTACTGTTAGCAGACATAGTAAATGACGAGTAAGTTTAGAGCATAGAAAGTGACCGACTGTGGATACGAGTACTTCACCTCAAATCCTATTACCTTTCGTAAACATAGGATTCAGGGATTACATTCTCGTTGACCAACACATCAGGCTAACGTATCGTTCTAAGTGTCTCCACAATAGTTGTAGTCTGGACCGACAGCAATCGGGAGCTGAAGCCAGGGCCGTATTCAGGAGCACTATTTTTTACCACAGATACTCGTATTAAGAGTCGCATCTAAGCTACAACTATTTACACACATATGCCCTTGAAAATATTGTAAAATGCGTGGAAATCCGTGGAGACCGTATGATGACACTCTAATATGGTAAATCTGTTACCAGTTTTTTCTATGGAGTTCGTGTCAATTTTGATGTCTTCGTCTTCTTTGCCTGCTCCCTTTATTTTGGGGTCGGCCCTCCTCGTTCGATGGCGCCAGGACACTCTGTCCTGACCTAGGTTGTCTGTGCATCCAGCCGAGTCCGTTCAATATCGTGCCAATTTTAATATAAATATAATTATAGTATTTCTGAAAACAAAAGACTTTTTTCTTCGTAAAGAAAAGCGCTATGACAGTACAAATCCTTTAGTTTCAAAAGGCCATATCACGCCATTCACGTTTTTATAAAACTTGCATGTTGAATTTACCGCCTGAACTGGATCTGAAAAATTGTAACTTTTTTGCAATTAGCCGGCATTTATTCGTAAAGGCATTTGACACCTTGGGACGAGTCTATTCTCCACTGCGCCAACAGGGCTCCTAAAAATCCCTGGACCCGTCCCTGCCACCAGTACAAACGGCTGCTGAGTTGTGCTCGCATGTGATTGCTTCAATTTGTCGGCACATTTCCTTCGTAAACAACTCTAATGGTCACAGTTTGCTGAAGTCGGGCCGTGGGATGTTTTCAAAACCAGATTACATGCCTACTTACACAAGGTACCTACATACATTTACTTTTAAATGTATATTATCTACACTTATAATATTATAAAGCTGAAGAGTTTGTTTGTTTGTTTGAACGCGCTAATCTCCGAAACTACTGGTTCAAATTGAATAATTCTTTTTGTGTTGGATATTCCAGTTATCGAGGAAGGCTATAGGTTATATAACATCACGCTACGACCAATAGGAGCAAAGATATAGTGGTAAATGTGTAAAAAACGGGAGGAAGAAGTCACTTTTCCACGCGGACGAAGTCGCGAGCAAAAGCTAGTAGAATAGAATAGAATAATTATTTATTTGACACACACAAATTAAAAATTACAAAGACAGAAGGACAAAGAAATTATAGGAAATTCAATAGATTCGAGATCTTTTTAATAGCTCGACGGTGTTATTGCTTCAACGTGGTTCGTGATTGTTATAGCCAACATCATTTTTTTGTTTCAGACTTTCCATTTGTACATATATATTATTATAGATGGTTTTTAAGTTTTTAGTTCTTATTTACACACCATTTCGTTTTAATGTCAAATAGTGATTGGTAAAGCAATTCCGAAGCCATTATGGGTTCCTCATTTACAGCCTGTTTCACAATGTCCTAATTAGTTCTGGTTAGCGTTATCTGTCCAATTTAGTACACAAAATGACGTTCCATTAGAACTATTCTTTGCTTAGTGCTTAGTAGTTAGTGAAACAGGCCTTTAGTGTTACAATTACTCACTGCAGTCGACAGGTCGGAAACTCAATAGAAGCAAAAGCTATCCACACGCGTCTATCAGAGCGTTGAGGACACCCGATACCTGACGCAGGCGGTGTCGAGTGCAGCTTTCACGACCTGCCCAGTTGAGCCATCTACCGTGCTCCATTGGGCATGTAGGACCTGCGTTTTCCCTTAGTACAACCGCCTTTATATGATAGGTTACCTAGAGTACAGTCTAGGTTTTACCCGCCTGATAAGAAAATCGCTTGCATATACGACACAAAAGCGGCGTCATTTCAAACAAGAGACGATTCGAGGTACTTTATTTTTTCTTAGTTAGGCGACAGAGACGTCAAACGGTCATTGAGTTCTTACCACAAACTAACTGAAAAGAAATGCTCTGAAAGTTGTGTCTAATTAACTTATTGTAGATTCCACGGATGACTCGATTTAATCATCTATTCAATCATTCTGCGGTGTTCCATTGGTCATGTGTATCAAGATACTGTGTTTGAAGGGCTCAGAACGAGCTTTTCACTTCCTTTACTTTTGCTCTATCATTACAAGGGTCTACAATTCGAACTCATGAACCTTCTTTACTGTCTATTGTGTTATACAGAATGTAAAAAAAGTACGACCCAAATTCAAGGGGGATGTTGTCAATCGAGGAGAATAGAATACAGGAAAAATATAAAAAAAGATATTTCAAGAAAAATTTGTAAAAAAAAATAAGTTTTTTTTTTTTTTTTCCTGTTTTCCAGACGGGACTCTTAACCACCTACTTGAATTTAATTCGAACTTTTTACAGCCTATATAATATTTTACTGATCCGTGGACTTATTTTTATCTTATCGTATCGTAAAAAATAAAGTAGGAGCCAAATTTAAGGGGATTGTTAAGAGTCGAGTCTAGAAAACAGGAAAAAAAATAGCTCTTACAAAATTTTGTTGGATTTTTTAAATATATTTTTCCTGTATTCTATTCTCGATTCACAAAAACCCACTTGAATTTGGCTCGCACTTTTTTTACATCCTGTATTTAGTGTCTCAAACCTCCGACTATAAATGTTACTATTATAGGTACCTTTTATCAAAGCTTATGAATAGCGTATTTTTTTATGGAATTATTCATAATATAAGTCGTGATAAAAACTGAAAAAGACCATTAAAATTTTCTGAGCAAGTATTGAACTTTTTATTACTGTTTTACAACGTCTGCGAGCATAAAGTCCTATATGGTCATGTGTATGCAAATATTTCGCTTACGCAATTCAACAATCTTTTTGCTTCTCAATTAGGATAATCCGTTATGCCTTATGTTACATCACGATATGAATTAGGAAGTTCACACCAACCATCGCACAGATTCGCAAATCCGACATTGGACGAAGTGACAATCTGACAAATGAAACAGGCTGGAACAAATATCCAACGACAGGGTATTAAATGACAATTATGAGTTTAACACCGGAAGTGGGATATTTTGGGCGATTCAATCAAAGGAACTTCGGTTTAAGCGCCAAAAACTGGTGACGAAATTAGTGGCAGTGCGGTGTCGGATGTCTAATGAATTCTGTGGTTAGCGCTTGTCTCGTGATAGTAGAGTCATGGTTCTTATCGTGACTAGATCTGATAGTGTGACTTTTGCATAATAGTTGTGCCTCTAACACACTTAATATATTATTTAATGCACTTATATGATGTACAGAAAATATAAAAAGTCACAATGTGAACAAAGGTGGGCTTATCCCTAAAAGAGATCTCTTCCAGCCAACCCATAGGTGTTGGAAATGAAATATTCAAAGTTAGAGTGAACAGGCTTTTTCTGGGTAAGCTTGCTCCATCGTCGTCTCTGTCTATGCCACTGCTCTAGCCTGGAGACAAGAGCGAACCCATTTAAAAAAAATATATATATAGTATAAGTTTACCTACTGAATTATAAGAGTTATCAACGAGTTTCAACTGTGTCTTTATTTTCTTCTTAACCTCTACTTTCCTGCTCACAATTTGTTATCATTCTATATTTCAGTGATATTTATAAGACTTACGAGGTTGGTTTATGAAAGAAAATTCTTATGACATTCTTATAAATCAATCGCTATATCTTTTTCATTTTACAGCACTAAAACTGCCCTTTGTTCTGCGGAATATAGATAATGCCATCCACCAAGGCGCGCTCCGTTCAATTTTGATTGTGGAAAGCGCGAGGTGTGGGTTGTGTGTGTGGCAAATATTAAAATATCATTATAATAGTAATTAATAGTTTTATGCATTATAATATTATCAAATTCTTGTACATGTGTGCTATAAAAGATAAGGACGAAAGGCGGCGCGCGCCGTCGTGGATGGCACTCTATTCTTAATTACAAATTGCATGTCCGGTAAGTATTGGTATTTTAGGCTTTAGTATTTTTGCTTCCAATATTTGGCCGCCTTGTACACCCTGTATAAAGCTTAGGACACATCGTGATCAAATCCTAAGCACGTAACGTGTCTTGTTACATTTATACATTTACCGTACCTAAACGGCGGTGATTTGTAAGTCATTTCTTAAACGAGCCTGCTTATTCCTTTATAATAATACGGTACGTTCGATAACTGTTAGCTATTAAGTTGATTGACTGAAGCCATGTTTGAAGCTTAGATTTAATCAGTCATGTTGGTATAAGCGAGTGGTATGGACGGTCACATCCGTTTGTTATTTATTCAACTGCTTATGAAACATGAACGAGAATGCGTATAGAGGAAGTTTATTACGGAGTACCTACAGATTTAGGGACACGCATGAAGAAACCTGCGTCGATGACCCGAATTAGTCTACTCACAAAATTCACTAGACTAAGTTGAAACAGACCTAAAGTTAAAAGGCTTGGGCTTCTAAATTCACTAGACTAAGTTGAAACAGACCTAAAATTGAAAGGCCTGGGCCTCTTAAATTCAATAGACTAAGTTGAAACAGACCTAAAATTGAAAGGCTTGGGCTTTTAAATTCACTAGACTAAGTTGAAACAGACCTAAAATTGAAAGGCCTGGGCCTCTTAAGGAGTGGGCTGGTTTTTTGGTCATCGGAATATCCAAACTTTAACATAAAGCTGGGAGACCGGCAATAGTAGCAGGAGAATTTCATGACGAACGTTTAATTTGGAAGACACTTTTTATAGTAAGAAAGTAAGTTAACCGAAAAAAAAAATATTTACTGGGGAAAACATTTTTGATAGAAACAAGTTTAATTGTAAATATTTAAAACGACATTTAACCTACCTTATTACTTGAGTTAATTATCGAACACGCTACTGGGTCTTACTTTGTTATTTTTCGATCTCTGGTTCCCAATTTCGAGCAGGTACGTTTAATGTAAATTAGCATAGTTCTTACTTCTTTGATGGTGTAAGTTAAAATGAAATTTTGCCCTTTTTTAAGAAGACTGTAGTGTATATTTTAAAATAAAATCGGAACCATCATTTCCTTCGCCCGATTCGCGCTTAGCCGGATTGTAAATTTTGATTAACTATCTGAGGATCGGAGTCAGCAAAAGTTAACATAAATAATAAATAAACCAACAGTGCACTTATCTAATTTATAGTATAATTTAACAAACTAGGCAGTAACAAAGTTAATTACTTTTAAATGCAAAGACAACTTTCATGCTTAGTCCGTTCAAATTCGAAACAGTTCCAGTTCCCACTCAAGTAAGAAACTATTTGAGTCGACAAATCGGCATCAAACAAATACGCAATGGCGTAGCATACTTATAGGCTAACTTCGTGGCTGGCAGCTGCCAAAACGTTATTAGTAAAACAATTATACCGACTTCCGTTCGTTTCGGACGTAATGTAACTTGTAAGATAATACTTTATCGATAACTATGATATGCAAAGCTTCGGCCAAATTTGTGATCGGGACGGACCAGCGGTTGATTGTGCGTGTTCTGAAGAAAAATAATTTAACCAATAGTCATTATAATTAATGATTAAACGAACTTACCTGTACGTGAAGTTCTATCATAATTATACGAAGTATTCGTCCGAAGATATTAGTATTATACACATGTAGTATCGCTTGCACTTATCACCACATAGCACAAATTTTAGAGCTAGATAAAAATAAATTACAGGTAAAAAATGTTACTTCCGGATTATATTTTAAAAATATTTCCGTATCCTGTAAAAAGAATTAAATAAATTAAGAACACTTCCGTTCCGTCACTTCCTCCACGCCATTGCTTTTGAAGCCTTCATTTAGTTTAGAGATAATAATATGATGATATTTCCTAGAGATGGGTCAACACAAAAAAACACAAAAAGTATGCATCGGGTGGGTGGGACTTTCTACTAATATCTTCGGACGAATACTTCGTATAATTATGATAGAACTTCACGTACAGGTAAGTTCGTTTAATCATTAATTATACTTCAGTATTCGTCCTCGATATTAGTATTATACACATGTAGATGTTTAGAGCATGAAAGAAGGAAATATCATCTATGAGTAAGTACTTGATCAATTCTTTCAAAGAATCATATTAAACAAATAAGTTACTTATGATAGTATGATTATCAATCAATAAGCAAGAATTATTTTTAGGTTAACAACAAGGAACTAGCAAAATCATAACAAAATGTACTGTCTACAGTAACTATTTTATAATAGTTATACTACTACGGGTTTATACCCGTGCGAGGTTATTTTGGAGTTGCTCAACCAAGTTACTAATACAGGTTGACATTAATATCGGCTGTGGACGTCGAGGCATGATGCCTAGGGCTGTGCGCGAATATGTCAACTCCACTAGTCCGCAAAGTCACATTGATATACGGTTTTCTAATCAGAAGACAATAAGTTATCAGATTTTCTTAAAGGTTCATTTTTAAATTGTAAACGCATGAGACGCGCCTAGGAAGCAATAAGTAGTTAAGCTCGTTATTTGAATAAGAATTGGGTTATCAGAAAAATATACATATTTCTAAAATTATTTGTAAAAGAAAACACCCTTAGTAAGTAAGTACAAGTAAGTAAGTACGAGTTGTAACAAAAAACTTTGAGACGATCATTTTTTACCCATTTGTTCTAATGAGATCACGATTGAATAGTTAATCCAGAGAGTCTACTGAATAAAATATTCAAGTAACATTATGTTTTCATAAATTAGTGCGCAGCCTATAAACTCCTTTACAACATCCTGAAAAGAACTTATTTTCAAAATCTTGAAAACCAAATTGAAAGCAATAAAACTGCCTTTTTATAATGCCATACTGAAATCCTTTGTTTATTGTTAGGTTAGGTTAGTTTAGTAAGGTAATCTGAAATCAACTTAGTAATTGTTCTATAGAAATCAATAGATATTGTTAGTTTTGCAATAACAATACCATCTTTTGATACAAATATCATACTGAAATGCTGTAACATGTTGTTGTACATATTAACCATTACAATGTCTGTTATTACAACTTCTTGCAGGTTTTATGAAGAGAGGATACCAATGTTATAAGTGGCCAGTTCGGCACAATTTACTGAAGAAAAAACATTATTTTATACCTATTACAGATTTCAGTCTTTAAATCTAGGCAAAAAAAGGGATAATGGTGTTACAGTAATTACCTACTGGCATCAAGTGAACTACGCTTAGTATCTGCCAGCAGTGTCGATAGAAAAAAACAGAACATGACATGAATAACCTGATTATTGCTTCTGCTATAATCATATAAATTTTATTCTTACACTTTTGAAAAAACAAGCAACTGAAAAGTTAGTTGTAAATTTTTTACAACTAATAGATGTATTAACGACAAATTCGTCCGCGTTCAATCACCACGACGCATATTTGGCGCATATTTTAATAATATTAGAAAATACGGGTACAAAATGTTAAGTTTAAGTGTACCAAATTAACAAAAATCACACACTGTAACCCTGTATCAAATATTTACACTAGGATTTTGATGATGGATCAGTCATTTAGGGAATGAGCGCTGGGTGAGGGAGTGATAAATTAAACACTAAGGGATCGCCGGTAGCATTTACAAAAGAATGACAAAATAATGTTGATGAACACATCCGTGAGCGTTAGTTTCTTTTCATATCCGGGTGACATCGCGTCACTAATTCCTATAAAACAGTGTTATAAACATATTTTATATTTATCAGAATTGCAAATATTTGTAGAAATTAAAATGTGGGTATTATTGTTTACTTCTCGCAAGTTTTATGCAGCTATCACTATGTTACCTACCTAATGAAAGTATTTCGAAATTATGCGGTAAATATTCCAGCTCCAAAAAAATCCAAATGATAACATATTGTTTCTAGTTGTAATCACTGAGCCCTTGCTGACCCGTTCTCACAGGCCGCGCCCTACCCCGTTGTTGAGGCGTCAGAATAATCTCACAACCATAGTAACACAGCTAATTTATTTTAAGAATAAAATATGACACTGTGAGTGTTAAAAATATTGTAAAACCACAGCTAATTTTCTGGATAGAATTTATAAATAACATCTAACCACCAATAACATTGGATAAGATATACATCGGTATACTATTCATATGACGATCATAAGCATCATAGTCTTTTAAATTGACATGTACGCTTTAGTTCATGGTCAAATCCAGCATAAAACAAAAACAAACTATGCAGATTTTTCATGTTTTTAAACAAAAATAAGGAAAAAATGAGCAAAGCTAAAAAATAATTTAACTTGATGCTCTTCCGTTTGACTGTAGTATGCATGCATTATGTCAATGTTTAGAATTAAAAGGAAAAGTTTATATATTGAGCCTTGGAAAGATGTGTAGCTTTTTTGAATAAGTCTAGATATCCTTATACTTAAGCATTGTGTTACTTATTTTTGATGTCTTTATTGTATTCCAAATAAATACATACATGTAGCCTAAATAGTAAAAAAGCATACAAAACCACAGTTTTAATTTGAGTCTACCTTGGTTAATAATATCAAAATATTATGGTGAATTGCACCGAACATCCTAAAAGTAATATTTTATATCTAAAACTCTTGCAAAATTAATTATCTTCTCTATTTAACCAAAATATTCCTGTAAAAAACAACTGAATTGTTGTTGTAAAAAGTTAGAAAGTCTTAGGATAAAAAAAAAATCTTAAGGAAAATTGTAAAAAATCTACAATAATTCCTTTCCTTTACAAAACACGTAATATTGTATTACCGAACATAATCTGTCACGACAAGGTTAGTTAAGTCGATGATGGTTAATGGTTATAAAACAATGTTTTGAAGTTAATTTACACTGTAGTACCGACTATACAGATATAATCTGTTTTTAGAGGTCAAATTGTGTTTTTTCTTTTACTCTTTCTAATGATTTCAAATCAAATGATTTGAAAAAGAATAAGCTCGACGTGTTCGAAAGAAGATTGAAGATCACGCTCTGTATAATATTATATAGTAGCAATGGAAAAGAAAAACTTGTCTAATTTATAAAACTGTGTTTGCTCGATAATCGACTTTAATAAAGTACGACTCGCAACTTCTCAAAAGATAACTTTTCACCTGATAGTGTCTGATCATATGCTATACTGTTTTACAAATGACTCACGTAGCGTACCTCGTGTTCTGCAGTCTGCGGTTGTGTTGCGGTCCGATGCGATCCCATGCTCGAGGACGTCACTGGCGATGGCGCTGGCGGTAGCTGGTGGTAAAGCCATAAGGACTGCTTCCTATCTGCGTGGTGCACTCACTGTATTCCAACTTTTATTAAATGTTAATAATACCTGTTTGTTCGCGACGAAAAAGTTATAAGGAGAATTGCAAAAACCATTATAAATTTAAGCAGGGTTACAACCTGCAACCTTTGGCAATTAATAGGACTACTTGTAAAAAACAACGCTGTCAGACAAGGAATCCACCCCTTTGTTCTATGCAATTTTTAAAGTTTGCGTAGTGAATTATACTACATAAACCAAAATAAAACTACATAGTCAGCCTGATTTACTGCTCTGGTAGATTTTGTAGTTTCTTCGACGGTAAAAATAAAATAAAATGAAATGATGATGAATAGTGTGTGTAGTACTGCGCGTTGCACAGTGGGCAAGGGCAGCGGCGTTAAATAAATGTTTTAGCTTTCGTAGCCAGGTTTGGCCATGTTCAGTCAGATGAACACACACAAATTAACACAGATGTGTGGCGATTGTCATGCTTAGGCAAGTAGTAGGATCGGTCCAAAGAAAATATCTAATAGGTTTGGTTTGGAAACCGTCCATTTATTGCAGGATTTTTAATGACTCACCGGTTGCATCTCGATCTCTGGTGGTGTCGTCGACTGCTCTCCGTCCCAGCTGCATCACGAGACGTGGACGGCTGCGGCGGTGTTGGTGGCAGGACTACATCAGCTCTGGATGTAAAGGGCAGATGCGACGCCGCCCATGCGGGTTGCACATGTGTAGGTTTTTCTCCATTGCCCGTCGACTGCAGCGGCCGTGTTCAGTCGGGCTAGGTCTGAGAAGACGAAGCTAAATGGTTTTAGCGTGGAAGAGTCCAAAATACAATTCCGAGTGCTAGAAACCTTGTAGTACGCACAAAACAGTCCAAAATACTGTACGATGCGTATTTACTGAACAGACGAGGCCGAAATGGTTTAAGCGTGGAAAAGTCCGAAATACAATTCCGAGGTGCTATAAACCTTGTATTTACGCACAGACGTACGTATTTGTTCAACGATTCGGAAGGGTCTTGAGTTCAAGGAATCCAATCTTGATAGTTCACTAAAATCACTGAAATCACAAAAACTATTATTAAATTTATTCTGCACGGAACGAGAATTGACGTGCTTTAGTGGCGAAGCACAAATAGCGAATGAAGGCTTCAAAAGCAATGGCGTGGAGGAAGTGACGGAACGGAAGTGTTCTTAATTTATTTAATTCTTTTTACAGGATACGGAAATATTTTTAAAATATAATCCGGAAGTAACATTTTTTACCTGTAATTTATTTTTATCTAGCTCTAAAATTTGTGCTATGTGGTGATAAGTGCAAGCGATACTACATGTGTATAATACTAATATCGAGGACGAATACTGAAGTATAATAGCCATTCTGACATATGGTTCAGCAATTTTTCCTTAAAAACACACACAATTAGTTAAATCATTATTTGAGTTAACTATTAATCATGCACACCGGGGCCTAAAATTTTGACATTGAACTGGACCAGTAAAAGACAGGATCCAGTTTGAAGACAAATAATAAACAATATTAAAATTATTCCCACTAGCAGCTTCTAAAATCACAATCTCTCTGCATGATATAAAGGTATTACTGGGAGAGAATGCTTTTAGCATTAAGTCCATATTTTGTACACCTTTATTTGTGCAATAAAGTTTTTTAATAAATAAATAAAATGTCAGTATTTACAAACAAAGCAATACCCACGGAAACGCTATTAAACATAGAAATATATGTATAGAGCGACGCTTTTTCGGTAGGTGCAAGCGAGATAGACATGATACTGACAGGAGTTGGCAGACAACTATTCCTGCAAAAAAACAAGATACTCACACGTGAACACACCAGAGCTTTCTGCGGGATCCAGGAATTCAGTGACCCCGCAGAACTAGACTGCATGGGAAATTAGCCTTAGGTAAATTTGCTAACACTACCAAACGCACGAACATACAAAATGCTCACTCCAGGCAAGTAAAGCTGATATTACAAGAGCAGATAAAGACAGTCGTGTGTCCAGCACAATTATTTCCATCGGTTTCTAGTGTTACACATATCGGATCCAGCTTTCTAGAGAAACACGGCGTTTGTGGGTTGTGCAACGCACCGGAAGAGGTACGGTTAGCAAATACAATTTAAAGAGGTGACCTTTTAGTATTAGTTGAATTAGGGCTGATTTTTCAATAGTCAGATAAGAAATATTCTTGACAAAATACAATATGTCTTATTTGAAAACATCCCTATTTGTCAGCAATTATTTGTTTAAATTACATTTTAAAAACAGTCATTTTATACTTTATCAGCCCGATATGTTTTTTTGACGTTTAAAAAATTTGAACTTAGTAAATATAATTAGGCATACTAATTAGCAACTACGTTTCTCACCATTGGACATAGGCACAGACATCGTCTTAACTCAGAAGTGATGTAAACCAAAGAAGTTTTGAAAACGAATTTAATCACTGTAGCATGCCTTCACCTTTAATTTATATCCTGAGATAAAAAATAGGTGGTGCCACGGTACAGGGAATCTAGAAAGCCTAATGTAATGATATGGCCCATTTCAAAATGTACTTGCCCTTGGAAGAATACTCGTAGAAGCATTTCCTCATCGGACAATGTAGTCAATTAAAGCTTTTACTCTTCCTCTCCCATTATTCTAATTCTAATTATCCGTCTCGTACTATCAACATAATGCCCAAATTTCCCAATCATGTACGATTTACAGATTTACTTACAAAGTTCTGTATCTTTCGTGAATAATCATCACAAAACTAAGAGCCAGTTTCTTTATCCGTAGTAATGGTAAAGTAACGTTATAGTAACGTAAATATTTACGATCGTGTGTGTTTTGAAAAAAAACTTCATTAAAATAGTCACTCTGACATTTGGTTCTTCAAAACACACACAATCTATACTAATATTATTTCTATACTAATATTATAAAGCTAAAGAGTTTGTTTGTTTGTTTGTTTGTTTGTTTGAACGCGCTAATCTCCGAAACTACTGGTTCGAATTGAATAATTCTTTTTGTGTTGGATAGTCCAGTTATCGAGGAAGGCTATAGGCTATATAACATCACGCTACGACCAATAGGAGCAAAGATATAGTGGTAAATGTGTAAAAAACGGGAGAAAGAAGTCACTTTTCCACGCGGACGAAGTCGCCGGCAAAAGCTAGTCTTAAATATTCAATTCATTTCATTATTTTTGTTACCTATTTGGCAGCCATATTAAACTGAAGAGTGCATACGTTAAACTTTTCCTTCCATTTCCTGAACTCTATCGTAAACACGCAACCCAAGCTCACAGTTTTATCATCTCCGCTTAATTAATCGTGATGTAATCTTAATTAGTTTCCCACGATGCTGACGGTACACATCTCTTGAAGGGATCACTTGCTATTGTTGCGTTTTAACACACGATTTACGTGGAAACATCGCGTCCTAACACTATGGTGATATAATTTTAAGTGTGTGTAAGCTGATGGTTACTTACTTTGTAGGAAGCCAGGCAGCGAATATTACCCTAAGTTTCACAAGTAGGATATTTGATTATATGATAAGGGTAGGCTATTACTTACCTACTTTGTAGTCATTACTTCTGCAGCTTGTGCTTAGAAATAATAAGTCGTGATGTTTGTTTCAAAAATTAAGTGAAGTTCAAATCGAGCCCAATCTTGTTTTCAGCCGTACTTACAAGTTACGAATAATTTATTCATGTTAAATCCTGTAAATTTGTCAACTACCTATGTAAATAAAGGTATTGTGTTGGAAAATGTGTAAACTTTATTGCACAAAAGTGTACAGAAAAGCGAGCTTAATGCTAAGAACATTCTCTCCTAGTCAAAACTTGAGGTTATGCAGAAATTGTACGGTATTTCTTGTAGGTACTAACTCGGTACATATTACAAACATTTGTGATATGAATTCATAAAAAGTAAATTATATAACGGGGTTTCAGGGTGCATGGAAGTTTTTATTTACCAATCACCATTAGTTTTATAAGTTTCACTTGTAAAAAGCAACCGTGACTCTGTGACAGATGAGAAATTGAACCCCGTGTTGCTAATTTACACGAGTTAGAATTTACACTTTTTACATGATGTGCTCACCACTAGACAACTCACCTCAACAAGAACATTTGCTCGTTATTTCCGCTAAGGCGTTAAGAAAATCTTACAACAAATGCTACTCCACAACCACAGCCAGCTTACACTAATTTAAAGTAATTAACCATAAATTATCTGAAATAGTCAGACTTATACAAATGGTTTTAGAAATAATAACAACAAATGTATAGGATATTTATTCAAATATTTAAAAAAACATAAAAAACCCTGAATAGTTAGGAAGGAACCTACCCACAAATACTCAGGTCAAATCTAAGTTTGTGTCCTATTAGCTGCTAGTCCTTCTTGTATTCTCTGACCTAAATCAGGATGAATAATCGTAAACAACTTCACTGCTCTTTCTTGTAAAAACGACGCCACGGGGCCCAAACTATACAGAATGTTCTGAATCAACCGACTTCGCTCCTCCCTGCTAAAATCATTCACATACATCTCTGTGATCTGTGCAAAGTTGTTCGGAGGGTCTTGGTAAATCTCTACTAACTCCACTTTCTTGTATTCCTGACGGTAAGGTACCGGCCCATTAAACGAATTGGGATAATAATTAGGACTGTCTCTACCATTCTCTTTGGTCGGTGGTACGCCGTCGCGGTTGTAGGCATACACTGCAGCCTGGATAGGACAATTTACATGAATTTTGTCAAAGTTCACTCCTAGCCGGTAAAACTGAGAATCTCTGTAAGAAAGCATGCGGGCCTCGAACATCTTATCTGGAGCACCCAATATGTTGGGTACAAGGTTCGCAGGACAGAAAGCCAGTTGTTCTATCTCCGCAAAGTAATTTATGGGATTCTTATTCAGAACTAACTTCCCCACCGGTTGTAGAGGAAACTTTTCCACAGGCAAAATTTTGGTCACGTCAAAAACATCAAATCCTGCCTTCTTCACGTCTTTCAATGATAACACTTGGACACTCAAAGTCCAACTCGGAAATTCCCCATTACTAATTGCCCTATAAAGATCTCTCGCGTTATAATCAGGATCTTCAGCGGATATTTTCATAGCCGCTTCTGCCGTGAGGGATTTGATCCCTGCGTCAGGAGTGAAATGGAACCTCACGAAGTATTTTTCGTTAAACTTGTTTGTAACCTGATAAGTGTGTATTGAAAAGCCGGGCATATGTCGGTACCCATCAGGTACTCCTCTATCAGAAAACACAAGCATAAAAGTTAGTAAAGACTCCGGATTTAGAGTTATGAAGTCCCAAAGCATGTTGCCGTCTCTAAAATTGGTTGCTGGATTTCTTTTCTGTGCTCTAGCGAATGTTGTGAAAAGGATTGGGTCTTTGACGGGAAATGCGGGTACATCCAGTCCTGCAATGTCAAAGTTGCCTTCTTCTGTGTAAAACTTCACTGCAAAGCCTCTGACATCTCTGAATGTGTCTGCCCCTCCTCTTTCAGGGACAACGAGAGAGAATCGTACCGCTACTGGAGTTTTCTTGCCGACGGCGCTGAAGAGTTTGGCGGCGCAGATGTTGCTGATGTCATGGGTGACCTCGAAGTAGCCGAATGCGCCCGCGCCGATAGCATGAACGACTCGCTCTGGTATCCTCTCCCTGTCGAAATGAGGCAGCGAGTCCATGAAGTACGGGTTGCGGATCAAGTTTCTGTTCAGAGTCACCTTTGCATCTATGTAATCGATGGGAGATCCATGGCTAGTCGTCATCAGTCCTATTGGCCCCTGAAAAGAGGTAATTATTGATACTTCAGGCACTAACTCATTCTTATTGATACTATTAAAGTAACTATCTAAATATAAGTAAAGAACGCACAACGGAGTCTGAAAAAGTGGAACACGATGAATGGTGGATGGCTGATAATTGTATCTAATTTACATAATTAATTGTTATCAATTTAAAACTGAAGGGAAAGGAAAAACAATTGAGTCAACTGCAACTGTGGTGGTAATTTTAAACAAGTTTTTTTAAGTTTACATTTTGCACTGGCTTAACCCATTAGTGCATAACGTCCGATAAATCGAACTTTAATAAAATGGGTATTTTAGGAGTTATAAATATTTATTTTAACTTTTATTATATTCAAATGATAGTTTAATATATTTTCTCACGTGGCAACACTGTTATTGTGAAATGGAGTAACGCGACTGCGCGTCAGCTGTCAATTTGCAAAATGGCGGCACGCAGTCACAATTCTTCGCGGCGAAGGTAAGATAATATTGTGTTTTTACGGTATTTTGTTTGGTTCTTTGGGTAAAAATCAGATGTTTTTATTGCTAAACTATCAGACTATTTATTTACAATATATTTTTTACGTAAGCACTGTTATTTTGAATGATTCGTTTGCGAATTGTGTTGTGTCCGATATATCGCACGCTATGCACGGCGGGTACTAAATTCGGTGTTTGTTGAATTGTTACAGCTTGCAAGTGCATGAAATATTATCTGCTTTGGAGTGTGAGGATGATGATAATTATAGTGAAAATATAATTTACGTTGAGCCCCCTATTGAGGATGCTGATCAAGTCACTGATGAAGACAGCGACAAGTCCGATGAGGAGCATGGAGCGGACCTAAACCACTTAGGACGAAGATTGCTGCAAGCTGGCTGCGAACTGCGACGTTTTCGAGGTGATAGTAATTTTTCTACACCATCAACGTCTACGGCCCTCGGTACAAATACGCAACGGTCCTTGAATGACAATTCTTCAAGTAGCGACAGTGAAGACGACCAGCCCCTTTCTACTTTTATTTCCCATAACAAGAACAAGTCTACACGGTCTGCGCCTCCGGCTAAAAAGAAAAAAACTACACGTTGGAAAAAAGAGGAGCCTGCTTTTACTTGTGCTGAATTTTGTCCACAGCCACCGTCTGATGAAAGTAAATTATGTCAAAATCCTTTGGAATTCTTCAAACTGTTTTTTCACCATGATCTTATCAAGCATATAGTCAAACAAACGAACCTGTACGCTTTGCAAAAAAATAAACCTCTGATGGTAACGGAAGATGAGATCTATGTTATTTTAGGAGCGATGCTATTATCAGGCTACGTCAAGTTACCAAATAAACGCTTGTATTTTTGCAAAGACAACGACGTACCTAAAATTCTACAAGATAGCATTAGATGTAATCGCTTTGAATTGATTCTACAACATGTGCATTTGAACGACAACAGCGAGCTTGGTGTATCTACCGATAGATTGTATAAGCTACGTCCTCTTCTTGAAAGCCTAGGGAAATCATTTCAAAAACATTATGGATTGGATGAGCACTATAGCGTAGATGAAAGTATGATCCCGTATTACGGAAAACACTTCGCTAAACAATTTATCCGTGGAAAGCCAATTAGGTTCGGTTTCAAAAACTGGGCAATGTGTGCAAGTACCGGATATATGGTAGCTTTCAGTTTATATACGGGAAAGAGTACAGATAAAAAAGATTTTGGCCTAGGTGGCGACGTTGTCCTAAGCCTAATTGCATTGAGCAAACTTCCTCCTAATAATGGCGTAAAATTGTTTTTTGACAATTATTTTACATCTTTGAGCCTGATGAGACACTTGAAAGAACTTGGATATTATGCTACTGGGACGTTGAGAGCTAATCGCACTGAGAACTGCACGGTCAAAGATGTCAAAACATTCAAGAAGGAGAAGCGCGGTCATTATGATTACAGATTAGGTGATGATGTCTTCGTATGCCGGTGGAATGACAATAATGTGGTTACAGTAGCCACAAACTTTCAAAACCTTGAAATGACATTGGCAACCCGCTGGTCTCACGAAAAAAAAACCAAAGTGCAAGTCCCACAGCCATCACTTATTGCGAACTACAATAAGCATATGGGTGGGGTAGACAAATGCGACCAGGCTGTGGCAAACTTACGTACTCGGATGCGTATAAAGAAGTGGTGGTGGCCCATATTTGCCTACCTAGTAGACGTCTCGGTAGTAAACGCCTGGCTACTCGCGCGGAAAAATGGGTGCACAAAAGACACCGAGTCCTTGTTCGTGTTTAGACGCTATATAGCTAGAAGTTTACTTGCCACACACGGGACGCCGCCACATCAAGGTCGGAAGCCAGCAAAACCGTTGTCTACGATGAGATATGATGGTAAAGATCATTGGCTGGTCCCAATAAATACTGAACGGCGTTGTGCAAACCAATGTGGAGGGAAAAGCAAATTTCAGTGTCTAAAATGTAATGTAGGCCTTCATCCAAAATGCCACATGGCATACCATGTCATAAGTTAAAAAACTATTTCTTTTCTTTTGTTTTCTATAATAAATTTCGTCATAAACTTCGTAGTTTTATTTCAACCCATTTTTAAACCCATTGTGTCCGCCATGCATAGCGTCCGATATTTCGGACGGGCTATAAAATATGAACTATCATATAAACTAAAATAAAAATCTTATATAATCGTCAAAGACACTCTAAACAATAACTTATTACAGTGATCATAATGACAAAGGCCTTAATAAACTTTATGCACTAATGGGTTAAAGGTATACATACAGCTGCTTTTGCTAATCGATCTAATTATGATAAAGGTAAATGATCTCAACTACGTTTACGAGAATAACATTCTAAGTAATTAATAATTAATAATAATTTGATATTTAGGTGCTGGGATCTTAAATTGCATTATGAATGATATTGACAAGATTTTTCATCATCATAACTACATCAGTAGGTACTACATGTCGATAGATAGGGGTAAAAAATAGGTTTAGTTTTCTTAACTTTATTTTACTGATCAACTATTTGGATAATGAAATCCTTTTTATTCGATTTTGCAAAGTAGGTACGCGATGACATGAACTAACCAACATTTCTAGTTTATTTTAAGTTAATTGAAAAGTACACTTCCAATTAAATCGACACGGTAGGTGCTTTTTCAATGATAATACATTTATTTTTGTGTTTTTATAGCGTTTAAAAGCGTTCCACTATGCAAACTAAACATTTAAAAAAAAAAATTTAAAAAACTTCCGGGGCGGGGAATCGAACCCTGCTTCCTATACGGGCTCGGTCACTGTAATCCATTCACTTACCCTTACCTAGGCTGCATCACTTCATCAATGATTCAGTATCTCATATATTTTTTTGCACATATTTAACAATGGGTGATGATGAAGTATGCCTATTTGTATTCCAATTATGTGTTTTATAGTGACAAAGCATTAAATTATCATGTACTAGCGGTCCCAGCGAACTTCGTTTCGCCCCCAGCCCCGTCCCGCCCCGGACCCGTTTTATGGTAATTATTATCCTCCTTGACTCTACGTTTTAGTTCGAAAATGTTTGTATGGGAAAAAGAAAAGGGCTGTTTTTAGGGTTTTCCGGCAATTATTCGAATTTTTCTCGCCGTAAAAACCATCTTTGAACTTCAACGAACATTTAAAAAAAATATTGGCTAAATTGGTCTAGGCGTTGTTGAGTTATGCGCTTACCAACACATTTTGCGATTCATTTTTAGGGTTCCGTAGCCGAATGGCAAAAAACGGAACCCTTATAGTTTCGTCAAGTCTGTCTGTCTGTCTGTCTGTCCGTCCGTATGTCACAGCCACTTTATTCTGAAACTATAAGCATCACACCATTGAAACTTGGTAGGTAGGTGTATCTTGTTTACCGCTTTCCGATTCAGATACTTAAAATAAAATTTTGTACCCAAACCTATACGTGTGGGGTGTCTATGAATAGGTCTTTCGAAATGACATTGTGGTTTCTAAGATCATTTTTTCTAAAACTCTAACGTTTTAGAGATGGACGCTTCCAAAGTGGTAAAATGGGCGTCCCCCCCCCCATCTAACTTCTGAACTAAGGAAGTGCAATTTTTGAAAAAAATATATACTGTAGATTTCAACAAAAACTTTAAACGAAAATTGGTTTGAGCGAAATCGAACTAGTAGTTTTTGAGATATAGCACATCTTCAACAACCGCAAACATAACTTTGTTCTTCATACAAATACTATGAAAAACAAAGTTATATTTGCGGTCAACAATATATTGTGGTATTTTGGCTAAGTGGAAGTAAGAATCTCTAATTCAGTTAAAGTTGGCACGGAACCCTCAGTGCGCGAGTCCGACTCGGACTTGGCCGGTTTTTTATATTATAAGAAGATAACAATATTTTCTTACCTCAGTTTTGTTCCTAAACATGATTATTTGCTGACCAGGATCATTCTGCGAGAACGCTGCCATTGTAATCCATAAAAGCACTAGTATCTTCAACATTATGGAATTTGTTACACGGTCCACACTTAAACAATAGTTCACAGTATTCCACACAATGTCTTGCTGCTGAAGGCTTCTAGAAATAACCTATGCTACACACAAGCACTCTCTTTATAATGGAAAAATAACACACGTGCTAATTACACGCTGGTGATGTTAACATAAATAGAAATATAATTCCTGTATAGGGGGCCATCCATAAAGTACGTCACATGAATTTCTTGATTTTTTGAGCCCCCTCCCGTCCTTGTCACAGGTGGTCACATTTCTGAGACCCCCCTCCTCCCTAGTGTGACGTCACATGTTTTGCAATTTTACATCGAAAAATTATTAAATTAAAACAACAGTTCCGAATTTAGTATTATTTCCATTTAAATTTTGTATTTTTTTAGAAAGAAATCAACATCATATGAAAGAAATTAGATTTGATGAATTAGATTTGAACATCATATGAAATTTTAAATGTGATGTCACGAAACTTAGTACCCCTCCCACCCCTTGTCACACTATGTCACACTTTGTCGACCCCCCCCTCCCCCCTTTTCGTGTGACGTACTTTATGGATGACCCCTAGAGAATGTGCATGACTTTTTTTTTATTTGAGCACCTTAAGATATATTTGTTTAAATACAAAGTGTGTGTCTTGTCATGATCATCTTCGTGAGAAAGCCTGTCGGTTTTTTGCAGGTTTATTTTAAAGAAATAGTCAGGCATCTGGAGGTCTGCTACGAAAAACGAAATCCGTCAATACGATTATCGTTATTAGGATCCGAAACATTTTAAGTATGGAATCCTTACTACGAAAGAACGATTATCGTTTTAATTGATTTTGTTTTTCGTAGTAGGCCTTCAGGCCACAAGTTCATCTGAAAGTACTGTTGACAGCACATCGGATACCAATTTTTGTTGCAAAGTAGCCCTTGCTACAACTGCATAAGATACAGCAGTGTTTACCTTGACGTGCTGCTGTCTGTACCTGAGTGATGATGTCATGTAGTCAAGGATGGATAGGTATATCCTATTTATTTCGGCAATTCTTTTACCTTTCTCTATAAAATTAAATAGTATTTTTTTGTTCATAAAATAGGGTTATATTTATGAATATTTCTTTTCAGTGTTGTTGAGTTTAAACATGTGTTTCAATTTCTATTAGAAAACAGTGCATATTGAAATAAATAAGTCGTATTGCATGATTTTATAATTTATGGAAATATTACAATGAAAATACACTTGCAACAGAAAAACATAAAATAATGAGACGATTTATATTACCCCATTAACTGACACAATGCTCTACTTTTCTTAAACTAAAAATATAATATTTTCCGACAAATATTTGCAAAAAATGTAAACACTACTACAAACTTTATTTCTTACGTTTGCCGCTTTAAATAAATAAGTGATATTGATGATGTGATGATAAACTGGCACAGATAAAACCTTTCTAATTATATGAATCAACACACACACTTCACACGATTAGATTTAAAAAAATCTCCTATTCACGATCGTACGAATTAATAATATAGACAGTGCTTGTGTTTTACTAAACGGCCGTATACTTTTCTCAATCCTTTAATACCACGCATTTAACCACTGGTTCCGCTCTCACAAATCCTGTGGTTAACGATCAACAGTTTCCACAGAACTGATGCCAAACTTTTATATCTTCGAGCAAATTCTAGCCTTGCCTCAAACACTGATAAACTAAAGGCTTCGCTCGCCATTAAATACTAAGTCACGCGAATTATATTTATGGTGAGATTAAGTATTTCACCACGACGGATTCGTTGTGTTGTGTGCTTGTTTTGGTTCTAAAATTAACTTAATGAGCGAACATTCATTGACGTATGTAACCGAAATGAAAACAAGTTTTACAAAGGTATGCACCTTGGAACAGTGGACACACTTTTATACCTGACCCTTTTTCTGAAATATATTTTCCATAGTTGGTGTTATGATAATTAAGAAGAAGTCGCAATAGGGAGGAAATCATAAAATTTATTCAAAAATCTCTTTCTGGCAAATTAATGTTATACTTTAACAATACTTTTTTACACTTTTTCATAGAAAATCTTCTGGATGTCTATTTACAAGTATAGTAAAAAAAATGAATCAGGAAATGTAAAAATTCTGATAAATTCTACTAAAATAAAAAATACAAATCTTCATTAGTAATAAATAATCCATATTGACCACTGCAGTCACGCTTACTGACTTTGGTACATTTAAACTCAGGTAATATAAGTTAGTACGTACTACATACCCTAAACTTAACCTACTTAAAACAATGTCACGAACTTTATTTACAGAATCTCATAGATTTGTTTATGCATGCATAAAAAATATTTTTAGTAAATTTCATAATAACTCTTAGTTCTATTCGCAGCTAGCCCTTGCTCAATTCTATATCCTAAATCTGGGTGTATCAGTGTAAACAACTTCACCGCTCTCTCCTGTAAGAATTTGGCTACAGGTCCCAAACTGTACAGAATATTTTCCACCAACCGACTCCGCTCTTCCTTGCTAAACTCGTTAACATACAGCTCCGTTACCTGCTCAAAGTTATTCGGAGGGTCTTGGTAAATCTCCAACAACTCGACCCTATGTTTGTCCTTGTACTCAACAGCACCGTTAAACGAATTAGGGTAATAGTTCGGGCTGTCTCTTCCATTATCCTTTTCTGGCGGTCTACCGTCACGGTTGTAAGCAAGAACAGCTGCCTGTATCGGGCAGTTCACTGGTATCTTGTTGAAGTTGGCCCCCAAGCGATAGTACTGAGCGTCTCTATAAGCCAATCTTCTAGCTTCAAACACCTTATCAGGTCCACCTAAAATGCCGGGAACCAGATTCGCAGGACTGAAAGCCAACTGTTCAATCTCGGCGTGGTAGTTTATCGGATTTTTATTCAAAACGAAACGGCCGACCGGAGTTAAGGGATATCTATCCAGAGGCAAAACTTTGGTCACATCAAAAACATCAAAACCTGCGTTCTTTACATCATCTAATGTCAACACTTGAATAGCGACTGTCCAACTAGGATACTCTCCATTACCAATAGCTCTGTAAAGATCTCTCGTTGCATAATCGGGGTCAACGGCCGCTATCTTTCTAGCTTCTTCAGTAAATAAGTTCTTGACTCCAGCATCAGGAGTGAAATGGAACCTAATGAAGTATTTTTCATCGTCTTTGTTCACGACTTCAAAGGTGTGAATACCGAAGCCAGGCATATGACGGTACCCGTCTGGGATGCCTCTGTCTGAGAAAACTAGCATGAACATGTGAATACTTTCTGGGTTCAATGTTAAGAAATCCCAAAGCGTGTTTCCATCGATCAGATTAGTAGCAGGGTTCCTCTTTTGGGCTCTGACGAAAGCGGTAAACAATAGAGGATCTTTGTAGACATACATTGGTGTGCTGAATCCAACCATATCAAAATTACCATCTTCTGTGTAAAACTTGACTGCGAAACCTCTCGCGTCTCTTGAAGTATCGATGCCTCCTCTTTCGACTACTACAGGGGAAAACCTCGCTGCTACTGGTGTCTTCTTGCCAATTGTGCTGAACATCTTGGCGTTACAAATGTGGGTTATGTCGTGGGTGACTTCAAAGTATCCGAAAGCGCCGCCAGCTTTAGCATGGACCAATCTTTCAGGGATCCGTTCTCGGACTAGGTGAGTTAGCGAGTCCATGAAGTATTCGTTGAAGATAAGACGTCTGTTGAGCGTCAGTCTGGCGTCGGTGTACTCTATGGGTGCGCCGGCGCTTGTCGTCATCACTCCAATGGGACCCTTAAGTAAAAAATATTGTTTTGTGGTTATCAGTAAAAATTTGGAGGGTAATTAATTTTGTGGTTATTTTCCTAAGTAGTACCTAATCTACACTGATGATTCGAGCATCTGTCTGGATCATACATGCGAGAGGGAAATTCCCCATTAAATCAAATTTAGATAGTTAACGTTAATAACTATCGATATCGAACTTATGTGGTTAATTGCCTAGATAGCTTTGTTTATCTTTGTTTATTTTTTAAACACACTTTCACCCATTATAATTTTATACCACGGTCATGTTTATCGCATAAATTGCACAATATTATGTGTTGCAGTTGCATTATAAATTATAATAGACTGGCAGTGATAGTTTACGACTAAAAACTCACGAAAAACACACTAGCTAGCAAATTTTATTTCCAACTGTAAAGTGTGTACAAAAAGCTAAAAAATACATTTAAAGGGTAGGCTCCCATCCAAGGCTCTCATACATGAAACTAAAACCAAAAAAAAATTTTAGGTTATAGTCGCTTTCAAAGTGGTAAAATGGGCATCCCCCTCCTCCGATCTAACTTTGAACTAAGAAAGTAAAAATTGAAAAAAAAATATGCAGATCTCAACAAAAACTTTCAACAAAAATTAGATTATTGAAAGGCAGTGCAATGTGCAGTAAGGTCGTTGATTTCTTAGCCTCGAATCCATAGATCTGTGTCATGATCTCTGAATAACGACATTGATTTGTTATTGTTTATTGTCTCAATCATGCTTCAGGTTAGTAGTCAATTAACTTAGTTCGCATGATTGCTTATCGTCGTAACGATTTTTAGCATATTGATGAGAAACAATAAAACTGCTGATGACACCTAGTCGTAACTGTTTTTTTAGAGGTTTGTGGAAGGCTGCAGTATGTTTCGGAGTTTCATAAATAAAAAAGAGAACAACGTGCCTTTCAAAGATAGTTTAAATATAAACTTAAAGACTGACTCATTTGCAAAAAATTACAGACATGCTAAGTGACGAAACTAAGTGCTTACTTTTGTTTCGTGTATGGAAATATAAGTAATAACATTTTCTGACCAATGAAGCCTAGGGCTCAATCAATACTATTCAGCCGAGAGGTGCTGATTGCGCAGTTTCCATTCGAAAAAGCTCACCGACCAAATTTTATTTATTAAAGAAAAATCTTTTTAATTTATTTCTTCCATGCAGCAGTTATTTTACGTGTGGATGTGTACTTGAAATATTTTTTTTTTCGTCTCTCTAATCTAATTCATAATCGAATTAACACACAAAAAGAGTTTGACTGAAGAAATCGAAATGCATAGAAATTCTAACCAACTACTAAATAAAATAATCGTAAAGAAGATTGGATCGGTAAACGTTTCTCTTATGCGGACTGCACGAGAATTGGCAACTTGGAGTGCTACATCGCCGTTTGGTCTTCAGAAAAAAAACTAACTTAACTAACTTCATTTTAAATTTGATGAAACAAGGTTCTTAACATACCTTGGTCCTCTGCTTAAACATGATGATTTGCTGCGACGCCGGGTCATTCTGCACGCTGGCTGCCACCAAGGGCAGGATCCACAGTGACCACATTTTTAGCTGAGTCACAGCATCTGGATGTCAGTCATGTCTGAAAAGTTTCAATGGCTTCGTTTAGAGTAACTTCGAATCTATACTTCTATACTAATATTATAAAGCTGAAGAGTTTGTTTGTTTGTTTGTTTGAACGCGCTAATCTCCGAAACTACTGGTTCGAATTGAATAATTCTTTTTGTGTTGGATAGTCCAGTTATCGAGGAAGGCTATAGGCTATATAACATCACGCTACGACCAATAGGAGCAAAGATATAGTGGTAAATGTGTAAAAAACGGGAGAAAGAAGTCACTATTCCACGCGGACGAAGTCGCGGGCAAAAGCTAGTACTAAATACATTTGAAATATACAAATATTAAACCAAGTGTAAGTTAATAAATAGGTACAAATTCAAATTAAACCGATTTACAATAGCAGAGGTCAAGTAACTTGCGTCTGCAAGTCAACCTGTCGCTAAGAATAACTACTTATTTTGAAGTCGATTAAAACAGGCAACCCTTGCAGTGCAAAGCAAGGCTCTCCCTGTGTTTAGTCCCAACTAGATTAAGTGGCACCAAGTTTCTAAAATAAAAAAGGACTAATTATTCACAAACTTCTCTAAACGTTACATTCGATTTTGATAAATTACAGCACAAGACAAAAAAACTTTGGGTATACTTCTGCGCATCACGCTCTCACTGAAAAATAACAGTTATTCCGTTGTAAATTTAAAAGGAAATTAAAGCAAACTTACTCCCAGGGTGCTGGACGTCAACAGCCTTTCAGAAGACTGGCAGCGGCCTTATAATACAACCGATAGCCTTGTCTCGGGTCTATTTAAGTAATGCAATAGTTTTTGCCGAAAACGTTGATCAACATACGCATTGAACTGGCCGCCGAGTTTAGGAGAAAGCTAAAATTGACAACCTTTGTAAACACGCAATCAACGTTAACTTACAGGGGGAAATTCATTAACGGCAACATCACCACTGTGTTTGACGTCGAGCTTGAATTTCAGAATAGCTTGACGGTTTTATATACGCTGCTCAATGTTGAAGTAAAAGTAAATCGTCAAACTATCTTATCGTTCTCGATGACAGCATCGAAAAATAATAATGAAATTTAAAATTATCGCGTTGGGAATCATCTACACGATAATACCCACAATACCCAATTTGGTTGGCTTGGTTTCTGTCTGCCATATTATCTTACTGATGAAAAACCACATGGCTGTCTAAACCTAACGCCTTAAGAGAGACGTTCAGCAATCGAGCCTAATAAATAAATAAATAGTATTTATTTAGAGTTTAATGTAATGTAATAATTTAGTACCTAGTAGAAATTTAGATAAATAAATAAACAAATAAATAAACCTAATTATAAATAACGGCTTAATTTGGAATACCTGGCATTGTAAATTAGTTTTTTATTTCATAGCCAACAGAGAAGTATAATATTTTATTTAACTATTATGTGATACATGACATGACACTGTATTTTTGGGCATTAAACTTGACTCAAAATTACAGTGGGGACCTCATATTGAAGCCCTAGCTGGGAGGCTAAGCTCAGCTGCCTTTGCAGTTAGAAAAATTAGGTACCTTACTGATGTTGAAACGGCGAGGCTTGTATATTTTAGTTACTTCCACAGTATTATGTCTTACGGTCTTCTCTTGTGGGGTTCTGCTACAGACATTGAAACCATATTTATTTTGCAGAAAAGAGCCATTCGTGCTATTTATAAACTTAGTCCTCGTGACTCCCTGAGAGAGGTCTTTAAGAAAATCAACATATTAACTGTGGCTTCTCAATACATTTTTGATAATATAATGTACGTCCGTAAGAATTTAGATAATTTCATGAAGAAAAGCGACATTCACCCATATAACACAAGAAATAAACACAAGCTTGTCGTTCCTAACTTCAGATTAGTTAAAACTAGTAATTCGTTTATGGGAAATTGTATAAAATACTTTAATAATATACCACACAATCTTGTCGAATTGCCGGTTGATAAATTTAAGAAACACGTTAAAAACACGCTTATGTCTAAAGGCTATTATAAGGTTCAAGACTATCTAAACGACACGAATGTGTGGTCCGTCCAGCCTGCACCGACTGATGTACTTACCTTTGATGATTTTGATTTTACGGCAGCTAGTGGTGACTGAGTTTGTTCCGGCGTTTCTTCTCAGCACTTGCCTAATTGTCTGTGTTCTGTCTCGAAGCGCTGGTAGGGCCCAAAAGATAAGGAGACACACAGAGGAGACATGTTTCGGCCCTTTCAGGGCACATTTATTTTTATTTTTTTCACTGTATATTTTGACGTTCATAAGTGTCATTTCATGACCTAAATTGAAATAAAGATTTTGAATTTGAATTTTTGAATTTGATGCAGACAGTAATTTTTAGCTTAAATCTATACTATAATATTATAAAGCTGAAGAGTTTGTTTGTTTGTTTGTTTGTTTGTTTGTTTGAACGCGCTAATCTCCGAAACTACTGGTTCGAATTGAATAATTCTTTTTGTGTTGGATAGTCCAGTTATCGAGGAAGGCTATAGGCTATATAACATCACGCTACGACCAATAGGAGCAAAGATATAGTGGTAAATGTGTAAAAAACGGGAGAAAGTAGTCACTATTCCACGCGGACGAAGTCGCTGGCAAAAGCTAGTCTAGAATATAAATGAGTTGTAGAGTTTAGCCAGGATCATAATGGCCACTAGTATGTGTACTAAAAACAATGTTAAATTAAGGAAATGTTATAATATTGTGAAGGTACTTACATTCTAATAGCTGCCTTCCTGAATATGGTACGATAAAATTTATAACAGCTGACCTCGTAGTCCGCCAGTATCTGACCGACAATCTTTTGAACATAGTCCATCGCCGCTTTTCTATCATCGTCACAGTCTGTTGCCTCAAAAAAGAAATAAAATGAGACCTAAGCAGTTATACAAGTACTTAATTATTGTTATAGTAAAGCCGCTCAGAGAATACTATTTTATCCGACTTCAAATAAAAGGAGGTGCTCAGTTCGACTTGTATGTTTGTATGTACATAACAGCACATCAGGTTACCGACTTTTTTTGCAATCTAACCCTTATTACAACTGCATAAGATACCGCAGTGTTTACCTTGACGTGCTGTCGTCCGTATGTAATCCCGTCCGCGAATATCTCGCGTCGCGTTGGCTGGTCCGATTTTTTTTGCCGTTTGCAGTAAAGTACTTGTTACAATAAGGAGAAGGTTTTAGTAACTATTTTATGATTTTTTCAATTTTGACAGATAATGTATAGGGGTGAATTTCCGAACAGCAAATTTTACGCGGCATGAGTGAAATCGGCAGTGCAGAGTGATACAATGAGGCTTATTTATTTATTTATTTATAGAAGGCGTTATCCCGTATACGAGACCATAAATATTTTTTGATTAGGACTACGTTAAATACGGAATAAAAAATGATAAAGCACCATATTTTTCATTTCGGTTGCGCGGTCAAATCCATTTTTCTGTTTAATTTCCCTTGTATAGTAAAAACTTTTGTTTATTTAGTATTATTGCTTATTTCATTTAAATCGTGAATAGTTATAGTACTATCACATAATAATTTTATAATTTAATCTATTTAATTAAATGACTTATAAGTAAAAATGCATGTGGTCAAATAAGACTTTTCATATCGGTGAATTTTAGTTTGTCGAGAATATTTTTGCGTGGGACAACTCTAGCTCCTTGCCCCCGCGCTAAAACGCAACATACCAGTGCCGCCTCAATGCTTAGAGTAAATAGACGTGCGCCGCTTGCTCCGTGTTCCCGCCAAAAAAGTAAGAAGTTGGTTTCGGTGACATGGGACATTTTATTTTTCATTTCCGCAGGTTGGAATATATTGCCGTCCAATTCTCCATAAAATGTATGAAATTTTTATTGGTATCCTTTCCAAACTACGTTTATTAGTGAGGTATTAATAACGTTGTGACTTTAAAACTTTTATTGTTATGTTAAATTATGTCGTTGATTTTAATATCGGTGTTTTCATTTCGGTTGATTCGGTGGCCTAGATTGACCACCGAAATGAAACAAAATTCACCGAAATGATAAAAAATATCATTTCGGTGAATTTTATTAATTCCGGTGCGTAAATTGTTCATATCGGTGATTGTTTTTCTCATTTCGATGGCTTCATTATATCACTTCGGTGAAATCTATACTATATTATACAGCTGATGAGTTTGTTTGTTTGTTTTTTATTTGAACGCGGTAATCTCAGGAACTACTGGTTCAATTTGAAAGAATATTTTTGTTTTGCCTTCCTTTTTAGGATTCCGTACCTTGAAAGGTAAAAAAAATAAAACTTCTAAGCCAACGCAATCAAAAGATACAGCCGTTATTGCCGTAAATATCAACAAATTTCCGCAAATTTTCAACACTCGAAAAGGAATCAAAACCTACCTACAGGGTACTTCCCGTGAACTTAGAATCCTGAAATTTGATACAAAGCAATTTCATTTAAGTACAGATACAGGAATAATTGCGAAAACTGTATTTTTTTGTTATATCATATAAAAACAAAACTTACTGCCCCTTTCTTCATGAACGCGTTACGGTATTAAATGAAAATTACAATGAACACATAGAACATACATAATGAATTAAAATTAAGATACAAATTATTCATTCAGTGAAAACGTCGTCCTTTTATTACAAAACTAGCTTTTGCCCGCGACCGTGGACTTCAGGTTCGTCCCGTCTAGTAGCGCAAAAAATGTTTTGTTTTACGACCTCACATTAGAAACCTCAAAAATTGTAGCCTATATGTTATTCTGATGTATAAGCTATATTGTGGTAGAGTTTCATTCAAATCCATTCAGTAGTTTTTACGTGAAAGAGTAACAAACATCCATACATCCATACATCCATACATCCATACTTACAAACTTTCACCTTTATAATAGTAGTAGGATGTCACAGAAAAAAAGACGCTTTAAATTTCCATATAACTACTATTGATTCCCACTCTACGCTCTGACCGATCCAAAGGTTCCCATTATGCTAGCAGCATTGCCTCGTTGAATAGCAATGGAAACCTGTTGAACCAGCCAGAGTGGGGATCATTACCCTTATCCCTCAGTCGTTGTCCTAACTCTTTGAAAAGCTCGCGTGCCTCATCTCCCCAGGGCCCAGCCGTCTCCACAGCGATTGGAACAAAATCATACTCAGACTTTAGCTCAGCATACTTAGTATGTTTTAACTTGGCAGCATTTTCCGCCGCTGAACCTGCTGAAGTAACAGGCATACTGTAACTTCAACAGGTTCAGTAAATGTGTCTAACGCATGTTGCGTCCCATAAGAGGCTACGCCCTCCTCGCCATGGAACCAACGTTAGGTCATCTGGTCTCTTACCATCCATGCGGGACAAGCCTGGTGGCTCTAGGACGCAAGGAATATTGGCCGACGCACAAATTCATTAATAGAATGGTATAAATTGCACTTGTAAAAAGCAACTGTGAACCTGTGACAGACGAGGAATTGAACCCCGTGTCTTACGCAATCCGGGCAATTAAGTTTGTATGGTGACAAAACACTATAAAAACAAAAAGAAACTATATTAGAATGGTGCTTCGGGAACCGCCCCGCAAATCTTTGGCAACTCAGTCCATGGTGGCCGTTTTCATCTACCAACACACCACAAATACAGCGATGAGGTTCACAAACTTTGCTGCCCAGTCATAAAGCTACTGAAATTCTTAAGGAATTGTTGTCGAGAAGCGTACCCAACTGTGGAGACGGCAAAGCATGCAGCCAAGCACCAGATTCAGGTTTTGTAACTGCTTTAAGGCATGCCAACATCACGCTGGAACCTACGGGAACGGAGTAAAGGCAAAACGCACAGAAAATGTTGAAGAGGACCGCTAGTAGTGTTGTTAAGCTAAAAAGTTTTTTTTTAATATGATATGGGTTTACTTTTGTCTCTAGACTATACCAGACGAAGCACAGACAGGGACGACGATGAAGCGAGCTCACCCAGAAGAAGCCTGTTCACTCTTTTTCTGAAAATAACAGGGTTGTAGACCGATGGAAACACATATGCGGGTAGAGAGTTCCACTCTTTTGCTGTGCGCATTATGAAAGTTGACGAGAAGCGCTTAGTTCGAAAACTTTTTAAACGCGCTAATCTCAGGAACTACTGCTCCGATTTAAAAAAAAGGGTTAGATAGCTCATTTATCGGAAAAGATTATTGGCTATACTTGGTGTCCTTTAAATAGAGGTCCAGCCTAAAAAAACAGGTGATATGCTAGACAATGACAGTCATTAGAAAATATGTAAAAAAATGTAAGTTATGTCCTTTTCAAGTTGTGTACATTAGAAAATCTACCAAATTGTCATCTAGTCATGGGTTTTCGACTACTGTTATTACAAATACTTTTTTTACTTGTTTATTTTGCGATGCGAGTTTATATAGCCGAAGGCCTACTTTATTTGTAAATCAGGTTACATTTTATAATAAATAGTAAATATAAAAGTGAAAAATTTTAGTCACATTAGTCTAGCTTATTACCCGCACGGCGCTTAAATTTCGCGAGAAGAATTGCTGTTTTTCCGTTATAATAATATAGAGTCCTGAAAGAAGGTTAACTTCTACATACGGGATACTGTAAAACATCACGCTACGACCTACGGGAATGGAGTGAAATCAAAACGAACGTCACGACGAACCACATGTTTTAGTGTATAGAAGTAATTTTGTTAAAGGTTTTCGGTGGGTGGATAAGTGTTGTCATTTCGGTGGGCGAGTTATTTCATTTCGATGAATCGTTTTTTCATTTCGGTGGCATCAAAACTTTGAAGTAATGTATCTTTTTAGATTATCAAGATATTTTGATGGCGTTACGTATTGATCTAAACAACATCAAGAAGTATCATAATCCATAGTTTGAATTCGAAAAATGTTAAAAATAAAAAAGTTCACCGAAGTGATAAAAAAATCGACTTTGTTGAAATTGACCCATAGAAAGAATGACGTTGACGTTTTTCCTATACAATTTCCCTAAAAGTTGAAAACGTCAATTTAATCAGTCAGGTATCAAACGAATGCCGAGAGTCGCATAACAATGGAATTTTTATTGTGTCTCGTTTACACATACTTGACGAGTTAAAGCATTCTTTGAGCGGCTAAATTAGGGTTAGGTTAGGTTAGGCCTTTAGTTAGGTTAGTAATGTTGTTGCCTGTAACTCGACAAACTCAATCTATAACTTTGTACATTGATGTACCTGTAGGTAAGGTATTGCATTTAAACTTATCGCGTTTCCCAATTCCCAATCCATAGCATAAAATATTTTGGTGCAGAAGACCAACCTTCATTCATAGCTATGACTACTCCATAAAATCAGGTTAATCATATATCCGTACATAAAATACCTAATAAATAATAATATAATATGCGCCAGACAACACACCAATTATCTGGTTTCGTGGTAAGCAATCTTATTTCTTGTGTTACGAAGTACCAGACAACGATTATGACAGGGCGTCTCCCTTAAATACTTAACATATAACATCCATGACTTAGGTACAATAATGTACGTGCTCATCACACAAACATTTTCCCCTTGCGGGATTCAAACCCGCGACTGCCGGCGTAATAGTCAGGCGAGCGCTAACCACTATACACCAAACGTGTCGTCGTAATATTATGTCCTTTGGAGCATGTTAATAATTATTAATAATCATTATGTATAAATAAGAAACCGTCTTTTTAACCCCCGACTAATAAAGAGTTCAACGTGTCTGTGTACTTTTGGTAGAGTTTGGTAGGTGATAGCAAGGATTTGCGTAGTAATAACTCCGTTGAAGGTTGTAGAAGGAATGTATTTGTAAATAAACTTAGCCTACTATTTATACAAAAATATTTACACAGTTAACCAATAGTAAAACATATTTAATAGCCATTCAGAGCACTTGGACATAGTATTTGACCGTTATTGACCGTTACAATATATTAATTACCTATGTTTTCTACACATCTCTGTCTTATCATAACACTGTCTCCCTTATCGCGGGCGGTGTCGACCGGCCTGCGGCGAGCGTAGATCGAGACGGCGTCCGGGAGTGCGAGGGAGCGCGAATGCAGCTACATATAAATATTTCCGCGGCTTCTCGGCTCTTTCTTTCGGCGGCGGACATCAAGACGTGAAGACGTGTGCTAGCTGGGAGCGCGCGCCACGATGCGTGTCGCGCTGCGATGCGTAGTCTTCGTGTGTTAACAACAGTTCTTATCAGAACTACCATCTGTGTTTCTTTTCGTTCAAGAGCTCTTTTCAGAGCTGTTTACTTCTGTGTTTCTGTGAATAACGAGTTGCAGCTGTGGTAGCCACAGGACTCCCCTTCAAGTGAAACGTACAGGCAGTTTGGTGTTACGCCCAGAACGTGTTGTGTGTGTCTTCAAACCTGGTCGTGGTGTCACACAGTCTGGTTTCGAAGGCTTGGAGTTGGTGGTTTGGCTGCAGTGTTGTGGTAACGGTTTTGGTGGTACTGGTTGATGTGAAGGTACAGGTGGTGAAACTTGGTATTGTAAGGCTTCGTCCTGAGGTATGGTGGTAACTGCATCCGGTAACAGGTAAGCTGGTTTCAATCTGTCTATTGAGATATTCGATTGACGGTCTGGTAACTGTACGGTAAAGTGCTTTTCTTCTCGCTTGACAACAAGATAAGGGCCTTCGTACGGTGGTTGTAAAGGTTTCTTCACTGCGTCAGTCCTCACGAATACGTGGCTGCAGTCGGCGAGGTCTTTACTCACGAAGATAAGCTGCTTGTTGTGGTGCGATGTAGCGACTTGCGGCTTGTTTGCTTGAATTATGTTACGTAATTTCTCTACGTAAGTATAATCCAACACAGGTGTAGGTATTTCGGTTGGTACATCGAAAAAGTCTCCAGGTAGACGTAGGTTGTAGCCGTAGGTAAGTTCGGCTGCGCTGACGCCGGTATCCGTGTGTAGAGCGGCGCGTAGTCCGAGTAGCACTGTAGGTAGCTGCTCGAACCACGATGTACTGGCGGTCATTAACCTCGCGCGTAGCGACGTCTTCAATGCTCGGTGCCAGCGCTCGATAACACCGTTACTTTGGGGATGATAGGGTGTAGTTCTTGTTTTCTTGATGCCCATAGTCTTCATTAAGTTGAGAAACAGCTGACTCTCAAACTGACGGCCTTGATCGGTTGTTAGGGTCGTCGGACAACCAAATCGAATTATCCATTGTTTATAGATAACGTCGGCGACTGTTTCTGCGGTTATATTGTCGGTAGGTATCGCTTCTGGCCATTTAGTGAGTCGGTCGATCATTGTAATCAAGTAGCGGTGACCTTGACTCGTAGTAGGTAGCGGTCCAACGATGTCTACGTGCAGGTGTTGAAATCGATCAGTTGGCGGGAACTTTGAAATAGCAGAATGCGTGTGTCGCTGTATCTTGCTTTGTTGACACGCAATGCAGCTTTTAGTCCACTTAGCAACATCTAAATTCATAGACGGCCAAAAGTATTTCTGTGACATAAGCTTGCGGGTCGTTCTCGTACCGGGGTGGCTTATGTTGTGTACACTTTTGAACGCGTCGTGACGAAATTCTTCGGTGATATAAGGTCGAATTCGGCTTGCAGATGTTTCGCAGTAGAGTTCTATAGCGGTGTTAGGTATGACTATTTTCTTCAAAGTGATGTTGTCTTGATGGAGTAGTGGTTGCAATGACGAATCTTGTAACTGTGAATTGGCGATTTCTTCGTAGTTAAGTGATGTCGGCGTAGATATTGTCTCGATGCGGCTGAGAGCGTCGGCTACGATGTTTTGTTTACCGCTCACGTGACGTATGTCGGTAGTAAACTCGCTGATAAACAATAGCTGTCTCGTGCGTCTCGGCGTCTCTGTAGTTGACTGCACTTTGCTCATGGCGTATGTGAGTGGTTTGTGGTCGGTGAAGATGATAAGTGGTCGACCTTCAAACATCTTTCTGAAGTGCTTAACTGCCATATACATAGCGAGTAGCTCACGATCGTAGGTAGAGTACTTAACTTGCGCATCGGAGAACTTCTTTGAGAAATAGCCAAGTGGTTGCCATTTTTCATCGACATGTTGTTGTAGTACCGCGCCGGCCGCCTTATCAGACGCGTCGCATGATAACGCGTAGAGAGCGTCGTGTGAAGGGTGAGCGAGTAAAGTAGCTTGGATTACGCTTTCTTTACACTTCTCGAATGCTTTTGTTGCGACGTCGGACCATTCTATTGGTGTTTTGTCTCTCTTCTTCACGTTATGTAGATAGGCGTTTAACGGTGCTTGAATTTCAGCGGCGTAAGGTATGTGGTCGCGGTAGAAATTAATCATACCGAGAAATCTACGTAGTTCTTCGATGTTTTTCGGTTTGGGGTAAGCGTTGATTTTGTGATTTTATTTCAGCGATCTCGATGTGTAGTTTGCGTATTTCTTCGATCAAACTGTCGTACGGAGATTTTTGTGCAGATGTTGTAGGTTGCGTTGACGGATGAATGGATGCAACTTCTCTCGTCTGTTCCATCATCTTGTCGGCAAGCAGGGCGAGCTCCTCAAGTGCAGTTCGTTTGCTGAACGATTCACTTACAGCGAGTACGGATCTGATGTGTGGCGGAAGATGGTTTGTCCATAGGTGACGTAGTGTGGAGTCGGGTAATCTGTTTCTGGCGAGGTCTCGCATGCGACGTAGGAGTTGCGTCGGTTTCTGGTCTCCGAGCTCCATTTCTGACAGTAGCTTCTGGAACTGCCGGCTGTCAGATTCTTCGTACACGGCAATGAGTCGCTCCTTCAGTGCGGTATAGAAGTTCTCTTCTGGCGGGTTGTAGAGTAGGTCTGTGATCTGCTCGATGTCCTGTCTCTCGAGCTGGGCGATCACCATCTGCGCCAGTTGTGCCTGCCCCTTCTTGGTGTCGTGCGTAGCGGCCTCAAAACTGTAGAACCATAGCCTTGGTCGATCTCTCCAGAACGGCGGGACGCGCAGCGATAGCGCGATGTTGGCGACTTCGTGGCTCGTCGTGGGCTGTGCTTCCTCGACGGTGGCGGTGGCAGCTTCATTTTGGTCACACATCTTGAGCTGGAGCGGCAGGGATTCCTTGTTGCTTCACGTTCAGTCGGTGGTCACCACTTTGGTAGAGTTTGGTAGGTGATAGCAAGGATTTGCGTAGTAATAACTCCGTTGAAGGTTGTAGAAGGAATGTATTTGTAAATAAACTTAGCCTACTATTTATACAAAAATATTTACACAGTTAACCAATAGTAAAACATATTTAATAGCCATTCAGAGCACTTGGACATAGTATTTGACCGTTATTGACCGTTACAATATATTAATTACCTATGTTTTCTACACATCTCTGTCTTATCATAACACTGTCTCCCTTATCGCGGGCGGTGTCGACCGGCCTGCGGCGAGCGTAGATCGAGACGGCGTCCGGGAGTGCGAGGGAGCGCGAATGCAGCTACATATAAATATTTCCGCGGCTTCTCGGCTCTTTCTTTCGGCGGCGGACATCAAGACGTGAAGACGTGTGCTAGCTGGGAGCGCGCGCCACGATGCGTGTCGCGCTGCGATGCGTAGTCTTCGTGTGTTAACAACAGTTCTTATCAGAACTACCATCTGTGTTTCTTTTCGTTCAAGAGCTCTTTTCAGAGCTGTTTACTTCTGTGTTTCTGTGAATAACGAGTTGCAGCTGTGGTAGCCACATACTTATTTGTGTTTCTGTCTGTGCCAAACGACTGAACCGATTTTCGTTGAGTTTATTTTGAGTCATAGATAATTTTATCCCGAGTGTTCTTAGTTTCATTAAAATCTGCTTATCCGTTCGAAGATCATCAGCTATTTTCGAGTTTTTAGTTGTCCTATCGATTCGAAATTTGGTAACGTGCTACTTCATACATCATGACCTCATCCATCTACTGTTTTCGGTTGAACCACTACTTAAGGGACACCCTGTATATTACGATCACGTAAGTCCTACTTTTCGCTAGCTAAATGTGGATTCGATCCTCGACTCAAGAGAACAGTAAGATTAAGAACGAACGAAACCTTTTCTACTGAGAAATAAATTAGCTTTCTTCTGGGTAAGTAAGTACCTACTGTAAATCCTAGGAACGACTGACTCCACAACACAACAGAGTAATCTAGGCATTCCATTCTTTTCAAACAAACTTGCATTTAAAAAAAGCTTGAAAATTTTACATTATTTTAAGGTCTGGGCCTCACCACTTCCAAACGAAAATCGCTACTACACACGTCTCGAAAAGGGTCTCACTTAAAAAAAAGATGACGCGAGGTGAATAAGCGGTGGTGACCCCGATATTATATGAATGACTAGCTTTTGCCCGCGACTTCGTCCGCGTGGAATAGTGACTTCTTTCTCCCGTTTTTTTACACATCTACCACTATATCTTTGCTCCTATTGGTCGTAGCGTGATGTTATATAGCCTATAGCCTTCCTCAATAACTGGACTATCCAACACAAAAAGAATTATTCAATTCGAACCAGTAGTTTCGGAGATTAGCGCGTTCAAACTAACAAACAAACTCTTCAGCTTTATATAATACTAGCTTTTGCTCGCGACTTCGTCCGCGTGGAATAGTGACTTTTTTTCTCCCGTTTTTTACACATTTACCACTATATCTTTGCTCCTATTGGTCGTAGCGTGATGTTATATAGCCTATAGCCTTCCTCGATAACTGGACTATCTAACACAAAAAGAATTATACAAATCGAACCAGTAGTTTCGGAGATTAGCGCGTTCAAACAAACAAACAAACAAACTCTTCAGCTTTATAATATTAGTATAGATTAGTATTAGTATAGATGACAAAAGCGCCACCTAGTAATAAGGTTGGTAACCGTGGGTTATTGATTAATATTGAGATGAAAAATATTTTTAATATTTCTACTAATTTGCGTTTATTTAAGCACGATAATCATATTTTTAAAGATTTTGTTATTTTCTATTTTCAATGTATCTCGGTCTCGGGTACTTTGGCATATCAGAATAACTTTATATCATTGATGTATCTTAGATATCGGAGCTTGAAGTCCGTAACGCCGACTGTCAATGTATGGCCAAAACATAGAATTAATATCCCTTTCGGAATAGAACGACAAAAGCGAGATGTCTGTCAGTAGGATAGAGCTGTGCGATGCGAAAAAGAGATGCGAGATGCGATGTAGGTAGCAGAACCGTTTTTGGCGGCTGTCAGTCAGTTTGGAGGCCCATGGAGGCTCGCTGAAATTGCTGAAAATTTATTTCATGTGATTTTTAGAGTTCCGTAGCCGAATGGCAAAAAACGGAACCCTTATAGTTTCATCAAGTCTGTCTGACTGTCTGTCTGTCTGTCTGTCTGTCTGTCACCGCCACTTTATTCTGAAACTATGAGCATCACACCGCTGAAACTTGGAAAAACTGAAAAATACAAAAAAAATAAAAAAATATATTATAGGGGGGCTCCCATACAAGAAAATAGAACCAAAAACATTTATTTTACTTAAACCTATACGTGTGGGTTGTCTATGGATAGGTCTTTCAAATGGCATTGAGGTTCCTAAAACCATTTTTTCTAAAAGTCTAACATTTGAGATATAGACGCTTCCTAAGTGGTAAAATGGGCGTCCCCCCCATCTAACTTTTGAACTAAGGAAGTAAAAATTTTGAAAAAAATTGTAATGTAGATCTCAACATAAACTTTCAACGAAAATTGGTTTGAGCGAAATCGAACAAGTAGTTTTTGAGATATAGCACATTTTTATCAACCGCAAATATAACTGTGTCTTTCATACAAACACTATGAAAAACAAAGTTTTATTTGCGGTCAACAAAATATTGTGGTATTTTGGCTAAGTGGAAGTAAGAATCCCTAATTCAGTTAAAGTTGGCACGGAACCCTCAGTGCGCGAGTCCGACTCGCACTTGGCCGGTTTTTTATGAATAAATTTGAAGAAATAGTTATCCTGAAACATGGTAACTTGATCGGTTATTGTTGTTGTTCATTACAGCCAAATAGCCCCAACAAATATTCATATAACAGTTAGATTAACTCGTCAAGTATGTGTGAACGAAACACAATAGAAATTCCATTATTATGCGACTCCCGGCAGCTTTGAGGGGGCTATATACTCAAAGCCCGGCAGTCGTTTGATACCTCTGACTGATTAATACAAATCGAAGCCTCTTAATATACGATTTATATTTACCAATGCGCTTCAAATTTAAAGTACGCCTGTTCTATAAACGTTAATTTATGTAAAAAGTAAAGACAGAATAATACAGATAATGCATATCTACGAATATTTCGTTTTACACTAGGGCTGCACGTCCGATATTTTGTGTCGACTGTTTATCAAGCAGTAGACTAATATATGTCTAACATAGGATGGTTGGTTTAAATCACCTGAACGAAAGGTAATCTCATTTTAAGTTACAAATGTTACTTACTTAAGTTAGTTACTGTCATCTAAAATCGGTTTCGTTTGACAGCTTTTACTTGTTCTTCTATTCCGATAGGAATATTAATTTTATGGTCGCGCGGTAATTGATTATTGTTCATTACAGCAAAATAACCCTTACAACTTCTCATTTAAGAGGTAAATTAGTGCAAATCGAAGCCACTCAATTTACGAGTTATATTTGACAATCCGGATTAAATTTAAAGTACGAAGTTTGCTTATTCTTTTCTATAAACGTAAACGTTATGTAAAAAGTAAAGACAAAATAACATTTAATGCATGTTTACGAATATTTTGTGCAAATAAATAATTTTTCGTTTTACATTAGGGCGGCATGTTCAATATTTTGTGTCGACTGTTTATCATGCGGTAAACTAATATATTTAACCTAGGAAGATAAGTATCACCTGGACGAATGGTTAATATCTCATTTTAAGTTACTAATGTAACTTACTAAAATTGGTTATTGTCATGCAAAATCGGTTTCGTTTGACAGCTTTTACTTGTTCTTCTATTCCGATAGGAATATTAATTTTATGGGCCAAAATGAAAAGTTTCTTCCGAGTGTCCGGGATGTGCGTGCCCGAAATTGTCACGCACGTCACATCACATCACAGGCACAGATTATTAATAAGAGTATGACATACATACATTACAGTCGTCATAAAGGCTCTTGCAGCTTTCCGATCTATTTATCTGTCTAATCTGTGGTCCATTTCCGAAGCGTCAAATCGTCATTTTAATAAATATTCCACGTTTTTATTTGCTTGTTCAATAATTCAGCTGATAAAACATGAATATGCTAAATTCCTAAGTGAAACACAGTAAATACAATTTCGCGAAATAACTGTTTATGTCGGTTGTGTTGAAATAAAACTAACCAAAAATGGCAAGGTCGCCAAAGGATGATCCAAGATACAATGACAACACTTGGAACTATGCTGCAGAAGCCGCAAAGCAATGCGCACCTGGCGGTATTAACGAGCGAAACCAACCTGCAATGCCCCCAAATTCGGGACCTATGAGCGAAAACAACATGTTTCCAAACACAAATTATAACAACGACATTTTTGTGAACAAGATCCCGTTTGTGCAACCACGAGAAACGGTGCCGAATACTGACGAGAAGCTGCCTTACAACAACATGCAGCCGATTCCTCCGGTCAACCGCCAAAATTATGGCAACGCAGTGCTCCGTTTGAGCAACGGACAAGCCGTGAGAGTTTTCTATGACGAAAACAACCAGCAACTCATATTCCCGATGTCTAGTCAGTACGAACTATTTAGTCATAACCAAGGACCCCTCGATATGCCGCTGCAGTCGTCGCAAGCGTCACACATGTTCACACTCAACCAGGATTACCCTTCCAACAACAATGTGCATATGCCATCGACTACTCCACCGCAAAACTACGTCCAAGAGAATGTTAACCAGAATACATTGACAACAGACTTCTTGAAAGTCTTAAGAGACAACTGGGAACCAAATTCAACTGGTACATACTCTCCATTTGGTCAGAATCATCCCCTCAACCACCCCGATTCTCCCACTTTAAACTTGCCAAACAATCTCTTACTGGACAATAAACCGCAGCCTATGAAACCTGAAAATTCTCCTAAAAGGAATGAGAATGGCCCTTTAGCTGACACAAGCAACAAAAAGCGTATTGTCGCCGAAGTGAAGCCAATGCGTCCATCATACTCTGATGTTCTGGTGAAAAATAAGAATAATACGCAACCTGAGGCTGTGCGCAAAACGAAACCTCAGAATGTTGAAACTAAACCATCTAATGTCAAGGCTAACTCAAAACTTGACAAACCACCGACCAACACAAAACATGGTGATGAAAACAAGCTTAAAAGTGATAAAAAGCATCAATCAACCATATCATCAGGCAGTGAGTCTGGTGATGTCAATACTGATGATGCAGAAAAGCCCCAGAAGCCATCAAAGAAGTCGAAAAACAAACGTAGTAACATCTCACGCAAATGGTCTTCACTGGATGATATTACTAATGAGGAGGATGCCAACTATGAACATGGAATCGAAAGCCAGTTTGTGTTCATTGAGAGCCAAGAGAAACCATCGAAGAAGGAGAAGAAAAATGACAAGAAGGCTAAAGCGGACAAGAATGTAGCTGATGAGTTCAAAGTGGAAGAAGATGAGCAATCACAGTTTGTTTTTCAGGAAAGTCCTATTGACCCCGCTAAAGTTAAAAAGAAGAAAGATGCCCGTAGCTACCACAAGGCTAACAAGCCTGTGCAAGATAAGAAGAAAGCCACACAGAGTAAAGTTCGGAGGAACAAGCCAGGATACTTGGGTCTGGCTCAGAACTATCTTGAACACTGGGGCGGTGCAACCTGGAAGGCCTTAGTGTGGTTTGCCTATCTAGTATCGGACATTTGCGGGATGAGTCTACACTTACTGTTTGATCTGTAAGTTATATTAACTTTTTTCTCTTCTAAAAATGAATGTTTTTGAGAGCTTACCAAGCAGAATAGTTTAGAAGCACCACCACTATTAATGAAAAAAAGCAATAATTTTATGAACACATTTCTAAAATATACCTTACACAAGTACTGTACTGACTTCCAAACAATACTTACATCAAAAAAGTGAATTGTCATATGAAATAATAATCAAAAATCCCCAGTGATAATCATTATTGAATGCAACTGATATAAATATTGGATTGCGAGATAAATAATGAGTACAAATAAATGAACTTATGATCTGAAATGAATGTATCACACCAAGAAAGATGATGGTTATTGTTGAGATTATTTATTGTTTCACATCAAATTAAATCCATCCAAAGGGACACTAGCAGTCCTGTAAACAAAAGACAATAAACACATTTATGAGGGGTTAATAATTTGTGCCATAATTAAATTACTGGAATAACCAATAACAATGGGTAGCATATACCTATATCTGTATAGTAACTAGTAAACAAAAAAGATATTATTTTATCAATATTATCATTTATCGTAAATATCTGCTATGAGAATTGCAAAAATACAAGTTCACAATGACTGAGAAATTACTAATCACTGTGTGTCATGTAAGTAGGTTTAATTTTTTTTAACCCATTCTACTGTATTTATCTATGGACTGTTAATACTGAACACTGGTCTTGTAAAGTGTTTAAATATGTACCAAATCAATCATAGTGTGTGTGGATATACCTGAGAAGTAACTATGGTGTTAGAGTTCTTAAAATATATAATTTTCTTGGTTTTGAGGAGGTATGTCCAAACAATTTTATCTTTAATGCGCTTGTATTGTAGAGACTTTGTGAATCGGTCCCACCCTATAATCCTTTTTGATTAGGAATCACTGGGACTTTTTATATTTATTGATAAACGTTTCAATAAATGTTCCACTAAAATAAGATTTTACTTTTTAATGTAAATATATCAGTAAAATGCTTTAGTTACTAGAGTAAAGTATAAACATAGCAGTTTGTTCATGTGAGTTAGGATTACAGTAAATTAAATTTATTTGCTTAATAGACGTCCCATGGAACTTTTGTATCCCCCTATGTCCTATTCAGTGTAGTGATGAATCTAATAAAGTAAATATTATAAAAATCGATCCAATGGTGTTACAGCTGTAGTAAAAAATAATCTAATGTAACTTTCCTTTGTGTAATTGCATAATTACTAATACATAATAATCCTAAACATCATCTCTTCCAGTTGCACATCAGCCTTCACACAGACCTACGTGAGCTCGCAGGCGGTATGGCGCTCCACGAAGGACTGGATTTACAAAATGCGCGACAACAAGTACCTGCTCTACATAGACCGAAAGTTCGGCCACACGAAACTCGGGTTCTGGAGGAAACTGAAATGGTTTAAAAAAGGTGAGGATATTATACTTATTAGAGGCGCTCGTAGCGCAGTGCTGGCAGCGCTATAGTACTGATACCGAAGTTAAGCAACTTACGGCGCGGTCGTGTTTGCATCTCCGTGCTTTGAAAGGCACGTTAAGCGCGTTAAGATGGTCCCGACTAATATAGAGAGGCCCTATGGGCGGCTTGATAAAATCTGACAGCAAGGTTGGTTGCTTGCCTTGCAAACACCCCTCCGCCAATCCGCACTGAGCCCGCGTGGTGGAGTATGGCTCTTACTAACTACCTCATATTTGAGGTAAGGCCTTTGCCCAGCAGTGGGATGTTACAGGCTATCTTTACTTTACTTTCTATTAGGCCTTGTCCTGGACGCCAGCGGGCGGAGCGGGTGACGGCGCGCGCGTCTTGATCAATTTCATAGATTTGTATGAAGCTGTTCTCGACGACAGCGGTGAGGGCGGAGCGAGCGTTGAGCTGTATTACCGCCCATGCCGCCCGCTCCGCCCGCTGGCGTCCAAGACGAGGCCTTACACTTATTTGATTGAAGAATCAATAAAATTCAGACTATTTTCACAGGGCAATGAGTTGACTTGCCAGTCTAATCATGGGCAAGGATTTTCGTAAAATATGAAAAGTCCCCCAAACAAGACTTTGGCAATCACTTGTTTAAGAAATGAACGAATGAATAGATGCTCTTAATCGTATGGTGAAAAACAATACACGGGAGTTTCCTGTTTTTAGGTGCCATAATATTCTATATGTACATTCCTTGGTATCACTCGCTCGCTCATAATGATTTCGGACAAAATACATGATAAACTGTTATCTTAAACAAACATCCTTACAGTCTCACATTTACTTCCTCATAATGAGGATATCAGCTTATTTACCTGGACATGTTGACATACATTCAACATAACAACATACTTCATTGACAATACCAAAACATATTGAAATGTTTCCCCAATGGCAGAGAAAAGGTAATATTTAGTTTGTCGCCTTGATAACAGTGTATATTTAGCTTTCACAGTACTAGCTAAATATACACCTTATCAAACCTAATGTTGATGAGTTTATATTGTATGATTTATGCATTGAAATGTACAGATAATATGTATAATACAGATTCGTTCATTCTTAGATGCCCCACTATTGAGGATAACTTTTCATTAATGACTAATTTGACTGGAATTAGAATTTGTTGATGATATTATGACTTTTTAATTTGAGTAAAGATGAATTTATATGTTTGCATGGCTGCGTGCAGACGGAATACACACTACCATTATTTTTGGATCTAATTTTGTATTGTATTTATTTTTAGCAAATAAATGTTTTGATGAAGATTGAATTTTAATATGTTTAATTTATTAATCGTTTTTTCGTCATTCTTAAATGGCCATTATTTTTAATTAAAAATTTAATTTGAGTGAAAATGACCGTCTTATTTACTCTTATATTATGTTTCTGCCATTCTAAAGTCGTGTTTCCTTGGTTATAGAAGTGGAAGTTGAGACTGGGAACGACTCGACGAAGCTGAACGCGAACATACCACTGCCGGCGACAGGGGAAGAAGCCATGAAACGGTTGCTAGCTTGCAAAGGAAAGGACCCCTACAGGTAAGGCCGAATAAATACTTTAACATATCCAACTCTTCCACCAGATATATAGTTTATTATATCATACATATACCTATCCTCCTTTTCCATTAGATTATACTTTGCGAAATAAACAGGTGCGTTTCAGCATCATAGCATCATATCAATAGTCACTTTTACGTATTGGAGAAAAGGCAAATTTACTGAGTACGGACGACAGCACGTCAAGCTAAACACTGCGGTATCTTATGCTGTATGGAATAAGGGCAATTTTTCAACAGAAATGTATAGTCTGATGTGCTGTTGACTGTACAAACAAAAGGTTCATTCAGACATTGTAAAATAAAATAAATAACTATGTCTATAAACCTTTTTTTTTTCTTAAAATTATTTGAAGTGACTATGAAGTCATATCCGTTCGTAAGATAATAAATTGGTGACATGCCAAATAGTATATAAACAAATTAGCTATCATATCGAATATTTTTTTATCAATGGTACCCTGACCTATTTAATCAGGGTAACGGTAAATAAAGCATTCTTAAAAATATATTTATATACAATACTTAAAAAAACCTTTCAAACTAATATGACGCGTCATAATGACTCTTATGTACAAATAATGCTCTTTCTCATCGTTGAACATCCACGATCCACAAACACAAAACTGCAATAGGATTTAAGATACTATTATCTTAAATCCTATTGCAATTTTGTCTAGATACTATTTAGTTCTCAATATTAGATACATAAACATAAGAAATTGAACAAAAACCTTAACTTAAATGAAATGTGTAAATAAATGAATGAATTGGGTTAATACCAACTATGCACAAATACTGAGCACAGCTTTTATCTCCAGTATTCTAGGCGTAAGCGTGACGTGCACAGACGAAGAGATCAAGCGGTACTACCGTCGGCAGGCGTTCCTGGTCCACCCTGATAAGAACCAGCAGCCCGGTGCTGAGGAGGCGTTCAAGATACTGCAGCACGCTTTCGACCTTATTGGCGAGCCGGTAAGACTCACATTCATTAAAGTCCGTTTTTCTTCACTGGTATTCGACCAGTGTAACAATCTTGACATTCTTTTTTAGCGAAAATATCCTTTTAAAACAATATACAACATACATAGCTAATTCATCGTTCAAAACTGAGATCTTTTAAAATTAAATATTACATTAATTTTATTAGCTGATATTTAAAGATTGTTTACAACGTTGGACAAGCAAAGATGAATGGAGTTTAGTCAGGCACATTCTTCTTATGACGTTGTTAGACGACGCGTTTGGTGCAGTGGTTAGCGCTTCTGACTATGACGCCGGCGGTCGCGGGTTCGATATCGAATACAAGGGGCAAATGTTTGTGTGATGTACACGAACATTTGTACCTAAGTCATGAATGTTATATGTATTTAAGTAAAAAGCCCCCGTCATAATTATTGTCTGGAGCATTTTTTTTTAAATATGATATGGGTTTGCTCTTGTCTCTATATACATATATATAGACAGTAACTAAAGACTAAAGTAGAGTTGAGCTGGGGAGGGGCTTTCAAGATACAGCAGCACGCTTTCGATCTTATTGGCGAGTCGGTAAGACTCACATTCATTCAGTCGAGGGCATTAGGACTTTTCTTTAGTGACACAAGTGTTAGACAGCTTACATATCACGCCGCGGTGGCACCGGCAGATTACTGCAGCGGCGGTTTTTTATTTAAACTTTATTGCAATGTAAGTTGTATAATCGGCGGACTTAATGCATTATGACATTCTCTACCAGTCAACCGCTTGGGAATGCAGAGAGTTCAATCAGACATTGTACGACAATTTCCTTGATTTCAAATCTTTTTTTATTCCAACGGCGCGTCGTAAAATGTAAACAGCCTAAATCTTATTGTCAAAGTCAATTTTTCTAATCATGCTAATGCGCAGCTATTTAATGTCACGAGACCGATAACTTCACATATATTGTAGAGTCTTCAACAGTAAGTTTTCTCGTGGTAATGGTGTTGCAAAATTATTCGTCCAAATTCTATGCAAAAAAAAAACACTATTAAAATGACTGACCCTTACTTAGTGCTTCCCCAAGTTTCACATTCGCATACCTCAACTCTACTCTCTGACCATCGTGTTTCGCGAAGCTATTACCGTGTCACCAAATTATGAGGTGCCAAAGGTAGGACGTCCACCTACAAGATGGACAGACGACCTTGTAAAGATCGCAGGATCACACTGGATGCAGGCTCACAAACGGTCGCTGTGGAAAACCGTGGCCTATGTTCAGCAGTGGACGTCCTTTGGCTGATAACGATGAATGATCTGAGAGTGCACTTGTGTATTGCGCACACACTACAAAGTAGCGTTCACTGATATTTCAGGAGCGTCGCGAGGCGTACGAGCGGCGTGCACTCGAATCGCGACACGTCGAAGCGGCGTGGAGTGAGCTCAGCCAACTGCTAGCGCAGCTTCATGACAAAATGGAGTTTGCCGCCAACACTATAAGGTAAAGTATCATTTAGAAATAGCCTCTACACACACACACACACAGTTTTTTTCTGCAATTATAAAATAAAACATCTTAAATCGTGCTTGTTTATAGCATAATACCTGTCATGAGTGGAATAATACTGCAGAGTTATGTTACTGGAGGTGGGCGTTAATAATTGCAACACAGTTTTTATAAAACTGTAGCATTTATTTTCGTGCACCGTTTAGTCCAGTAAATTTGTCATCGAGATGGCCATCACCATCAAAGATTGTGCAAAAAACTGATTAAGCGAATTTAACGAACGGTTGGAGTCTCGTCACAATACGAATTTCAATTCGTTTGTGGTAAGGGTTCCGACCGAACAGCTGTCGACCTTCATGAAAGCAGAGTTTTGGCCGAAGGGTATTTTGTATCGCCGATTTCGCGGACGGTGTCATTTATTTTAATATTTTTAATGTTGTTATTGAATGTATGTTAGTCTTTAAGGTATGAAATAAATGATTAAATTAAATTAAATTAACGCAAGCTCAAATAATGGTAATGCCAATGTGTCGGTGACCGAGTGGTATCGGCACGCGCCCGCATACCGTACGATACGAGGTTCGATTCCTCGTCTGACACAGTTGATTTTTACAAATATAGTTTATATTGTACAACAGTTATCTATTCTCAATATACTTGTTATTTATGTATTATGAATGTTCCGGTTGCAGATGCACGAACTGCGGGCGCCGGCACAAGCGCGTGGCGACGGAGCGGCCGTGCTACGCGGCGCGCTACTGCTCGCAGTGCAAGATACGCCACTCCGCCAAGGAGGTAATACATTCCTAAACGATTAAACAACAAACCAAAACTTGCGTACAGGCGGGGCCCGATCCAGCATCTTTCTGGGCCAAATACTCTTCCAATGGGCTACCGTTTTCGTGCTCACTAGTTGGCGCCACTGTCGCGTGATGTCCGGAGTATAGCTTTTATGGTGTGTAAATTTGTCATGATGGAGAGATAAAAAAACAGGTTTTCCATTAATTCCTGATATAACAATACATCGGCCATGCCGCAGTCCAGTTTTGTTAGGAAAAGAGGAGTAAGTACACAATTTATTAAAGATTAAACATTTTCTTATTCCCCCTTTTAAAACACTCATTTATTGATCATATTGAGTAGATCATAATTAATGGAAATTATTGCTAAATATTCTAAACATTAATCTGAATGAAAATAAACTCGCACATCTAACCCACAAACAGTGACATTTGACATTTCGGAGACCTCACGCTACACAAGCGCCCCTAACGGCGAATTCATACGCGTTAGCCGACTGCGCGAAATTTTTGAAAATACTTTATTGCGTGATGTATGCTTATTTATAACTCAATGACGCCCAAAACCAGGCGCCTTTTTAGCTTAACAATCGCCAGCACATCTGGTTAACCACATTTATTGCAAACTACCCCTTATGACAACTGCATAAGATACATTCTTTAAAACTGAAATAATGTTATTTGCTACAGGGTGACATCTGGGCGGAGTCGAGCATGATGGGGCTGCTGGTGATGTACTACGCGTGCATGGACGGCGCCGTCTACCAGATCACGCAGTGGGCCAGCTGCCAGGTGACAATAAAACCTTCTCCTATATAACCTTTTCCAATTAGGTTTGCATGGCAATAACGAAAAAAAAAAACATTGTTCTCAAAAAAAAAAAAATTTTGTGATTACTTATTTATCTCAAAAACTATTGTACCGATTTCATAAGTTTATTTCATTTATTTATTTGGTACACCAACAGGTTACATACAAGTATTGACAAATAAATGATATAAAAGTTGCATCTAGTATGCAACCCAATTACAGGTGAACACAGCATTGTTAAAAATGTAACAGGCTTAGATTTTAAAGTTGAAAACTATACCTGATTAAACTAAAAAAAAAAAAAAACTCGCTATGAATTCTCGTTTTCGAAAACTCCGTAGTTAAACATATATGTATGTTAGAATTAGATAAAAAGGATTGCCATCATAAAATTTTTCATCCTCTTATTTTGTGTAGATGAATGATTTTTGATGATGTTCATTTATGACTGTGCCTTTGACATCTTTGTATGTATGAGCACGAAGTATTGAATGGTTGTTCTATTACAGAAAAAGAACCTGAAACAGTTGCGGCCGGACTGCCACGTGGTGCAGTACCGCATCGTGCTGGGGAACAAGGCGGCGGCAGACCTCAACCACGCGCCGCATTCAGGGTGAGAATATAATGTTACTAGCTTTTGCTTCGTTCGCGTGGACTTCAGGTTCGTCCCGTCTAGTCTAGTAATAAGTAAGAAATACGGTAACTAAGCACTGCAGAGCCCTAAATTGTAGCCTATATGTTATTCTGATGTATAAGCTATATTGTGGTAAAGTTTCATTCAAATCCATTCAGTAGTTTTTACGTGAAAGAGTAACAAACATCCATACATCCATACATCCATACTTACAAACTTTCGCCTTTATAATAGTAGTAGGATTTAATTACCCCCTTATTCATAATAACTGAAACGGTCTTATAAACCTATTTTAGCTATTACACTGTTTTGTCACTGTCTGTCAAATCATGACAGCGCCAAGAAAGAATGAGACAAAACAGTGTAATAGCTAAATTAGGTTTAAAAGACCGTTTGAGTTATTATAAATAAGGGGGTTAGTCTATAATATGATCTGCTTTACCTTTTGCAGTAGTTAATAGGTAATTCAAATCAAGACTTTGTATCGGGGTGGTTTGTTCGGTGCCTGCTTTTTTGGTCTATGGTCTGCGTAGTCTTTCAGTTTTTCTTGGTCCAAGACTCTATGTGAGACTCGTCTTCAAGCCAATTTCAGCCAAATCATTCACTTCAGCCAATTTTCTGGCTCCAAGAGATCTTCTTTCTTGGATCTTAATCACGCTTGCGTTCATATCACGTTCGATCACTTTGCGGCTTTTTGCATAATAGGTGACCAATTTTTAAGCGTTCGCTGTACTTGCACTGGCCATCTCAAGGATCATCCATCAGGGTATCGACTCAAAAAAGGAATTGTTTGACTAAGTGGGTATTATTTGGTGTAAGAAATATGATGAGGTTTACACCGGTACCATATCGTGGCATCGTGTATACGTCGTACGTTAAGGCTGCCTGTCTACCGGAGCGAAGCGGAGAAACGGAAAAATATTAC